>JAQFWZ010000025.1:32843035-32965535 GCA_027789725.1 Dendropsophus ebraccatus
CAGTGTATCTCATCCATGGCTTCCTCTTCCCATGGTATCAGTGTATCTCATCCATGGCTTCCTCTTCCCATGGTATCAGTGTATCTCATCCATGGCTTCCTATTCCCATGTTATCAGTGTATCTCATACATGGCTTCCTCTTCCCATGGTATCAGTGTATCTCATCCATGGCTTTCTCCTCTCATGTTATCGGTGTATCTCATCCATGGCTTCCTATTCCCATGTTATCAGTGTATCTCATCCATGGCTTCCTATTCACATGTTATCAGTGTATCTCATCCATGGCTTCCTATTCCCATGTTATCAGTGTATCTCATCCATGGCTTCCTATTCCCATGTTATCAGTGTATCTCATCCATGGCTTCCCATTCCCATGTTATGTATCAGTGTATCTCATAAGCAGTTATTGGAGGGTTGACCCCCTGGGGTATAAGTTTCCCTTCATTATCCCTCTTCTACTCCCAGCAATGTCTCGGCATGTAGATGTGCAGCTTAGCTCTGGATCCAGATGTCACATCACTGACCTGTACACACATCCAGGCGTCACATCACTGACCTGTACACACATCCAGACGTCACATCACTGACCTGTACACACATCCAGCCGTCACATCACTGACCTGTACACACATCCAGCCGTCACATCACTGACCTGTACACACATCCAGCCGTCACATCACTGACCTGTACACACATCCAGCCGTCACATCACTGACCTGTACACACATCCAGATGTCACTGACCTGTACACACATCCAGCCGTCACATCACTGACCTGTACACACATCCAGACGTCACTGACCTGTACACACATCCAGCCGTCACATCACTGACCTGTACACACATCCAGCCGTCACATCACTGACCTGTACACACATCCAGCCGTCACATCACTGACCTGTACACACATCCAGACGTCACTGACCTGTACACACATCCAGGCGTCACTGACCTGTACACACATCCAGGCGTCACTGACCTGTACACACATCCAGACGTCACATCACTGACCTGTACACACATCCAGGCGTCACATCACTGACCTGTACACACATCCAGCCGTCACATCACTGACCTGTACACACATCCAGCCGTCACATCACTGACCTGTACACACATCCAGACGTCACTGACCTGTACACACATCCAGCCGTCACATCACTGACCTGTACACACATCCAGACGTCACTGACCTGTACACACATCCAGGCGTCACATCACTGACCTGTACACACATCCAGGCGTCACATCACTGACCTGTACACACATCCAGACGTCACATCACTGACCTGTACACACATCCAGACGTCACATCACTGACCTGTACACACATCCAGCCGTCACATCACTGACCTGTACACACATCCAGCCGTCACATCACTGACCTGTACACACATCCAGCCGTCACATCACTGACCTGTACACACATCCAGATGTCACTGACCTGTACACACATCCAGCCGTCACATCACTGACCTGTACACACATCCAGACGTCACTGACCTGTACACACATCCAGCCGTCACATCACTGACCTGTACACACATCCAGCCGTCACATCACTGACCTGTACACACATCCAGCCGTCACATCACTGACCTGTACACACATCCAGACGTCACTGACCTGTACACACATCCAGGCGTCACTGACCTGTACACACATCCAGGCGTCACTGACCTGTACACACATCCAGACGTCACATCACTGACCTGTACACACATCCAGGCGTCACATCACTGACCTGTACACACATCCAGCCGTCACATCACTGACCTGTACACACATCCAGCCGTCACATCACTGACCTGTACACACATCCAGACGTCACTGACCTGTACACACATCCAGCCGTCACATCACTGACCTGTACACACATCCAGACGTCACTGACCTGTACACACATCCAGGCGTCACATCACTGACCTGTACACACATCCAGGCGTCACATCACTGACCTGTACACACATCTAGACGTCACTGACCTGTACACACATCCAGACGTCACATCACTGACCTGTACACACATCCAGCTGTCACATCACTGACCTGTACACACATCCAGACGTCACTGACCTGTACACACATCCAGGCGTCACTGACCTGTACACACATCCAGGCGTCACTGACCTGTACACACATCTAGACGTCACTGACCTGTACACACATCCAGGCGTCACTGACCTGTACACACATCTAGACGTCACTGACCTGTACACACATCCAGGCGTCACTGACCTGTACACACATCCAGGCGTCACTGACCTGTACACACATCCAGCCGTCACATCACTGACCTGTACACACATCCAGACGTCACTGACCTGTACACACATCCAGGCGTCACTGACCTGTACACACATCCAGGCGTCACTGACCTGTACACACATCCAGACGTCACATCACTGACCTGTACACACATCCAGCCGTCACATCACTGACCTGTACACACATCCAGACGTCACATCACTGACCTGTACACACATCCAGCCGTCACATCACTGACCTGTACACACATCCAGACGTCACATCACTGACCTGTACACACATCCAGCCGTCACATCACTGACCTGTACACACATCCAGCCGTCACATCACTGACCTGTACACACATCCAGACGTCACTGACCTGTACACACATCCAGGCGTCACTGACCTGTACACACATCCAGGCGTCACTGACCTGTACACACATCCAGACGTCACATCACTGACCTGTACACACATCCAGGCGTCACATCACTGACCTGTACACACATCCAGACGTCACTGACCTGTACACACATCCAGCCGTCACATCACTGACCTGTACACACATCCAGACGTCACTGACCTGTACACACATCCAGGCGTCACATCACTGACCTGTACACACATCCAGGCGTCACATCACTGACCTGTACACACATCTAGACGTCACTGACCTGTACACACATCCAGACGTCACATCACTGACCTGTACACACATCCAGACGTCACTGACCTGTACACACATCCAGGCGTCACTGACCTGTACACACATCCCGGCGTCACTGACCTGTACACACATCTAGACGTCACTGACCTGTACACACATCCAGGCGTCACTGACCTGTACACACATCCAGGCGTCACTGACCTGTACACACATCTAGACGTCACTGACCTGTACACACATCCAGGCGTCACTGACCTGTACACACATTTAGACGTCACTGACCTGTACACACATCTAGACGTCACTGACCTGTACACACATCTAGACGTCACTGACCTGTACACACATCTAGACGTCACTGACCTGTACACACATCCAGGCGTCACTGACCTGTACACACATCTAGACGTCACTGACCTGTACACACATCCAGGCGTCACATCACTGACCTGTACACACATCCAGGCGTCACATCACTGACCTGTACACACATCCAGGCGTCACATCACTGACCTGTACACACATCCAGCCGTCACATCACTGACCTGTACACACATCCAGCCGTCACTGACCTGTACACACATCCAGGCGTCACTGACCTGTGCACACATCCAGGCGTCACTGACCTGTACACACATCCAGCCGTCACATCACTGACCTGTACACACATCCAGCCGTCACATCACTGACCTGTACACACATCCAGCCGTCACATCACTGACCGGTACACACATCCAGCCGTCACTGACCTGTACACACATCCGTCCTGTCGCGCCATGATCCTACCTACCGTTTCGCCTCATACACAGTGAATATCAATGAAGAGCGGATCTGGTGAAGTAAAACACAACCTGTAACAAATCCATTTGAAACGCTCACAGAACGGATCGATCTCTTGCAAAAAAGGAACATTAGCGAGAACTGGAATCACTAAGTATGAGTGAATCACTGAGATTGCCGTCTCCATTGATTCTCCAAATTTTTCGTCAATGCTGATGGTGTCAGATAAATTTGCGTTGTCGCTGTGAATCCCATCACTTGTCAGAGCCCGTGAAGTCTCCTCTTCATGGTGGGGACTCTCCTGACTCCTTGGCCTCGGTGATGGAGGTTACACTCCGGTATAGAGGTTACACTCCGGTATAGAGGTTACACTCCGGTATAGAGGTTACACTCCGGTATAGAGGTTACACTCTGGTATCGGTGATGGAGGTTACACTCTGGTATAGAGGTTACACTCTGGTATAGAGGTTACACTCCGGTATAGAGGTTACACTCTGGTATTGGTGATGGAGGTTACACTTCGGTATAGAGGCTACACTCCGGTATAGAGGTTACACTCCGGTATAGAGGTTACACTCCGGTATAGAGGTTACACTTCGGTATAGAGGCTACACTCCGGTATAGAGGTTACACTCCGGTATAGAGGCTACACTCCGGTATAGAGGCTACACTCCGGTATAGAGGTTACACTCCGGTATAGAGGTTACACTCCGGTATAGAGGTTACACTCCGGTATAGAGGTTACACTCCGGTATAGAGGTTACACTCCGGTATAGAGGTTACACTCCAGTATAGAGGTTACACTCCGGTATAGAGGTTACACTCCGGTATAGAGGTTACACTCCGGTATAGAGGTTACACTCCGGTATAGAGGTTACACTCCGGTATAGAGGTTACACTCCGGTATAGAGGTTACACTCCGGTATAGAGGTTACACTCCGGTATAGAGGTTACACTCTGGTATTGGTGATGGAGGTTACACTTCGGTATAGAGGCTACACTCCGGTATAGAGGTTACACTCCGGTATAGAGGTTACACTGCGGTATAGAGGTTACACTCCGGTATCGGTGATGGAGGTTACACTCCGGTATAGAGGTTACACTCCGGTATAGAGGCTGCACTCAGTATAGAGGTTACACTCTGGTATAGAGGTTACACTCCGGTATAGAGGCTGCACACTGGTATCAGTGATGGAGGTTCCATCATCCTCTGGGATATAATACAGTAGAGGTGACGGCTCCATCATCTTCTGGGAGGAAGGACAATGAGCTCCAGGTACCAGGTGGGGGCTGATTCTTCTCTCTTTCCTCTTGCAGGGAGTTTGGCCGCTGGAAGGTGAAGAACATGGCTCTGGAGAGTAAGGAGTTCCCCAACCTAACGCTGGCTCCGGAGTTTGTCCGTAACATCCGTCAGCTGGGGAGGAGGCCGAGCTCAGCGCAGATCACCGAGAACCTGATCAAGAAGTACGGCACCCACATCCTGCTGTCCGCCGTGCTGGGAGGTGAGTGGAGACGCCATTACTGAGGTGTATAGGAGGGAGGCGGTGTGCCTGCACTATTATACCGCTATATACTACCGACCTCTTACCGCTGCATCACAGTGTCTGCCCAGTGTATACATGTATATTGTGTATACAGCCACCATGGCGGTGTTATATAGGGATACATGTATATTGTGTATACAGCCACCATGACGGTGTTATATAGGGGGATACATGTATATTGTGTATACAGCCACCATGACTGTGTTATATAGGAGGATACATGTATATTGTGTATACAGCCACCATGGCGGTTTTATATAGGGATACATGTATATTGTGTATACAGCCACCATGGCGGTGTTATATAGGGATACATGTATATTGTGTATACAGCCACCATGGCAGTGTTATATAGGGATACATGTATACTGTGTATACAGCCACCATGACGGTGTTATATAGGGATACATGTATATTGTGTATACAGCCACCATGACGGTGTTATATAGGGATACATGTATACTGTGTATACAGCCACCATGACGGTGTTATATAGGGATACATGTATATTGTGTATACAGCCACCATGGCGGTGTTATATAAGGATACATGTATATTGTGTATACAGCCACCATGGCGGTGTTATATAGGGATACATGTATATTGTGTATACAGCCACCATGGCGGTGTTATATAGGAAGATACATGTATATTGTGTATACAGTCACCATGGCGGTGTTATATAGGGATACATGTATATTGTGTATACAGTCACCATGGCGGTGTTATATAGGAGGATACATGTATATTGTGTATACAGCCACCATGGCGGTGTTATATAGGAGGATACATGTATATTGTGTATACAGCCACCATGGCGGTGTTATATAGGGATACATGTATATTATGTATACAGCCACCATGGCGGTGTTATATAGGGATACATGTATATTGTGTATACAGCCACCATGGCGGTGTTATATAG
Source organism: Dendropsophus ebraccatus (assembly GCA_027789725.1). Taxonomy (NCBI): domain Eukaryota; kingdom Metazoa; phylum Chordata; class Amphibia; order Anura; family Hylidae; genus Dendropsophus; species Dendropsophus ebraccatus. The sequence goes on from JAQFWZ010000025.1 coordinate 32,849,202, forward strand.
GGATACATGTATATTGTGTATACAGCCACCATGGCGGTGTTATATAGGGATACATGTATATTGTGTATACAGCCACCATGGCGGTGTTATATAGGGATACATGTATATTGTGTATACAGCCACCATGGCGGTGTTATATAGGAAGATACATGTATATTGTGTATACAGCCACCATGGCGGTGTTATATAGGAGGATACATGTATATTGTGTATACAGCCACCATGGCGGTGTTATATAGGGATACATGTATATTGTGTATACAGCCACCATGGCGGTGTTATATAGGAAGATACATGTATATTGTGTATACAGCCACCATGGCGGTGTTATATAGGGATACATGTATATTGTGTATACAGCCACCATGGCGGTGTTATATAGGGATACATGTATATTGTGTATACAGTCACCATGGCGGTGTTATATAGGGATACATGTATATTGTGTATACAGCCACCATGACTGTGTTATATAGGGATACATGTATATTGTGTATACAGTCACCATGGCGGTGTTATATAGGGATACATGTATATTGTGTATACAGCCACCATGGCGGTGTTATATAGGGATACATGTATATTGTGTATACAGCCACCATGGCGGTGTTATATAGGAGGATACATGTATATTGTGTATACAGCCACCATGGCGGTGTTATATAGGAGGATACATGTATATTGTGTATACAGCCACCATGGCGGTGTTATATAGGAGGATACATGTATATTGTGTATACAGCCACCATGGCGGTGTTATATAGGAGGATACATGTATATTGTGTATACAGCCACCATGGCGGTGTTATATAGGGGGATACATGTATACTGTGTATACAGCCACCATGGTGGTGTTATATAGGGATACATGTATATTGTGTATACAGCCACCATGGCGGTGTTATATAGGGATACATGTATATTGTGTATACAGCCACCATGGCGGTGTTATATAGGGATACATGTATATTGTGTATACAGCCACCATGGCAGTGTTATATAGGGATACATGTATATTGTGTATACAGCCACCATGACGGTGTTATATAGGGAAACATGTATATTGTGTATACAGCCACCATGGCGGTGTTATATAGGGGGATACATGTATATTGTGTATACAGTCACCATGGCGGTGTTATATAGGAGGATACATGTATATTGTGTATACAGCCACCATGACTGTGTTATATAGGGATACATGTATATTGTGTATACAGCCACCATGGCGGTGTTATATAGGGATACATGTATATTGTGTATACAGCCACCATGACTGTGTTATATAGGGATACATGTATATTGTGTATACAGTCACCATGGTGGTGTTATATAGGGATACATGTATATTGTGTATACAGCCACCATGGCGGTGTTATATAGGGATACATGTATATTGTGTATACAGCCACCATGGCGGTGTTATATAGGGATACATGTATATTGTGTATACAGCCACCATGGCGGTGTTATATAGGGGGATACATGTATATTGTGTATACAGCCACCATGGCGGTGTTATATAGGGATACATGTATACTGTGTATACAGCCACCATGGCGGTGTTATATAGGGATACATGTATATTGTGTATACAGTCACCATGGCGGTGTTATATAGGGATACATGTATATTGTGTATACAGCCACCATGGTGGTGTTATATAGGGATACATGTATATTGTGTATACAGCCACCATGGCGGTGTTATATAGGGATACATGTATATTGTGTATACAGTCACCATGGCGGTGTTATATAGGGATACATGTATATTGTGTATACAGCCACCATGGCGGTGTTATATAGGGGGATACATGTATATTGTGTATACAGCCACCATGGCGGTGTTATATAGGGATACATGTATACTGTGTATACAGCCACCATGGCGGTGTTATATAGGGATACATGTATATTGTGTATACAGTCACCATGGCGGTGTTATATAGGGATACATGTATATTGTGTATACAGCCACCATGACGGTGTTATATAGGGATACATGTATATTGTGTATACAGCCACCATGACGGTGTTATATAGGGATACATGTATATTGTGTATACAGTCACCATGGCGGTGTTATGTAGGGATACATGTATAATGTGTATACAGCCACCATGGCTGTGTTATATAGGGAAACATGTATATTGTGTATACAGCCACCATGGCGGTGTTATATAGGAGGATACATGTATATTGTGTATACAGCCACCATGACTGTGTTATATAGGGATACATGTATATTGTGTATACAGTCACCATGGCGGTGTTATATAAGGATACATGTATATTGTGTATACAGCCACCATGGCGGTGTTATATAGGGATGCATGTATATTGTGTATACAGTCACCATGGCGGTGTTATATAAGGATATACGTATATTGTGAAGGTGAATAATGGCCGTACGGATAAGCGCCTATACACGCTTGTATCGGATAAAAGGCGCAGTACTCTGTTGCTGTGGTAACAAATCATCCAGGTAACAACATCCAGTTGCGGCGGACGGTAACAATACGGTTGCTCTTACTCTTCGCTCCGACGTCAGATATTTCATTATTTTCCTGTAACATAAGAATATACGACGTCCATTATACGGGGATAATAACCATCGGAATGCGGCATCGTGACCTCCGACCTGAGCCTTATACCCAAACTGGAATCACATACGGAGGGAAGTATTGGGGTACCTGCACATTATACTATAGAGAAGAGTATTCGGGTACCTGCATATTATACTATATGGAGTGGAGTATTGGGGTACCTGCACATTATACTATAGAGAAGAGTATTGGGGTACCTGCATATTATACTATATGGAGGGGAATATTGGGGTACCTGCATATTATACTATATGGAGGGGAGTATTGGGGTACCTGCCTATACACTATATAGAGAGGAGTATTGGGGTACCTGCATATTATACTATATGGAGTGGAGTATTGGGGTACCTGCACATTATACTATAGAGAAGAGTATTGGGGTACCTTCATATTATACTATATGGAGGGGAATAATGGGGTACCTGCATATTATACTATATGGAGGGGAGTATTGGGGTACCTGCCTATACACTATAAAGAGAGGAGTATTGGGGTACCTGCATATTATACTATATGGAGTGGAGTATTGGGGTACCTGCATATTATACTATATGGAGTGGAGTATTGGGGTACCTGCCTATACACTATATAGAGAGGAGTATTGGGGTACCTGCATATTATACTATATGGAGTGGAGTATTGGGGTACCTGCACATTATACTATAGAGAAGAGTATTGGGGTACCTTCATATTATACTATATGGAGGGGAATAATGGGGTACCTGCATATTATACTATATGGAGGGGAGTATTGGGGTACCTGCCTTTACACTATAAAGAGAGGAGTATTGGGGTACCTGCATATTATACTATATGGAGTGGAGTATTGGGGTACCTGCATATTATACTATATGGAGTGGAGTATTGGGGTACCTGCATATTATACTATATGTAGGGGAGTATTGGGATACCTGCATATTATACTATATGGAGGGGAGTATTGGGGTACCTGCATATTATACTATATGGAGGGGAGTATTGGGGTACCTGCATATTATACTATATGGAGGGGAGTATTGGGGTACCTGCACATTACACTATAGAGAAGAGTATTGGGGTACCTGCATAATATACTATATGGAGGGGAGTATTGGGGTACCTGCATATTATACTATATGGAGGGGAGTATTGGGGTACCTGCACATTACACTATAGAGAAGAGTATTGGGGTACCTGCACATTACACTATATGGAGGAGAGTATTGGGGTACCTGCATATTATACTATATGGAGGGGAGTATTGGGGTACCTGCCTATACACTACATAGAAAGGAGTATTGGGGTACCTGCACATTACACTATAGAGAAGAGTATTGGGGTACCTGCACATTACACTATAGAGAAGAGTATTGGGGTACCTGCATATTATACTATCTACAAGAGCCCCTGGGACCCCCTATTCTACATTCATAGCTATTAATAGGGAGTTGCCCCCATTTGCAGGTATTATGGCTTCATCTGGGGAGATAACGGAGGTGTCTGTGAGACGAGGATCTGTGGGGTCCGGCTCACAGTCTCCATCCTCATTCATCCTGGGTCTGGTCATGGGGTGGGGTCAGGGTTGTACGGGGTTGGGGCTACGCAGGGTTGCGCGTTTTAGGGGGGCTGGTCGGAGCTGCGCGGGGTTTGGGGTTGCACAGGGACGGCGCTGTTTGTGGCCACACACCCCCATGTCTCTATGGAGCTTGCCGTGTGCACTGGGACACATTCTTGCTGTAACTTATACTTGTCCCACCATGCCGGAGCCTCCACCCATCTCCCCATGCTGGCGCCTCCGCTCATCCCGCCATGCTGGCGCCTCCACCCGTCCTGCCATTCTGGAGCCTCCACTCGTCCCACCATTCTGGAGCCTACACCCGTCCCCCCATGCTGGAGCCTCCACCCGTCCCCCCATGCCGTAGCCTCCGCTCATCCCCCCATGCTGGAGCCTCCACTCGTCCCCCCATGCTGGAGCCTCCACTCGTCCTGCCATTCTGGAGCCTCTACTCGTCCCGCCATTCTGGAGCCTCTACTCGTCCCACCATTTTGGAGCCTACACCCGTCCCCCCCATGACGGAGCCTCCAGTCGTCCCGCCATGCTGTAGCCTCCACTCATCCCACCATTCTGGAGCCTCTACCCGTCCCCCCATGCCGGAGCCTTCACTCGTCCCGCCATGCCTGAACCTACACCCATCCCTCCATGCTGGAGCCTCCACTCGTCCTGCCATTCTGGGGCCTCTACTCGTCCCGCCATTCTGGAGCCTCTACTCGTCCCACCATTCTGGAGCCTACACCCGTCCCCCCCATGCCGTAGCCTCCACTCGTCCCACCATTCTGGAGCCTACACCCGTCCCCCCATGCCGGAGCCTACACTCGTCCCTCCCTCCATGCCTGAACCTACACCCATCACTCCATGCTGGAGCCTCCACTCGTCCTGCCATTCTGGAGCCTCTACTCGTCTCACCATTCTGGAGCCTACACCCGTCCCCCCCATGCCGGAGCCTCCACTTGTCCCGCCATGCTGGAGCCTCCATTCGTCCCACCATTCTGGAGCCTACACCCGTCCCCCCATTCCGGAGCCTCCACTCGTCCCGCCAAGCTGGAGCCTCCACTCGTCCCACCATTCTGGAGCCTACACCCGTCCCCCATGCCGGAGCCTCCACTCGTCCCGCCATGCCTGAACCTACACCCATCCCTCCATGCTGGAGCCTCCACTCGTCCTGCCATTCTGGAGCCTCTACTCGTCCCACCATTCTTGAGCCTACACCTGTCCCCCCCATGCCGGAGCCTCCACTCGTCCCGCCATGCTGGAGCCTCCACTCGTCCCACCATTCTGGAGCTATACACCCATCCCCCCATGCCGGAGCCTCCACTCGTCCCCTCATGCCGGAGCCTCCACTCGTCCCACCATGCCTGAACCTACACCCATCCCGCCATTCTGGAGCCTCCATTCCTCCCGCCATTCTGGAGCCTACACCCATCCCACCATTCTGGAGCCTACACCCATCCCACCTTGCCGGAAGCCACAAATGTCTGAGATGCCTTGTGCTGATGCGTTGGTTTTTCCTTCATGGAGCGGAGGGGTCTAGCTCAGTCCCTAATAGCCGCCCATAGCATTACCCCTTCCAACTTTCTACACTGACAGGTAACATTCTGCCATCAGTCAGACAGCAGCCCGTGACACCAGGACATCTGATGCTTGGTGACTGCCCTGGATATTATACACCTCGGAGATGGACAGAGCGGGGTGCAGCCTAGGACCACCACTGGATCCAGCTGGGATCAGAGGCAGCAATAGAGTAATAAGAAAAGGAGGGGTAGGCTGGAAAAAGGAGGAGTCAGGTCAGTGAGGGCAGTGATCGGTTAGAGTCAATTACCAGGGGGTGGGGCAACGGCCCATAAGTAAAAGGGGGGAGACTGTGCTATCCTCCACAGACTGTGCTATCCTCTATTCCATAGACTGTGCTATCCTCTATTCCATAGACTGTGCTATCCTCTATTCCATAGACTGTACTATCCTCCATAGACTGTGCTATCCTCCACAGACTGTGCTATCCTCTATTCCATAGACTGTGCTATCCTCTATTCCATAGACTGTACTATCCTCCATAGACTGTGCTATCCTCTATTCCATAGACTGTGCTATCCTCCACAGACTGTGCTATCCTCTATTCCATAGACTGTGCTATCCTCTATTCCATAGACTGTGCTATCCTTCATAGACTGTGCTATCCTCTATTCCATAGACTGTGCTATCCTCTATTCCATAGACTGTGCTATCCTTCATAGACTGTGCTATCCTCTATTCCATAGACTGTGCTATCCTCCACAGACTGTGCTATCCTCTATTCCATAGACTGTGCTATCCTCTATTCCATAGACTGTGCTATCCTCTATTCCATAGACTGTGCTATCCTTCATAGACTGTGCTATCCTCTATTCCATAGACTGTGCTATCCTCTATTCCATAGACTGTGCTATCCTTCATAGACTGTGCTATCCTCTATTCCATAGACTGTGCTATCCTCTATTCCATAGACTGTGCTATCCTCCATAGACTGTGCTATCCTCTATTCCATAGACTGTGCTATCCTCCATAGACTGTGCCACTGATGCCACTAATGGTGCGTTTACACAGACAGATTTATCTGACAGATCTTTGAAGCCAAAACCAGGAGCAGACTATAAATAGGGATCAGGTCAATAAGAAAAGACTGGGATCTATCCTCTTTTTAAATCCATTCCTGGCTTTGGCTTCCAAAATCAGATAAATCTTTCTGTGTAAACGCACCCTAAGTAATGATATCTGCTTACAATGATTTAAGGAGACGGCCGCCCTCCCTGATATTATTACATAGTGGGAAAATAGCCAGAAAACGTCTCCCTCCTGATCCTGAGCGGCGATCAGACTGGATCAACGTTCCAAGAATTTTATACAGTCACATAAGTGTCACGTTATTTTCTAAGTCTTTAAAAAAAAATCTTCCGTCCGATCGCTTAAATGGGGTTTTTATCATTACCTGATTGGCGCCATTACTGATCAGTAACGGTGCACTTCATGTCTTTGTATCATATGTTTGTGTAAATATGCTAATTAGCTTATTTGGTGCTAATTAGCTTATTTGGAGGCGGGCCCAGCACGCCCAGGGCACTCCCATTGATGGCACTCTCCTTTATTATTCATCTATCCAAAGCTCCGAGTTCCCGGCCTGTCATCAATGGGAGAGAAAATCATGCATTGGGGGTGTTGGGCCCGCCTCCAGGGCACCAAATTAGCTAATTAGCATATTTAAACAAACAGCTGTAAACGGAAAAATAGATATATTTGGGCGGCGGTTTTGATAATGAAGGGCAGTGTTGGAAACAGTGGCACCGATCAGGTAATGACAGGTAGAGTGATCCGTTGATCACATGACAGTTTTAAGGTTGACAATACGGCCGTATTTTGATCATTACAGCTGTAAATAAAGATCAGGATGTGAACGTAGAGTAAAACAAACAAGTGAGATGAGTGAGGATGAGGGCCACGTAGCTGCGGTATTTTATATTCTGGGAACTCGCTGGATGAATCTTGTTTTCGGGCAGGCTTAGTGATGGACCAGGTGAGCCAGGTGGTTATTAACTCTCCTGGTAACGCCCCTTTTTTCCCCTTTAATTACCAACATAAACGCACTTTTTATCCCGACTCAGCTTCAACTAATTACAGAAACTTTTCATCAAGCCGGTTAGTTCTCCCATAGTCATAAAACCAAAATAAATACGCAGAACATAATTGGCCGACGTTTCGTACGGTGGAGAACCCATCGAAATTCCAAAATACGTAAAGAAACTTGGATATAGTAACAAAATCATCGAAAACTTCCATCAGTCTGCAAAGTGATTGCATGAAATGTAATTCTGGTCAAACAAGGCGACAAATGGAAGAAAAACTGAAATCTAGCGAGCAAGCATTGACTGAGCCCCTCACTGACTTCTATGGGCAGCTCCGCCAGACTGGGGCCATCATTGATTTCTATGGCAGCTCCACATGACTGGTAACATCATTGACTTCTATGGCAGCTTCGCCGGACTGGGGCCATCATTGACTTTTATGGGCAGCTCCACCGGACTGGGGCCATCATTGACTTCTATGGGCAGCTACGCTGGATTGGGGCCATCATTGACTTTTATTGGCAGCACTGTTGATTTGGGGCCCATTATTGTCTCCTATGGGCAGCTCCACCGGACTGGGGCCATCATTGACTTTTATGGGCAGCTCCACTGGACTGGGGCCATCATTGTCTTCTATGGGCAGCTCTGCTGGACTGGGAGAATGTTGATATCATTCTTTTAAGAATTAATGTGCAGAATAGAGATGATGCAGGAAATGCGGCGCTGTGGCTCATGGTTGCATTTCGGGTAATTTAGCGCAGCGTTTGGCTTCTGTGCATATTTGATGGTTTTGTTTGTGGTTATTTTTCTGGTATTGTTACATTATTCTGCCACTCAACAGTCCTCTAAATATGACGGAATAGACGGGACTTCTCTGCAGGTTGCGTCTTTTCTGTCGCCATTTGTTTATTGTAAAGTTTTCAGAGATAAATAATTGATGCTGAACGTCAGACCTGGAATTTCCGTCAGGCGCATTAAGCGCTGGATATCGGCCTCCTCGCTGCCCTACATACAATCCACAATGCAGCTCGGATTTGGTCCGGGTGACACTCATGATTTCTTACGTTGTTCGGTGTCGAGCTCCTCTTGGAATGGAAAAATATGTCAAGGTCAGTATGTATTATATCTCCGAGACCCAGCTAATCCAGAGGAAGAAGAAAGAACCATGGTAAGCCTTCAGCGTCTCCGCTTGTGGTTGGCGTCTCCGCTTGTGGTTGGCATCTCGGCTTGGGGTTGGCGTCTCCGCTTGGGGTTGGCGTCTCTGGCGTCTCCGCTTGGGGTTGGCGTCTCCGCTTGGGGTTGGCGTCTCCGCTTGGGGTTGGCGTCTCTGCTTATGGTTGGCAAGTGACACTGGTGATTTCTCATGTTGTACGGTGTCGAGCTCCTCTTGGAATGGAAAAATATGTCAAGGTCAGTATGTATTATATCTCCGAGACCCGGCTAATCCAGAGGAAGAACAAAGGTGGCGTCTCCGCTTGTGGTTGGCGTCTCCGCTTGTGGTTGGCGTCTCCGCTTGTGGTTGGAATCTCTGATTGGGGTTGGCGTTTCCGCTTGGGGTTGGCGTCTCCGCTTGGGGTTGGCGTAGTTGACGTCTCCACTTGGGGTTGGCGTGTCCACTTGGGGTTGGTGTAGTTGGCGTGTCCGCTTGGGGCTGGAGTCTCCACTTGGGGCTGGCGTCTCCGCTTGGGGCTGGCGTCTCCGCTTGGGGTTGGCGTCTCCGCTTGTGGTTGGCGTCTCCGCTTGGGGCTGGCGTCTCTGCTTATGGTTGGCGTCTCCGCTTGGGGTTGGCGTCTCCGCTTGGGGTTTGGGTTCTTTCTCCTCCCCATCAGGAAGCAAATAATAATATAGTTCACATTTATAATATTGTAATCTAAGAGAATCCTGCAGCTACCTGGAGACTGAGAACCATTAGGGCGGCTCCTTGGCATCCGCTCCATCGTGAGGCCCCTGGATGGTCTGAGCCTTAAAGAGGGAGGCATCCCATATTCTGTCCAGCTTTACGATTCCCAGTCTATGATAGAAGACGGTTGTGTGTGCTAGTTACAGCATAACTTTTTATCTTAAAGGGTTTTTTTTAAAGGGTAAAACAAATGAATAAACTAATCACAGGATAGCTCATCAATGACTGATCAGCAGGGTACGAGGGTAGAGGGACATCAGGCCTATAAGATTGTCAGGGTATAACTCATTCTTCTGTCAGTGAATCCATGCCCCCTTTACCATCAGTGACATTTCCTGTACCGTGGGATCCGCAGGTCTCTGAATATCTGTGCAGCGCCCCTGCAGGGGACAATGTGTATTACATCAGTGGAGGTCTATGTGATATTACGAGCGCTCGGGATCAGCGTCTCTGGCGGACTCCTCATAGGGGAGAAGGTTTTATAATGGATGTATCACTGGGAATGGCCTGGGAGACGCTAAACCCCTCACACTATCCATCCTGTCCTGTCTCCAGGAATCATGGCCGGACATGACGGTGAGCACAGCTGGAAGTCGGCCATGGTCAATATATGTGGGAATGCTTCATCTCGTAGCTTCATCCCAACCAGGCGGCAGCGGGAAGGAACACACATAAAAGTGATTGAGATTGTTGTCTATGGTCACTTATACCTGTGTGCCGGCCGTGATATCCTCTTATATTTACTGCACCGTGCCGCACTTTCCATCACAGACTGCAGCTCATGGTGGCTGAGAGTTATATATACAGCCGCTAATGTAACGTATAGATTCTCTGTGTGTTATATATACAGCCTCCTATGTAACGTATAGATTCTCTCTGTGTGTTATATATACAGCCGCCTATGTAACGTATAGATTCTCTCTGTGTGTTATATATACAGCCGCCTATGTAACATATAGATTCTCTCTGTGTGTTATATATACAGCCTCCTATGTAACGTATAGATTCTCTCTGTGTGTTATATATACAGCCGCCTATGTAACGTATAGATTCTCTCTGTGTGTTATATATACAGCCGCCTATGTAACGTATAGATTCTCTCTGTGTGTTATATATACAGCCGCCTATGTAATGTATAGATTCTCTCTGTGTGTTATATATACAGCCTCCTATGTAACGTATACATTCTCTCTGTGTGTTATATATACAGCCGCCTATGTAACGTATAGATTCTCTCTGTGTGTTATATATACAGCCGCCTATGTAACGTATAGATTCTCTCTGTGTGTTATATATACAGCCGCCTATGTAACGTATACATTCTCTCTGTGTGTTATATATACAGCCGCCTATGTAACGTATAGATTCTCTCTGTGTGTTATATATACAGCCGCCTATGTAACGTATACATTCTCTCTGTGTGTTATATATACAGCCGCCTATGTAACGTATAGATTCTCTCTGTGTGTTATATATACAGCCTCCTATGTAACGTATAGATTCTCTCTGTGTGTTTTATATACAGCCGCCTATGTAACGTATACATTCTCTCTGTGTGTTATATATACAGCCTCCTATGTAACGTATAGATTCTCTCTGTGTGTTATATATACAGCCTCCTATGTAACATATAGATTCTCTCTGTGTGTTATATATACAGCCTCCTATGTAACGTATAGATTCTCTCTGTGTGTTATATATACAGCCGCCTATGTAACGTATAGATTCTCTCTGTGTGTTATATATACAGCCTCCTATGTAACGTATAGATTCCCACTGTGTGTTATATATACAGCCTCCTATGTAACGTATAGATTCTCTCTGTGTGTTATATATACAGCCGCCTATGTAACGTATAGATTCTCTCTGTGTGTTATATATACAGCCTCCTATGTAACGTATAGATTCTCTCTGTGTGTTATATATACAGCCTCCTATGTAACGTATAGATTCCCACTGTGTGTTATATATACAGCCGCCTATGTAACGTATAGATTCTCTCTGTGTGTTATATATACAGCCGCCTATGTAACATATAGATTCCCACTGTGTGTTATACATACAGCCGCCTATGTAACGTATAGATTCTCTCTGTGTGTTATATATACAGCCGCCTATGTAACGTATAGATTCTCTCTGTGTGTTATATATACAGCCTCCTATGTAACGTATAGATTCTCTCTGTGTGTTATATATACAGCCTCCTATGTAACGTATAGATTCTCTCTGTGTGTTATATATACAGCCTCCTATGTAACGTATAGATTCTCTCTGTGTGTTATATATACAGCCGCCTATGTAACATATAGATTCCCACTGTGTGTTATACATACAGCCGCCTATGTAACGTATAGATTCTCTCTGTGTGTTATATATACAGCCTCCTATGTAACGTATAGATTCTCTCTGTGTGTTATATATACAGCCTCCTATGTAACGTATAGATTCTCTCTGTGTGTTATATATACAGCCGCCTATGTAACGTATAGATTCTCTCTGTGTTATATATATATATATATATATATATATATATATATATACACACACACAGACTCCTATGTAACGTATAGATTCTCTCTGTGTGTTATATGTACAGCCTCCTATGTAACGTATAGATTCCCTCTGTGTGTTATATATACAGCCGCCTATGTAACGTATAGATTCTCTCTGTGTTATATATATATATATATATATATATATATACACACACAGACTCCTATGTAACATATAGATTCCCTCTGTGTGTTATATATACAGCCTCCTATGTAACGTATAGATTCTCTCTGTGTGTTATATATACAGCCGCCTATGTAACATATACATTCTCTCTGTGTGTTATATATACAGCCTCCTATGTAACGTATAGATTCTCTCTGTGTGTTATATATACAGCCTCCTATGTAACATATAGATTCTCTCTGTGTGTTATATATACAGCCTCCTATGTAACGTATAGATTCTCTCTGTGTGTTATATATACAGCCGCCTATGTAACATATACATTCTCTCTGTGTGTTATATATACAGCCTCCTATGTAACGTATAGATTCTCTCTGTGTGTTATATATACAGCCTCCTATGTAACATATAGATTCTCTCTGTGTGTTATATATACAGCCTCCTATGTAACGTATAGATTCCCACTGTGTGTTATATATACAGCCTCCTATGTAACGTATAGATTCTCTCTGTGTGTTATATATACAGCCGCCTATGTAACGTATAGATTCTCTCTGTGTGTTATATATACAGCCTCCTATGTAACGTATAGATTCTCTCTGTGTGTTATATATACAGCCTCCTATGTAACGTATAGATTCCCACTGTGTGTTATATATACAGCCGCCTATGTAACGTATAGATTCTCTCTGTGTGTTATATATACAGCCGCCTATGTAACATATAGATTCCCACTGTGTGTTATACATACAGCCGCCTATGTAACGTATAGATTCTCTCTGTGTGTTATATATACAGCCGCCTATGTAACGTATAGATTCTCTCTGTGTGTTATATATACAGCCTCCTATGTAACGTATAGATTCTCTCTGTGTGTTATATATACAGCCGCCTATGTAACGTATACATTCTCTCTGTGTTATATATATATATATATATATATATATATACACACACACAGACTCCTATGTAACGTATAGATTCTCTCTGTGTGTTATATGTACAGCCTCCTATGTAACGTATAGATTCCCTCTGTGTGTTATATATACAGCCGCCTATGTAACGTATAGATTCTCTCTGTGTTATATATATATATATATATATATATATACACACACAGACTCCTATGTAACATATAGATTCCCTCTGTGTGTTATATATACAGCCTCCTATGTAACGTATAGATTCTCTCTGTGTGTTATATATACAGCCGCCTATGTAACGTATAGATTCTCTCTGTGTGTTATATATACAGCCTCCTATGTAACGTATAGATTCTCTCTGTGTGTTATATATACAGCCTCCTATGTAACGTATAGATTCCCACTGTGTGTTATATATACAGCCGCCTATGTAACGTATAGATTCTCTCTGTGTGTTATATATACAGCCGCCTATGTAACATATAGATTCCCACTGTGTGTTATACATACAGCCGCCTATGTAACGTATAGATTCTCTCTGTGTGTTATATATACAGCCGCCTATGTAACGTATAGATTCTCTCTGTGTGTTATATATACAGCCTCCTATGTAACGTATAGATTCTCTCTGTGTGTTATATATACAGCCGCCTATGTAACGTATACATTCTCTCTGTGTTATATATATATATATATATATATATATATATATATACACACACACAGACTCCTATGTAACGTATAGATTCTCTCTGTGTGTTATATGTACAGCCTCCTATGTAACGTATAGATTCCCTCTGTGTGTTATATATACAGCCGCCTATGTAACGTATAGATTCTCTCTGTGTTATATATATATATATATATATATATACACACACAGACTCCTATGTAACATATAGATTCCCTCTGTGTGTTATATATACAGCCTCCTATGTAACGTATAGATTCTCTCTGTGTGTTATATATACAGCCGCCTATGTAACATATACATTCTCTCTCTCTATATATATATATACACACACACAGACTCCTATGTAACGTATACTCTGTGTACGTATACATTCTCCCTGACAAAATAAAAGTTTACATACATACATACATACGTACACCCTCACACACATACATGCACCCCTACTCACACACATACATACATACACCCTAACTCACACATACATACATAGATGCACCCTTACACACACATACATACATACACCCTAACTCACACATACATACATAGATGCACCCTTACACACTCATACATACATGCACCCTCAAACACATACATACATAGATGCACCCTTACACACTCATACATACATAGATGCACCCTTACACACACATACATACATACATGCACCCTCACACACTCATACATACATTTATGCACCCTCACTTACACACAGGGGCGTAGCTAATGCCCCTTGGGACCTGATGCAAGAGTTCAACTTGGGGCCCCCCCCTTCCTCGACCAAGCGATTAGATAGATAGATATTACCAATAATACCAATATATAGGAAGGAAAAATTATCACCATACATATTACCGCCAAACTGTTACAGACCAAATCCTGTATACTAACCAATAATACCAGTATACAAGGTGCAAATATTACCACTACCCCACAACCACTACCATCACCATTACCACCATATTGTTACTGACCAAATCCTGTATACTAAATCCAATAAAACACTGTACCAGATTAGAAGTAACAAATATAACCACCACATACTGACTAACACCACCACATACTGACTAACACCACCGCTGCTACTGAATAAAATCCACTGTACAAAGAACAATATCCCCTCATACAGTCATATAGAGGTGGACACAGCTCTACACAGGCTCTATACACCATATACATTACAGTGCAGTTATATCAGGTGACTCACAGGGGACGTCTTCTCTGATCGGAGTTCTTCCCTTTTCATCTTCTTCTCCATCTGTCCTGGGCCGTTATGAGAACTTCTCCGAGCCACGAATCCACAGAATCTGCCAGACAGATGAGGATGGTGTCAGTGTGAGGAGTCTAATATGTCTATGTACTAACTGCACATCTGTATTGGCCCCTTTACACACTCATTAAGTGGGTAGGCTGACTCCATGTGATCCCCCTTATAGTATATTCCCCTACTATGTAGAGAGAGACCCTTGCTCAGTCTTTCATATAGATGGCCCCATGTGCATTTTCTTGAGAGACCCTCTCTGTGTAGTCCCCCTTATAGATGATCCCCTCTGTGTGTCCCCTATAGTATACGCCCCCCTCTGTGTAGTCCCCCTTTCAGATGGCCCCCTTATAGATCCCCCCTCTGTGTAGTGTCCCTTACAGACTGCCCATCTCTGTGTTGTCCCCCTTATAGATAGCCCCCTTATGTTGCCTCACATTATAGATGCCCCCCTGTGTTGTCGCCTACCCCTGCCTAACCTTTGTCCCGACCCTGCGCTACAGATCCCTACAGTCTGCAGATCCCTTCACACTACACATACCTTCAGGCTACAGATCCCTGCACACTACAGATCACTACAGATCCCTGCATACTACAGATCACTACAGATCCCTGCACACTACAGATCCCAGCACACTACAGATCCCTACACGCCACAGTTCCCTTCACACTACACATACCTTCAGGCTACAGATCCCTGCACACTACAGATCACTACAGATCCCTGCACACTACAGATCCCTACACGCCACAGATCCCTTCACACTACACATCCCTACAGGCTGCAGATCCCATCACACTACACATCCCTACAGGCAGGGCTTAGCAGTAAAGGGGCAGGGCTTAGCAGAAACGAGGCAGGGCTTAGCAGTAAAGGGGCAGGGCTTAGCAGTAAAGGGACAGGGCTTAGCAGAAACGAGGCAGGGCTTAGCAGAAACGAGGCAGGGCTTAGCAGTAAAGGGGCAGGGCTTAGCAGTAAAGGGACAGGGCTTAGCAGTAAAGGGGCAGGGCTTAGCAGTAAAGGGGCAGGGCTTAGCAGTAAAGGGGCAGGGCTTAGCAGTAAAGGGACAGGGCTTAGCAGAAACGAGGCAGGGCTTAGCAGTAAAGGGGCAGGGCTTAGCAGTAAAGGGACAGGGCTTAGCAGTAAAGGGACAGGGCTTAGCAGTAAAGGGACAGGGCTTAGCAGAAACGAGGCAGGGCTTAGCAGTAAAGGGGCAGGGCTTAGCAGTAAAGGGACAGGGCTTAGCAGTAAAGGGGCAGGGCTTAGCAGTAAAGGGGCAGGGCTTAGCAGTAAAGGGGCAGGGCTTAGCAGTAAAGGGACAGGGCTTAGCAGAAACGAGGCAGGGCTTAGCAGTAAAGGGGCAGGGCTTAGCAGTAAAGGGGCAGGGCTTAGCAGTAAAGGGACAGGGCTTAGCAGTAAAGGGACAGGGCTTAGCAGAAACGAGGCAGGGCTTAGCAGTAAAGGGGCAGGGCTTAGCAGTAAAGGGGCAGGGCTTAGCAGTAAAGGGACAGGGCTTAGCAGAAACGAGGCAGGGCTTAGCAGTAAAGGGGCAGGGCTTAGCAGTAAAGGGGCAGGGCTTAGCAGTAAAGGGGCAGGGCTTAGCAGAAACGAGGCAGGGCGTAGCAGTAAAGGGGCAGGGCTTAGCAGTAAAGCAGCAGGGCTTAGCAGTAAAGCGGCAGGGCTTAGCAGTAAAGGGGCAGGGCTTAGCAGAAACGAGGCAGGGCGTAGCAGTAAAGGGGCAGGGCTTAGCAGTAAAGCAGCAGGGCTTAGCAGTAAAGCGGCAGGGCTTAGCAGTAAAGGGGCAGGGCTTAGCAGTAAAGGGACAGGGCTTGGGGACCCATCAGTACTCTTATGCTGTATGAATTCTCCCCATTACTGTGTAGCTGTGTGCACAGACGCCCATAATTCTGCTGCAACACAACATTTCTAAAATAATAAGAAGTCACCTCCACCCTCCTACAAGCCGCTGGAGGTAGCGTGACTACAGGCCGCTGTGGCCCCCACGGTTTATGGTTTATATAATGTACGAGACCCGACCACCTAACCACATTGGCTGAGATAATACCGGTGAATCAGCTCCATGGTGGGCTGTATACAGTGAGCTCCCCCTAGTGACAGCCAGTATATTATTCATATTGCTATACCTTGTATACGGTGGTGTGCCCCCATACCGGAGCATACCCCCGGTGTCCGTCTGCCCCCCTGTGTACAGTGCGCTGCCATTCCTGGGCAAGGTCCGTAATACATTCCGGAATACACCGCATACATTTATATAAGGGAACGGTGTCTGATCTACAAAGTACAAGGAAAGTGACTGAGACTGAGGAGGAGGAGGAGGCGGCCGGAGAAGGAAGAGGAAGGGTCGGACGGAGGAGGAGGAGGCAGCCGGAGGAGGAAGTGGAAGGGTCGGCCGGAGGAGCAAGTGGAAGGGTCGGCCGGAGGAGGAGGAGTCGGCCGGAGGAGGAAGTAGAAGGGTCGGCCGGAGAAGGAGGAGGCGGCCGGAGGAGGAAGTGGAAGGGTCGGCCGGAGAAGGAGGAGGCGGCCGGAGGAGGAAGTGGAAGGGTCGGCCGGAGAAGGAGGAGGCGGCCGGAGGAGGAAGTGGAAGGGTCGGCCGGAGAAGGCGGCCGGAGGAGGAAGTGGAAGGGTCGGCCGGAGGAGGCGGCCGGAGGAGGAAGTGGAAGGGTCGGCCGGAGGAGGAGGAGGCGGCCGGAGGAGGAAGTGGAAGGGTCGGCCGGAGAAGGCGGCCGGAGGAGGAAGTGGAAGGGTCGGCCGGAGGAGGAGGAGGCGGCCGGAGGAGGAAGTAGAAGGGTCGGCCGGAGAAGGAGGAGGCGGACGGAGGAGGAAGTGGAAGGGTCGGCCGGAGGAGGAGGAGGCGGCCGGAGGAGGAAGTGGAAGGGTCGGCTGGAGAAGGAGGAGGCGGCCGGAGGAGGAAGTGGAAGGGTCGGCCGGAGGAGGAGGTGGAGGAGGCGGCCGGAGGAGGAGGAGGAAGGGTCGGCGCGGCCATCAATAATTGTCATCTGCTGTTTGTGAGGAAACATTTAATCTTGGATCCAGGAAAACCCAAGAAGCTCCCGGAGTGTCAGCGCGCATAGTGACATGTTATATCCCCGGTGATCAGATCACCCTTACCTCAGGATCAGCACCGAGCGCTGCCGCCATCTTACTGTGTGCAAAGACGTATTTGCTTCTTTTTACAGTTTCTGCACACTCCACCATGCTCCCCCCCCCATGTTGTCCCCCCATACTCTGTGTGAGATGCGTGTCCCCCCCCCCCCCCGGTGCCCTGTGTGAGATGTGTCCCCCCCCCCCATACTCTGTGTGCGTTGCGCCCCCCCCCCCCCCGGTGCTCTGTGTGGCGTGTTCCCCCCCCCCCCCCCTGGTGCCCCCCCTGGTGCTCTCTGTGGCATGCGTCCCCCCCCCCCGGTGCTCTGTGTGGCATGTGTGTCCCCCCCCTGGTGCTCTCTGTGGCATGTGTCCCCCCCCCCCCCCCCCCCGGTGCTCTCTGTGGCATGCGTCCCCCCCCCCCCCCCGGTGCTCTGTGTGGCATGTCCCCCCCCCCCCCTGGTGCTCTGTGTGGCATGTGTCCCCCCCCCCCCGGTGCTCTCTGTGGCATGCGTCCCCCCCCCCCCTGGTGCTCTGTGTGGCATGTGTCCCAACCCCCCTCCCCCCCCGGTGCTCTGTGTGGCATGTGTCCCAACCCCCCCCCCCCCCCCCCCCGGTGCTCTGTGTGGCATGTGTCCCCCCCCCCCTGGTGCTCTGTGTGGCATGTGTCCCCCCCCCTCCCCCGGTGCTCTGTGTGGCATGTGTCCCCCCCCCCGGTGCTCTGTGTGGCATGTGTCCCCCCCCCTCCCCCGGTGCTCTGTGTGGCTTGTTTCCCCCCCCCCCCCCTGGTGCTCTGTGTGGCATGTGTCCCCCCCCCTCCCCCGGTGCTCTGTGTGGCATGTGTTCCCCCCCCCCTGGTGCTCTGTGTGGCATGTGTCCCCCCCCCTCCCCCGGTGCTCTGTGTGGCATGTGTCGTCCCCCCCTGGTGCTCTGTGTGGCATGTGCCCCCCCCCCTCCCCCTGGTGCTCTGTGTGGCATGTGTCCCAACCCCCCCCCCACCTGGTGCTCTGTGTGGCATGTGTCCCCCCCCCCTGGTGCTCTGTGTGGCATGTGTCCCCCCCCTCCCCCGGTGCTCTGTGTGGCATGTGCCCCCTCCCCCCTGGTGCTCTGTGTGGCATGTGATCAACCCCCCCCCGGCTCTGTGTGACATGTGTCCCCCGTGCTCTGTGGTATCAGGCCTGTCCCCCGCTCCTTATGGGGCTTCTTCTCTCTGACGGAAGCGGACATACACACATACTCATATACACACACACCTATATACACACCACGCACATACACACCACACACACCCAGGGGCAGGAGGTCAGAGCTACAGCCACTCTCCAGCAGCTACAGCCTCTGTCCGCCAGCTACAGCCACTGTCCGCCAGCTACAGCCACTGTCCGCCAGCTACAGCCACTCTCCAGCAGCTACAGCCACTCTCTAGTAGCTACAGCCTCTGTCCGCCAGCTACAGCCACTCTCCAGCAGCTACAGCCACTCTCTAGCAGCTACAGCCTCTGTCCGCCAGCTACAGCCACTCTCCAGCAGCTACAGCCACTCTCTAGCAGCTACAGCCTCTGTCCGCCAGCTACAGCCACTGTCCGCCAGCTACAGCCACTGTCCGCCAGCTACAGCCACTGTCCGCCAGCTACAGCCACTGTCCGCCAGCTACAGCCACTCTCCAGCAGCTACAGCCACTGTCCGCCAGCTACAGCCACTGTCCGCCAGCTACAGCCACTCTCCAGCAGCTACAGCCACTGTCCGCCAGCTACAGCCTCTGTCCGCCAGCTACAGCCTCTGTCCGCCAGCTACAGCCATTGTACGCCAGCTACAGCCACTCTCCAGCAGCTACAGCCACTGTCCGCCAGCTACAGCCATTGTATGCCAGCTACAGCCACTCTCCAGCAGCTACAGCCACTGTCCGCCAGCTACAGCCACTGTCCGCCAGCTACAACTACTACCCGGCAGCTACTGTGTCAGCGCACAGAATGAAACCCCTTTTCCCTACAGTCGCCTCCCTGCTGCACACACTTCTGTATTGGAGGGGACTTACGAATATAAGGAGAGGACAGCAGTATACACTGACACTGCACAGTGTTGCTGCCGTACACATTACAGGAGCCGCCCCTTACCCGTCACTTGTCTTTAGTTACTAGTTTTTCTTCTATGGGGGGAAGATTATACTTTTCTGACACAGAACTGCGCGTGACAGAACTGCGCGTGACAGAACTGCGCGTGACAGAACTGCGCGTGACAGAACTGCGCTTGACAGAACTGCGCGTGACAGAACTGCGCGTGACAGAACTGCGCGTGACAGAACTGCGCGTGACAGAACTGCGCTTGACAGAACTGCGCGTGACAGAACTGCGCGTGACAACTGCGTGTGACAGAACTGCGTGTGACAGAACTGCGCGTGACAGAACTGCGCGTGACAGAACTGCGCGTGACCACGCTGTAAATGCTGGATGTTTGAGGTGCATTTGTTGTGTTATCATCTGTGATTGTTACCAGTGCTATTTTAGGGTAGAGGGAACTATTTGGGGGCCCCATTTGACCTCTTGCACCAGGGCCCATGAGACATCAGCTACGCCCCTGATGGTATTGTTACAGTATTAGGCTGGATTCACACTACGTATATTTCAGTCAGTATTGTGGTCCTCATATTGCAACCAAAACCAGGAGTGGATTAAAAACACAGAAAGGCTCTGTCCACACAATGTTGAAATTGAGTGGATGGCTGCCATTTAATGGCAAATATTTTCTGGTGTTTTAAAACAGCAGCTGTTATATTGAAATAATGGCCGTTATTTACTGTTATATGGCGGCCATCCACTCAATTTCAGCATTGTGTGAACAGATCCTTTCTGTGTTTGCCATCCACTCCTGGTTTTGGTTGCAATATGAGGACCACAATACTGACTGAAATATACGGAGTGTGAACCCAGCCTTATGGTATTCTGATATTGTTACAGTATTGTGCCATTGTTGTGTTATTGTTACTGTATAGTTATTGTTTTGTTATTGTTACTGTATTACTTTGGTATTGTTATAGTATTGTTACGGTATTACTTTGGTATTGTTACAGTATTGTGGTATTGTTACGGTATTAGGCAATGTGCAGACTATGTAAGAGACCGACCGTTCCTTGACCCGGTCAGGTCACAGAACGGACGGTCTATGAAAGATCATTATGGCCTGTACTGCAGTACTGTCCGGATGATCTTTAGCCACGCAGAGTTCTGATGTGAGTGTATCCGTGTGCGCACAGCCCACAGTATGCAACTATGGCCGTGATTTTACAAAAATATACCTAGTGTGTACATAGCCTTACTCTGGTATTGTTACGGTATTACTCTGGTATTGTTATAGTATTGTTATGGTATTACTCTGGTGTTGTTATAGTAATGTTACGGTATTACTCTGGTGTTGTTATAGTAATGTTACGGTATTACTCTGGTATTGTTATAGTAATGTTACGGTATTACTCTGGTGTTGTTATAGTAATGTTACGGTATTACTCTGGTATTGTTATAGTAATGTTACGGTATTACTCTGGTATTGTTATAGTATTGTTATGGTATTACTCTGGTGTTGTTATAGTAATGTTACGGTATTACTCTGGTATTGTTATAGTAATGTTACGGTATTACTCTGGTATTGTTATAGTATTGTTATGGTATTACTCTGGTGTTGTTACGGTATTGTTGTGCTATTGTTATAGTATTGTTACAGTATTACTCTGGTATTGTTATAGTATTGTTATGGTATTACTCTGGTGTTGTTATAGTAATGTTACGGTATTACTCTGGTATTGTTATAGTATTGTTATGGTATTACTCTGGTATTGTTACGGTATTACTCTGGTGTTGTTACAGTATTGTGGTATTGTTACGGTATTAGGCAATGTGCAGACTATGTAAGAGACCGACCGTTCCTTGACCCGGTCAGGTCACAGAACGGACGGTCTATGAAAGATCATTATGGCCTGTACTGCAGTACTGTCCGGATGATCTTTAGCCACGCAGAGTTCTGATGTGAGTGTATCCGTGTGCGCACAGCCCACAGTATGCAACTATGGCCGTGATTTTACAAAAATATACCTAGTGTGTACATAGCCTTACTCTGGTATTGTTACGGTATTACTCTGGTATTGTTATAGTATTGTTATGGTATTACTCTGGTGTTGTTATAGTAATGTTACGGTATTACTCTGGTGTTGTTATAGTAATGTTACGGTATTACTCTGGTATTGTTATAGTAATGTTACGGTATTACTCTGGTATTGTTATAGTATTGTTATGGTATTACTCTGGTGTTGTTACGGTATTGTTGTGCTATTGTTATAGTATTGTTACAGTATTACTCTGGTATTGTTATAGTATTGTTATGGTATTACTCTGGTGTTGTTATAGTAATGTTACGGTATTACTCTGGTATTGTTATAGTATTGTTATGGTATTACTCTGGTATTGTTACGGTATTGTGCTATTGTTATTGTTATGGTATTACTCTGGTATTGTTACGGTATTACTCTGGTGTTGTTACGGTATTGTTGTGCTATTGTTATATTATTGTTACGGTATTACTCTGGTATTGTTATAGTATTGTTATGGTATTACTCTGGTGTTGTTATAGTAATGTTACGGTATTACTCTGGTGTTGTTATAGTAATGTTACGGTATTACTCTGGTATTGTTATAGTATTGTTATGGTATTACTCTGGTGTTGTTACGGTATTGTTGTGCTATTGTTACAGTATTGTTATGGTATTGTCAGTCTGAGCTTTTGTTGTGGGACAGAGATATTGATGTTTCTAATACAGTCTGGTGTAGTCTGTGTGTGTGTATATATATATATATATATATATCTATATATATAACAGAGGCACAATTTTTCTGGTCATTAAAGGCTTAAAGGGATAATCCCGGATTATAATTGTTTTAGCTAACCCACATATTCTGTATAAAATGGCTTCTCTCCCCTGCGGTGGCGGCGGTGGCATCGGACACACATGAGCAGCGCTGTATGTACGCTATGGGTGTGTTGGCCATCAGTCCATACACTGCTCCTCCCTACTGCACAGCCTGGTAGGGGGAGAGGCGGGGACTACAGGCTATCACTGGGAACACTGGTGTATACTGGTGTGTACTGTACAGAAGAGCTCCCCATTATATATACCCAAAGAAATAAAGAGAGAAAAGTGTGTGTGGGGGGGGGGTGGGGGGGACACGCTGGGGTGGGGGTGGGGGGGCGGCATCTCTCTACAAACACCGCTCCCTAATCAATCAGGCACATAGGGACTCAGCAGGGATCAGCTACTATAGCAGGGACTTCCTGTCCATTTCTGTCACCTGAGCTTGTATAGGACATAGATGACGGTACATTACTATAGGACATAGATAAGGGTACATTACTATAGGAGATAGATGAGGGTACATTACTATAGGACATAGATGACGGTACATTACTATAGGACATAGATGAGGGTACATTACTATAGGACATAGATGAGGGTACATTACTATAGGACATAGATGAGGGTACATTACTATAGGACATAGATGAGGGTACATTACTATAGGACATAGATGACGGTACATTACTATAGGACATAGATGACGGTACATTACTATAGGACATAGATGAGGGTACATTACTATAGGACATAGATGACGGTACATTACTATAGGAGATAGATGACGGTACATTACTCTAGGACATAGATGACGGTACATTACTATAGGACATAGATGACGGTACATTACTATAGGACATAGATGAGGGTACATTACTATAGGACATAGATGAGGGTACATTACTATAGGATATAGATGAGGGTACATTACTATAGGACATAGATGAGGGTACATTACTATAGGATATAGATGAGGGTACATTACTATAGGACATAGATGACGGTACATTACTATAGGACATAGATGAGGGTACATTACTATAGGACATAGATGAGGGTACATTACTATAGGAGATAGATGAGGGTACATTACTATAGGAGATAGATGAGGGTACATTACTATAGGACATAGAGGACGGTACATTACTATAGGAGATAGATGAGGGTACATTACTATAGGACAGATGACGGTACATTACTATAGGACATAGATGACGGTACATTACTATAGGAGATAGATGACGGAACATTACTATAGGAGATAGATGAGAGTACATTACTATAGGAGATAGATGACGGTACATTACTATAGGACATAGAGGACGGTACATTACTATAGGAGATAGATGACGGTACATTACTCTAGGACATAGATGACGGTACATTACTATAGGACATAGATGACGGTACATTACTATAGGACATAGATGAGGGTACATTACTATAGGACATAGATGAGGGTACATTACTATAGGACATAGATGAGGGTACATTACTATAGGACAGATGACGGTACATTACTATAGGACATAGATGAGGGTACATTACTATAGGACATAGATGAGGGTACATTACTATAGGACATAGATGAGGGTACATTACTATAGGAGATAGATGAGGGTACATTACTATAGGAGATAGATGAGGGTACATTACTATAGGACATAGAGGACGGTACATTACTATAGGAGATAGATGAGGGTACATTACTATAGGACAGATGACGGTACATTACTATAGGACATAGATGACGGTACATTACTATAGGACATAGAGGACGGTACATTACTATAGGACATAGATGACGGTACATTACTATAGGAGATAGATGACGGAACATTACTATAGGAGATAGATGAGGGTACATTACTATAGGAGATAGATGACGGTACATTACTATAGGACATAGAGGACGGTACATTACTATAGGAGATAGATGACGGTACATTACTCTAGGACATAGATGACGGTACATTACTATAGGACATAGATGACGGAACATTACTATAGGACATAGATGACGGAACATTACTATAGGACATAGATGACGGTACATTACTATAGGACATAGATGACGGTACATTACTATAGGAGATAGATGAGGGTACATTACTATAGGACAGATGACGGTACATTACTATAGGACATAGATGACGGTACATTACTATAGGACATAGATGACGGTACATTACTATAGGACATAGATGAGGGTACATTACTATAGGACATAGATGACGGTACATTACTATAGGAGATAGATGACGGTACATTACTATAGGAGATAGATGACAGTACATTACTATAGGACATGGATGACGGTACATTACTATAGGAGATAGATGACAGTACATTACTATAGGACATGGATGACGGTACATTACTATAGGAAATAGATGAGGGTACATTACTATAGGAAATAGATGAGGGTACATTACTATAGGACATAGATGACGGTACATTACTATAGGACATAGATGACAGACGCCACCCGGCACTGCAGCATTTAACATTCCGGTCAGGGCATGCTGGGAGCTGTAGTTCCGGAATATCTGCGTAGATGTTTGTAGTTTATAAGCTGACACTTACTTGTTCTATTATTTTCCCAAATTGCTAATTCTTAAAAAAATAAACCTATTTAGCCGAGCACAACAGCTTTGAGTGTGCGTAGGCGACAGGTAGATTTCTATGGCTGTGGAAGGATAGGGCGACTTTCTGTAGACTCCTCAGCGTTCCTGACAACTCCATAATCATTGTTGTATGACATAATTAGATTAATTGAATCCGGCCCACCAGGGCTATAATTTACACATTATTTCAGAAGTCTCCTCCGGTGTCACGCCGCTTCCAGTGTGTGTGTGGGGGATCTCCATTGCTCGCAGTAGACGGATATCCTAATTATATTATATTTCTGCTCCTATATCCTGTATTGGCATCTCTGTGAGATCCCTGGGATCCCGCCTGAATGGTGCCGGCTAATTAGCGTGTTTGGTCGACTAAATTCATGAAATATTTACCCAATCTATAAGTGATAAATAATCTGTTTTTGTTACCAATCTGTGTTCTCCGTCAATGTTTTATGCATGTAAAGATGTATATTTATGTAAATGCGGCAGATTGCCTGGGAATAGGAGAACCGGAGATCTATTAATGATGAAGACTGAACGCTGCTCGCATGCATCATCCCTCATGCAGAATCCCAGAAAAGGCAAACGTGTCTCTTAGCGGTTTCTGCTGTTAGTGAGACGTATATTTATATGTTCCGTAACATATGGCGACTCTGCTGTGAGGGGTTGGACATCGGGGAGAGGCGACAACTCACTAATACTGCTCTGTACTGGGTGATAGTAGCGTCAGGGCTGATAGACAACTCTGCTGCGAGGGGCTGGATAGTGATTGTAGCGTCAGGGCTGATAGACAACTCTGCTGCGAGGGGCTGGACAGTGATTGTAGCGTCAGGGCTGATAGACAACTCTGCTGCGAGGGGCTGGGCAGTGATTGTAGCGTCAGGGCTGATAGACAACTCTGCTGGGAGGGGCTGGACAGTGATTGTAGCGTCAGGTAGGGCTGGGCGATATAAACGATATGCCAAAATATCGTCATCAATTCGGTTGACGATATAGATTTTTGGCATATCGTCATATCGCGATATACCACGGAGCGGTAGTGAATAAGCTTCTCACTTACCGCTCCGTGGTACCGCGCTGCAGGGCCCTCCGTTCACGCATCGTGTGAATGCGTGTGACGTCAGGTCTCCCAGTGCATGCTGGGAAGAAGACGCGGCCCGTCTCGCCTCGCGGACTCCATCAGCCAGCCCTGCAGGAAAGGTAAGTAGCAGAGGGGTCGGGGGCGGCAGATGGCTTGGCATGGGGCTGATGATGGCCCTGGCTGGGGGGACATGATGGCTGGCACATGAAATGGCTGGAAAACTGAGAGGGGAGATGACTGGCACTGGGGGGGGGGGGGGGGCTGATGACTGGCAACGGGGGGCTGATGACTGGCAAGGGGGGCTGATGACTGGCAAGGGGGGCTGATGACTGGCAAGGGGGGCTGATGACTGTCAAGGGGGGCTGATGACTGGCACACTGTATATACTATATATTACACAGGATGATTATACTGTATATACTATATATTAGACAGGATGATTATACTGTATATACTATATATTACACAGGATGATTATACTGTATATACAGAAAAAAAAGGAAAAAATTGGTCAGCTCTCCTAGAACACTGTTCACACTAGGCAGGAGCAGAAAAATGCAACAGCTCACCGCAACAGCAAGATACAGACCCACCATAGACATGAAAATAATTAAAAGCAGCCCCCCCCCCCAACTGCCCAAAAAATTCCCACAAAAATAATGAGTCTCTTGGTTACTATTTGCAAACAGCGTAAACTGCCCGACCACGATAAGGTGGCCTCATATGGAGGCAGACCCTACACTGTATGTACACTATGGCCTCTCCATGGCGTATAATACGCCTATGCTCTGGGCATGCAAGATCCGTCTAATACTGTATATACTATATATTACACAGGATGATTATACTGTATATACTATATATTACACCAGGATGATTATACTGTATATACTATATATATTACACAGGATGATTATACTGTATATAATATATATATTACACAGGATGATTATACTGTATATTATATATATATATATATATATATATATATATATATATATATATATTATATTACATTCTCGTGTGTTTATATATATAAATGAATTCAGACTGAATTTCTAAACAATTAGGTTTTCTTCTATTGTGTTATAGCACTGATAAGTAGAAAACTTTAAACCTTCAAACTTTATTAGATTAAAAATGAAGAACCTTTAGACACAGGTGCTACAATCCTCTTACTTGCCTATGTCGGCCACCATCCTATCTCTATATATTCTGGCCTTTGTACAAATAACGTTTTACTTAAGGACAATTAGTTCACACCCTAAGGCAAAAAATAAAAAATTAAAAATAACCTTTATTAAATATATGCTGAAAACTCATCATATAAAAACAACACTTAGGGCCACATGTATCATCCGGCGAACGGATGATTTTCGGCGGAAAGTGACGATTTGCGTATTTTTTTTATACGCAAATGGCAGATTTGCGAATAAAATATTCGCAAATCGGCACTTTCCGCCGAGTACGCCAGGGGGTGGAAAGGGGGCGGAAAAGGGGTGGAAAGTGGGCGGAACGGAGGGCGCCTAAAACCTACTCCAGTCCTCAGCTGGCGTAGGTTTTCGGCGGTGCGCAACGGCGCGCACGGGATTTATGTAGAGGCAGTGCGCCTCTACATAAATCTCCGTAGCGCCGGAGCTGTGGGGGCATTTTTACGTCCGGCGTAAAAAACGCCGGACTTAATAAATGCCTCCCTGAGAGACTGTTGCAATACATAGCTCCATACTGTCCCGGATTCCGCAGGACAGTCCTGTTTTCGGGGTTCTGTCCTGCGGTCCCGGAACGGCACCCAGTGTCCCGCATTATATGTGGCCCCACCGAAAAAAACAATAAACCAGTAACTCACCTGTCTGCTGGTCCCAGCAGCTCCTCTCCTGGCAGAGCACGCACTCCCGTCATCCTCCGGGGCAGGCAGCGGGGTACAGAGACACTGACTGTGCCGGAAGTGACCTGCAGCCTCTATCATGAATTACTTCCGGTACAGTCAGTGTCTGTATACCCTGCTGCCCGCCCCGGAGGATGACGGGAGTGCGCGCTCTGCCGGGAGAGGAGCTGCTGGGACCGGCGGACAGGTGAGTTACTGGTTTATTGTTTTTCTGGTCGGGCCACACTAATGGGGGGATTGGCTACTATGTGTGGCGCTATATGGGGGATTGGCTACTATGTGGGCACTATATGGAGGTATTGGCTACTATGTGGGCACTATATGGAGGTATTGGCTACTATGTGGGGCACTATATTAGGGTTTGGATACTATGTGGGGCGCTATATGGGGGCATTGGCTACTATGTGGGCACTATATGGGGCATTGGCTACTATGTGGGGCGCTATATGGGGGATTGGCTACTATGTGGGCACTATATTAGGGTTTGGATACTATGTGGGCACTATATTAGGGTTTGGATACTATGTGGGGCACTATATGGGGCATTGGCTACCATGTGGGGCACTTATTATGTGGGGCACTATATGGGGGCATTGGCTACTATGTGGGGCACTATATGGGGGATTGGATACTATGTGTGGCACTATATGGGGGGATTGGATATTATGTGGGCACTATATTAGGGTTTGGATACTATGTGGGGCACTATATGGGGCATTGGCTACCATGTGGGGCACTTATTATGTGGGGCACTATATGGGGGCATTGGCTACTATGTGGGGCACTATATGGGGGCATTGGCTACTATGTGGGGCACTATATGGGGGATTGGATACTATGTGGGGCACTATATGGGGGATTGGATACTATGTGTGGCACTATATGGGGGGATTGGATACTATGTGGGCACTATAATGGGGGATTTGATACTATATAGGGCATTTTGGGGGGATTGGATACTGTATAGGACACTAAAATTAGGATTGGATACTATATGGGGCACTATTAAGTCAGCAGCATGTGGTGACTGTAGGGGAGTGGCTATGGAGGGTTGCTATGGGGGCGTGGCTATGGAGGGTTGCTATGGGGACCGCGGCGCACATGTCCCTCTTTGCTCTTTGTAAAAGTTGGGAGGTATGCAATATATGAACTATTGTTTACATGATGCGTTATTTGTACAAAGGCTAGAATATATAGAGATAGGATAGTGGCCGACATAGGCAAGTAAGAGGATTGTAGCACCTGTGTCTAAAGGTTTTTTTATTTTTAATCAAATAAAATTTGAAGTTATATTACATTGCAGTGTACACTCTGGTATATATATATATATATATATATATATATATATATATAATTACATTCTGGTGTGTATATATATATTACATTCTGGTGTGTATATATATATTACATTCTGGTGTGTGTATATTACATTCAGGGCCGGGCCTGGATGGCTGTAATGAGGTGACAGCTTACACTGATGTGTTTGCTGTAACAGGTCGCACCTGTGGTCACTAAGAGGTTAAATTCGGACCACGTCCTCCTGAGTCTGAGAAACCTGTCAGACATTTATATAGCTCGTCCATTAACCACATTACTGATTCTGGCAGATTCGGAGCGGCGTCATTCTCTCCCCCCCCCCGAGAAGAAAATGTTATAGGACTGTATGAGTTATATGGAGCGCTCTGTAAGTATACAAATGGGTTTCTGTCTGGGGTAACCGGAGCGCGGCCGTGCTATGCAGATCTCTGCCCCAAACATCACCGAAACGAAATACAACGCTGTGCAAAACAAGAGGGCAAAGTGACTGATCTGCGCACTTTATGGGACTGATCTGCGCACTTTATGGG
Organism: Dendropsophus ebraccatus; assembly: GCA_027789725.1. Taxonomy (NCBI): domain Eukaryota; kingdom Metazoa; phylum Chordata; class Amphibia; order Anura; family Hylidae; genus Dendropsophus; species Dendropsophus ebraccatus. The sequence goes on from JAQFWZ010000025.1 coordinate 32,879,830, forward strand.
ACTGATCTGCGCACTTTATGGGACTGATCTGCGCACTTTATGTGACTGATCTGCGCACTTTATGGGACTGACCTGTGCACTTTATGGGACTGACCTGCGCACTTTATGGGACTGATCTGCGCACTTTATGGGACTGACCTGTGCACTTTATGGGACTGATCTGCGCACTTTATGGGACTGATCTGCGCACTTTATGGGACTGATCTGCGCACTTTATGGGACTGATCAGCGCACTTTATGGGACTGATCTGCGCACTTTATGGGACTGACCTGCGCACTTTATGGGACTGACCTGCGCACTTTATGGGACTGACCTGCGCACTTTATGGGACTGATCTGCGCACTTTATGGGACTGATCATCGCACTTTATGGGACTGATCTGCGCACTTTATGGGACTGATCAGCGCACTTTATGGGACTGATCTGCGCACTTTATGGGACTGATCAGCGCACTTTATGGGACTGATCTGCGCACTTTATGGGACTGATCTGCGCACTTTATGGGACTGATCTGCACACTTTATGGGACTGATCTGCGCACTTTATGGGACGGATCTGCGCAAAGCAACACAATATAGACATAAACAGGTTTGAAACAACGACATATAATCTTACAGTAATTCCTCCTAGGACATGGCTTGTGTTTAGACCTTGATTCAGGGTGCTGGATATTCAACCACAGGTTCCCCCTCCCCAGATTGTTGGTTTATAGCTACCTTTTATCTTGCTGCTTGTATACCTGTGACCGGGGGGGTATACCTGTGACTGGGGGGGTACCTATGACCGGGGTGTATACCTATGACTGGGTGGGTATACCTGTGACTGGGGTATACCTATGACCGGGGTGTATACCTGTGACCGGAGGGGTATACCTGTGACTGGGGTGTATACCTGTGACCGGGGGGGTATACCTGTGACTGGGGGGTACCCTGTGACCAGGGGGGGTATACCTGTGACTGGGGTGTACCTTTGACTGGGGGGTACCTGTGACCTGGCTGTACCTATGATTGGGGGTTACCTATGACCGGGGGGGTATACCTGTGACCGGGGAGTACCTGTGACCTGGGGGTACCTGTGACTGGGGTATACCTGTGACCGGGCTGTACCTGTGACTGGGGAGTACCTGTGACCGGGGGGGGGTATACCTGTGACTGGGGTGTACCTGTGACTGGGGTGTACCTGTGACTGGGGGGTATACCTGTGACCGGAGACTACCTGTGACCTGGGGGTATACCTGTGACTGGGGAGTACCTGTGACTGGGGGGTATACCTGTGACCGGGGACTACCTGTGACCTGGGGGTATACCTGTGACTGGGGTGTACCTGTGACTGGGGTGTACCTGTGACCGGGGGGTATACCTGTGACTGGGGTGTACCTGTGACTGGGGTATACCTGTGACTGGGGTATACCTGTGACTGGGGGGTACCTGTGACCGGGGGGGGGGGGGGTGTACCTGTGACCGGGGTGTACCTGTGACCGGGGGGGGGGGGTATACCTGTGACCGGGGTGTACCTGTGACCGGGGAGTACCTGTGACCTGGGGGTATACCTGTGACTGGGGTATACCTGTGACTGGGGGGTACCTGTGACTGGGGGGTACCTGTGACGGGGGGGGGGGGGGGTATACCTGTGACCGGGGTGTACCTGTGACTTGGGGGGGGAGCCTGTGACTAGGGGGTACCTGTGACTGGGCTGTACCTGTGACCGGGCTCTACCTGTGACTGGGGGGTACCCTGTGACTGGGGGTACCCTAAGACCGGGGGGTACCCTGTGACTGGGGGGTACCCTGTGACCAGCAAATCTCCATAGAGAACCTCTCCTGCTCTGGACACTTCCTGACATGGACAGAGGTGGCAGCAGAGAGCACTGTGTCAGACTGGAGAGAATACACCACTTCCTGCAGGACATACAGCAGCTGATAAGTACTGGAAGACTGGAGATTTTTATATCGCAGTAAATTACAAATCTGTATACCTTTCTGACACAGTTGATTTAAGAGCATTGTTTTTCCTCCGGAGTGCCCCTTTAATATTATCCCCATTTATAGAGGCGGATACCCAGTAGGCCTCCCATGTATAAGTGTCTCTATTTGCAGCAATGAAGCACACGTCCATCTTTATTGATTGATGTAAGTTGCCGGCATGAGAATGGCGTCTCCTCCTCACCACCGCCAGCTTCTTGTGTCCGGAGTAACCCGGAGCTGTAATCAGTAATCTGGGAGAGACGGATGACTTTTCCTTTCAGGAGTTCTAGATAGTCAGTTCCATCAACCACAATGAAGGTTAAAATGAAGAAGAGGAAGAAAAGGACGGGAAAGAATTGTACAAATGGATAAAATTACCGACTTCTCAGCAGAGAAACACGAGCGGCGAGCACAATGTGTAAAAATAATGGGAACATGACGGAATAAATGGGATTGTGACAGATGTAAGAGAACGGGGAGATGATCACTATAGCGTCCACCGCGACGATTCTAACACTCTAATTAACGTAAATGGCAAACAAAGCCGGCGCTTAAAGGAAAACGAAACCCTCCAAATTATTCCTGTAAAATATCTAATAGGGCCGATAGCTTCATGTGAAAGCCGGGAGCGGTCTGCTCTTTATTGTTTTATACTTGCTGACAACGGCCGCTGTTACTGACCCCCCGCCGCCGTACACCTCACTAACAACGGCCGCTGTTACTGACCCCCCGCCACCGTACACCTCGCTAACAACGGCCGCTATTACTGACCCCCCCGCCGCCACACACCTTGCTGTAATATATCCACACTGTGTAATAACTCGGCCATCTCTGAGACCCTCGGACTTGGTCTTTAGCCATCTCTGAGACCCTCGGACTTGGTCCTTAGCCATCTCTGAGAACCTCGGACTCGGTCTTTAGCCATCTCTGAGACCTTGGGACTTGGTCCTTAGCCATCTCTGAGACCCTCGGACTTGGTCTTTAGCCATCTCTGAGACCCTCGAACTTGGTCTTTAGCCATCTCTGAGACCCTTGGACTTGGTCATTAGCCATCTCTGAGACCCTCGGACTTGGTCTTTAGCCATCTCTGAGACCCTCGGACTCGGTCTTTAGCCATCTCTGAGACCCTCGGACTCAGTCTTTAGCCATCTTTGAGACCCTTGGACTTGGTCTTTAGCCATCTCTGAGAACCTCGGACTCAGTCTTTAGCCATCTCTGAGACCCTCGGACTTGGTCTTTAGCCATCCCTGAGACCTTCGGACTTGGTCCTTAGCCATTGCTGAGACCCTCGGACTTGGTCCTTAGCCATCTCTGAGACCCTTGGACTTGGTCTTTAGCCATCTCTGAGACCCTCGGACTTGGTCTTTAGCCATCTCTGAGACCTTCGGACTTGGTCTTTAGCCATCTCTGAGACCTTCGGACTTGGTCCTTAGCCATCTCTGAGACCCTCGGATTCTTACGCTTTGTTTACTTTTCCTTCTTACACAGCAGCTTCTAGAACGGACTTGCTTCTTCATGTATCTCACCCCTAAGCAGGCACTATTGTCTGGAGATTATCCATGCTATTCACTTTGCTGGTCGCTCTGTGGTATAATGTTATACGTGATTTCCTTACTTGGCTGCTCTGGTGTGGGAGAATACGGCCACGGTCCTGATCTGTATTGTCCCTATGGAAGTCAGGCTAGAAGACAGATCTGTATCCTCCACCACATTGACTTGTGAAGAGAGAACTAGGATCTATATACTGCTACTCATCTATATACTGATACTTACTGATTATCTATATCCTGCTACTTATCTATATACTTATACTTACTGATCATATCTATATACTGATACTTGCTGATTATCTATATACTGATACTTATCTATATACTGATATTTATCTATATACTAATACTTACTGATACTTATCTATACACTGATATATATCTATATACTGATACTTACCTATATACTGATACTTACTGATCATGTCTATATACTGCTAGCATCTCTTCATCCTTTGTATTTTCTCATCTGGAGGAGCCGTCATGGATTCCTCTCAGACCTTGGGAAGGTTAGCTTGCTTTTGTTGTTGGTTATGTACAATTGATGTAACATGCCTAAGGGTGGTATTACACGAGCCGATGGGGGCCCGATAATACCTGTAAACCAGCAGCGATCTGCTAGATCGCCGCTCGTTTACTGGGCCTATTACACGGCCCGATAATCGTTAAACAAGGGCTGCAAGGTTACTGATATTGTTACTGACATCGGTTACTGATGTCCTTGCAGCCCTTGCATAACTATATACATTACCCATCCATGTTCAGCTGACAGGCCACTCAGCCAATCACAGGCCGGGACCGACGCGGCCTGTGATTGGCCGGGCGGCCTGTCAGCTGACAGGCCACTCTGACGTTACAGCGCACGGGACCCGGGGAGAAGAAGACCGCAGCAGCAGCCCTGGAACATGGATGGGTAATGTATATCGTTGGTCGCCGCCCGCGCACCGCTATTACACGTAGTGGTACGCGGTCGGCGCCCGACAAAAATAGGTCAGAACCTATATCAACGATCAGCCGATGATCGTGGTCATCGGCTGAATGTTGTATTTATTACATGGAACGATAATCGGCCAAATGGGGCCGATTCGGCCGATTATCGTTCCGTGTAATAGTACCCTAATAGTGACCCGACAGATATGTTTACGTCACTTTATGGCGGTATTTACTGTGATCCTTGGGCTGAATCTTATTTGCATGCTAAGCAGCGACCTGCTACATTAGATGTGTGAGCTGATGGCCTCCACTACACAGGTGCGGTGCGCGCTGCAGCTCCACTACATCACAATATGCTGGTCTAAGGGAGGCTGGGCCAACGATAAACTCCGATCTATGGAAAACTGTGGTGTAATAGCATAGACCTGGGACTAAAGAGGCAAAGAGTATGTACAGCATAGGACACGGCAGAGACCAGGACAAAGATGGAGGCCACAGGATGGAAACCACAGCCGCTTAGGAAGTATTACATTAATGTGAAACACTGGTAGACGTCCCAAACACGTTGGCAGCAGCTGCAGCGTCCATGAATAGGGCAATCTCATTGTGCTGAGGATATACGTAGGGCCGTCCTGAGAATAAGGCATTAATTAGAAAGGCAGAAGAGATGGAGCGACGAGTCTTTATCTGCCGTCAGCATACTGTCCTATGCAAATCCATAATCTGCCGAGCCAGCCGCTGTCCTTGTAGATTGCAGGCCCATCACTGGGGTCTTATGTGTTATTGCCCGTCCAGAATGACGCTGAATTAACAAGTGGTGACCCAGGAATGGGATTTATACAGGATTTACTAGCATGCCGTATAGACTGGCTGGGGTTCAGCTCTGGACATACCCGCTCTATACTGAGCTGCATACAGAGGCTAGCACATCAGGTGGGATGTCGCCATCTACTACCTGGGACTATTCAAGATACAAACCTAAGAAACTTATCATGGGGGAGAAAGAAACAAATACTTGTAGGTTGTTGTTTTTTCTTAGGTACAGTTATTTATTCATTTATTTACAATTGGTGAGTAAAGAAGCCAATGCATGTAGTTTAGGTAGATCTGGGGAAAGATTCAGGGACAGTGAGGGTCAGTGGTGCTCTGGGGAGATCTAGGGAATAATGAGGGGACAGTGAGGGTCATTGGTGCTCAGGGGGAGATCTAGGGAAAGATTCATGGACAGTGATGGTCATTGGTGCTCAGGGGGAGATCTAGGGAAAGATTCAGGACAGTGAGGGTCAGTGGTGCTCAGGGGGAGATCTAGGGAAAGATTCAGGGACAGTGAGGGTCAGTGGTGCTCAGGGATGGATCTAGGGAATGAATAGGGGATAGCTAGTTATGGTTAGAATTCTGGTTTGTTCCTGTTCATCTTCTCATCGTCATCTCCATAATACATGATTATTGTACCATCGTACCTTTGGTTTCATCTGTTGGTGAACTCTTCTTCCATTACATGGGACTTCATATATTTGTTCTGGGAAATACTGGGAGCCATCGATGAGGTCCAGTTCTGCTGTCTATTGGCGGCGGCCGTGTCATTGTACTCAGTGTAAACGTGTCGCGTGCGCCTGTACAGGTCACCGTAACCTCGGGGGAATGGGCAGAGTGCTCCTCCTGAACCCCAGTAATCTTGCAGAAGCCTTGTCTGATCCCAAGCAAAGTGTTCTATGGAGTCGGAACATTCTTGGAGGCATCTCACACGGTTTCTTAGCATAGACACGTCTGATCTATGGATTTCCTTGGGGAGAAATCAATCCTTGAATAAAACATAGAGATATCCTGCATAGTATATCACCTATATGTAAGCAAAGGATCAGAGGAATAATATCTGCTGATCCCTCCTATGATTACTGACTGGAGATTGATGGCACAGCCGCAGCTTTGTTTCCGGATGTTTCCGCTACCTGCAGACATTTACACTTGGAAAGATCCTGTGAATAATTTGCTTCTCGCTTCTCTTAGTCACCGTTTATACTATGGTAATAGATATCACTGGTTGATACATCAAAGTCATGGAGGATGAAAAGGAGTATAATTATGTGCACAGGAAAGCATATTCTCACCTGTATCTGTCCAGACACTTGACAGTTCTAGAACGTTCCACGGATGACTTGGAATATTTATACGTAACATAACGGGGGGGGTAATGTTTCTCATTGAGGAGATGCTGCAATGCTCCATGGGAAGAAGTATGCAGATGAAGCTTTCATAAGCAATCAGAAAACAGTCCCTCTGGTGCCACCTATTGGCCGGAGTTACCGCGGACGTTACAGGACCAGAGACACGGACCCCTGTCCTCGCCCCATCTTAGTACAGAGGAGGCTCCTGGCTGGGGACCAGAGGAGGAGTAAGAACCCTAAAAATGATGTCCACCCATAATGTCCATGGTCACGCTGCAGGGCTTGTTAACCCTTTCCTGACATCTCACATTCAGATAGAGTAATAATTAAAAAAATAAACCTGCCCACTAATCACTGTGATGGGAAGGAGTTTAAAGGGACAGTCCACAAAATAAAATCAATATGAATCAATATAAATACAAAGTGAATATGAGACCTGATTGCTGGAGGGTACAGAGCACGACTGGGGGTGACATGATGCAAAAGTGTGTTATTTGCCCCTGGTCCGGCCATCATACATAGTCAGAGAGAAGAGGATGATCCAGTCACACACACCAATGTCTGGCTGCTATATGCAGGATAGACTGGAGAGGAAGATGAGCCTGGGTGGCTGCTACATGCAGGATAGACTGGAGAGGAAGATGAGCCTGGGTGGCTGCTACATGCAGGATAGACTGGAGAGGAAGATGAGCCTGGGTGGCTGCTACATGCAGGATAGACTGGAGAGGAAGATGAGCGTGGCTGCTACATGCAGGATAGACTGGAGAGGAAGATTAGTCTGGCTGCTACATGCAGGATAGACTGGAGAGGAAGATTAGTCTGGCTGCTACATGCAGGATAGACTGGAGAGGAAGATTAGTCTGGGTGGCTGCTACATGCAGGATAGACTGGAGAGGAAGATGAGCCTGGCTGCTACATGCAGGATAGACTGGAGAGGAAGATTAGTCTGGCTGCTACATGCAGGATAGACTGGAAAGGAAGATGAGTCTGGCTGCTGTATACAAGATAGACTGGAGAGGAAGATTAGTCTGGCTGCAACATGCAGGATAGACTGGAGAGGAAGATGAGCCTGGGTGGCTGCTACGTGCAGGATAGACTGGAGAGGAAGATTAGTCTGGCTGCTACATGCAGGATAGACTGGAGAGGAAGATGAGTCTGGCTGCCGCATTCAGGATAGACTGGAGAGGAAGATGAGCCTGGCTGCAGCAGCTGATAAGTACTGGAAGACTGGAGAGAATACACCACTTCCTGCAGGATATACAGCAGCTGATAAGTACTGAAAGACTGGGGATTTTTTTTTTATATAGAAGTAAATTACAAATCTCCGACACTCTCTGGCACCAGTTGATATAAAAGAAAAAACCTGTAAGGGTTGGTCACTGACTTACAGGATAGACACTTCCAGTAGATGGCGCTAGAGAGACAGCTTTCCTTCCAGAACCCGGAAAATTGTGTGTCTACAGAACATAGGGAATATTCTAGATATACATGAAGGGCTTGAGTTAAAGCCCCGGCAGGTCCGATGTGGAGAACGGCCGTCAGGATGAGAGGGATGGATTTTCTTTTTTGATGCTTTAGGATATTTTGATTGCAAGATGGCGTCTGCTTACAAATCGAGGTTGAGAGGTTATACAAATGAGTGAGAAATAGCATTGATCCGCTATAAACTCTGATTATTTTGTGCATTGATTTTCAGAAGCTTCTCATGAGAGCGTTGCTGCCGAATACGGTAAATTCCAGCAGATCCCGGCGATGCCCCGGCCATGAGAATGAGCGCTGCTCCCGGCCTGGTACCCTACCACCCCGGCCATGAGAATGAGCACTGCTCCCGGCCTGGTAACCCCCCCACCCCGGCCATGAGAATGAGCGCTGCTCCCGGCCTGGTAACCCCCCCACCCCGGCCATGAGAATGAGCGCTCCTCCCGGCCTGGTAACCCCCCACCCCGGCCATGAGAATGAGCGCTCCTTCCGGCCTGGTAACCCCCCCACCCCGGCCATGAGAATGAGTGCTGCTCCCGGCCTGGTAACCCCCCCACCCCGGCCATGAGAATGAGCGCTGCTCCCGGCCTGGTACACCCCCACCCCGGCCATGAGAATGAGCGCTGCTCCCGGCCTGGTACACCCCCACCCCGGCCATGAGAATGAGCGCTCCTTCCGGCCTGGTAACCCCCCCACCCCGGCCATGAGAATGAGCGCTGCTCCCGGCCTGGTACACCCCCACCCCGGCCATGAGAATGAGCGCTGCTCCCGGCCTGGTACACCCCCACCCCGGCCATGAGAATGAGCGCTGCTCCCGGCCTGGTGCCCACCACCACCCCGGCCATGAGAATGAGCGCTGCTCCCGGCCTGGTGCCCACCACCACCCCGGCCATGAGAATGAGCGCTGCTCCCGGCCTGGTACACCCCCACCCCGGCCATGAGAATGAGCGCTGCTCCCGGCCTGGTACCCACCCCCACCCCGGCCATGAGAATGAGCGCTCCTCCCGGCCTGGTACACCCCCACCCCGGCCATGAGAATGAGCGCTCCTCCCAGCCTGGTACACCCCCACCCCGGCCATGAGAATGAGCGCTGCTCCCGGCCTGGTACACCCCCACCCCGGCCATGAGAATGAGCGCTGCTCCCAGCCTGGTACACCCCCACCCCGGCCATGAGAATGAGCGCTGCTCCCGGCCTGGTACACACCCCCACCCCGGCCGTGAGAATGAGCGCTTCTTCCAGCCTGGTACACCCCCACCCCGGCCATGAGAATGAGCGCTGCTCCCGGCCTGGTACCTAAGTCAAGTTTTTCTGTCAAGTTTTTCTGACTGTTGTAGCTGAGATTTTGCCTTCTTGTCAGCGTACGGTACATTAGGAGGGATTGTGCTGAAACGCTGACCGCTAGACGCAGAGACTAGTCTGATGCGGCCGGGCATCAGACATCAACTGATAACAGGTTGACATCACATTTATCAATGTCAATGAATACGGCCGCCATTACACTGGGGAGAGGTGATACTGCGCCCCCTGGAGGCTGTGCCCATACTGATACCTCCTCCCCCTTGTGTAGTATGTATGCGCTCTATTCTTCTCCACCATCTGCCCCATGTTTCTTTACATCAGTTATATTAAATGACCCTGAATTAAAGAATAACGTGAATCCGCTACCCGTGTGCTGAGGGTCTCTATCAGCCATGAGAACGATTGCCTGGAATCCTTCTACGTGGATGAAGTGGTGGTCTGCCCACGGCTCTATCCACTCTCTGTAGGACTGATCTGCGTCATACTCGGCTATCACTGTCTGTGGGTCTGATCGGTGTCATACTCGGCTATCACTGTCTGAGACTGATCGGTGTCATACTCTGCTATCACTGTCTGTGAGACTGATCGGTGTCATACTCTGCTATCACTGTCTGTGAGACTGATCGGTGTTATACTCGGCTATCACTGTCTGTGGGACTGATCGTTGTCATACTCGGCTATCACTGTCTGTGAGACTGATCGGTGTCATACTCAGCTATCACTGTCTGTGAGACTGATCGGTGTCATACTCGGCTATCACTGTCTGTGAGACTGATCGGTGTCATACTCGGCTATCACTGTCTGTGGGACTGATCGGTGTTATACTCGACTATCACTATCTGAGACTGATCGTTGTCATACTCGGCTATCACTGTCTGTGAGACTGATCTGCATCATACTCTGCTATCACTGTCTGAGACTGATCGTTGTCATACTCGGCTATCACTGTCTGTGAGACTGATCGGTGTCATACTCGGCTATCACTGTCTGTGGGACTGATCTGCATCATACTCGGCTATCACTGTCTGAGACTGATCGTTGTCATACTCGGCTATCACTGTCTGTGAGACTGATCGGTGTCATACTCGGCTATCACTGTCTGTGGGACTGATCTGCATCATACTCGGCTATCACTGTCTGTGAGACTGATCGGTGTCATACTCGGCTATCACTGTCTGTGAGACTGATCTGCATCATACTCGGCTATCACTGTCTGTGGGACTGATCTGCATCATACTCGGCTATCACTGTCTGTGAGACTGATCGGTGTTATACTCGGCTATCACTGTCTGTGGGACTGATCTGCATCATACTCTGCTATCACTATCTGAGACTGATCGTTGTCATACTCGGCTATCACTGTCTGTGAGACTGATCGGTGTCATACTCGGCTATCACTGTCTGTGGGACTGATCTGCATCATACTCGGCTATCACTGTCTGAGACTGATCGTTGTCATACTCGGCTATCACTGTCTGTGAGACTGATCGGTGTTATACTCGGCTATCACTGTCTGTGAGACTGATCGGTGTCATACTCGGCTATCACTGTCTGTGAGACTGATCGGTGTCATACTCAGCTATCACTGTCTGTGAGACTGATCGGTGTTATACTCAGCTATCACTGTCTGTGAGACTGATCGGTGTCATACTCGGCTATCACTGTCTGTGGGACTGATCTGCATCATACTCGGCTATCACTGTCTGTGAGACTGATCGGTGTCATACTTGGCTATCACTGTCTGTGGGACTGATCGGTGTCATAATCGGCTATCACTGTCTGTGAGACTGATCGGTGTCATACTTGGCTATCACTGTCTGTGGGACTGATCTGCATCATACTCGGCTATCACTGTCTGTGAGACTGATCGGTGTTATACTCGGCTATCACTGTCTGTGAGACTGATCGGTGTCATACTCGGCTATCACTGTCTGTGAGACTGATCGGGGTCATACTCGGCTATCACTGTCTGTGAGACTGATCTGCATCATACTCGGCTATCACTGTCTGAGACTGATCGTTGTCATACTCGGCTATCACTGTCTGTGAGACTGATCGGTGTCATACTTGGCTATCACTGTCTGTGGGACTGATCTGCATCATACTCGGCTATCACTGTCTGTGAGACTGATCGGTGTTATACTCGGCTATCACTGTCTGTGAGACTGATCGGTGTCATACTCGGCTATCACTGTCTGTGAGACTGATCGGTGTCATACTCGGCTATCACTGTCTGTGGGACTGATCTGCATCATACTCGGCTATCACTGTCTGTGAGACTGATCGGTGTCATACTCGGCTATCACTGTCTGTGAGACTGATCTGCATCATACTCGGCTATCACTGTCTGTGGGACTGATCTGCATCATACTCGGCTATCACTGTCTGTGAGACTGATCGGTGTTATACTCGGCTATCACTGTCTGTGGGACTGATCTGCATCATACTCTGCTATCACTATCTGAGACTGATCGTTGTCATACTCGGCTATCACTGTCTGTGAGACTGATCGGTGTCATACTCGGCTATCACTGTCTGTGGGACTGATCTGCATCATACTCGGCTATCACTGTCTGAGACTGATCGTTGTCATACTCGGCTATCACTGTCTGTGAGACTGATCGGTGTTATACTCGGCTATCACTGTCTGTGAGACTGATCGGTGTCATACTCGGCTATCACTGTCTGTGAGACTGATCGGTGTCATACTCAGCTATCACTGTCTGTGAGACTGATCGGTGTTATACTCAGCTATCACTGTCTGTGAGACTGATCGGTGTCATACTCGGCTATCACTGTCTGTGGGACTGATCTGCATCATACTCGGCTATCACTGTCTGTGAGACTGATCGGTGTTATACTCGGCTATCACTGTCTGTGAGACTGATCGGTGTCATACTCGGCTATCACTGTCTGTGAGACTGATCGGTGTCATACTCAGCTATCACTGTCTGTGAGACTGATCGGTGTTATACTCAGCTATCACTGTCTGTGAGACTGATCGGTGTCATACTTGGCTATCACTGTCTGTGGGACTGATCTGCATCATACTCGGCTATCACTGTCTGTGAGACTGATCGGTGTTATACTCGGCTATCACTGTCTGTGAGACTGATCGGTGTCATACTCGGCTATCACTGTCTGTGAGACTGATCGGTGTTATACTCGACTATCACTATCTGTGGGACTGATCGGTGTCATACTCGGCTATCACTGTCTGTGGGACTGATCTGCATCATACTCGGCTATCACTGTCTGAGACTGATCGGTGTCATACTCGGCTATCACTGTCTGTGGGACTGATCGGTGTCATACTCGGCTATCACTGTCTGTGAGACTGATCGGTGTCATACTCGGCTATCACTGTCTGTAGGACTGATCTGCATCATACTCAGCTATCACTGTCTGTGGGACTGATCGGTGTCATACTCGGCTATCACTGTCTGTGGGACTGATCTGCATCATACTCGGCTATCACTGTCTGAGACTGATCAGTGTCATACTCGGCTATCACTGTCTGAGACTGATCGGTGTCATACTCGGCTATCACTGTCTGTGAGACTGATCGGTGTCATACTCGGCTATCACTGTCTGTGGGACTGATCGTTGTCATACTCGGCTATCACTGTCTGAGACTGATCGTTGTCATACTCGGCTATCACTGTCTGTGGGACTGATCGGGGTCATACTCGGCTATCACTATCTGTGGGACTGATCGGGGTCATACTCGGCTATCACTGTCTGAGACTGATCGGTGTTATACTCGGCTATCACTGTCTGTGGGACTGATCGGGGTCATACTCGGCTATCACTATCTGTGGGACTGATCGGGGTCATACTCGGCTATCACTGTCTGTGGGACTCGGCTATCACTGTCTGTGAGACTGATCGGGGTCATACTCGGCTATCACTGTCTGTGGGACTGATCGGGGTCATACTCGGCTATCACTGTCTGTGGGACTGATTGGTGTTGGACTCTGTGGGACTCGGCTATGGCTGACCTGTACATGGTAATAAGAGTGGCAGTCATATAGACACATCACCACTCCATCCCCCCAGGGGACTTAGGGGTCACCATGACTGCGGGTAGAGATGAATGAACCCCCCTTAAATTCCCTAAATTCATTTCAAGAGGTTTTTCTAAAATCAGAGCCTTATAATAGCTGGGCCCTATTACACGGGACGATTATCATGCGCAAAATCGTTATATCGTTCAAATTTAAACGATAATCGTTTGCTGTAATTCCACATTTGTTCGCTCAAATTCCGCATTTGTTTACTAATTGTTCTGTGTAATTGCACATTGTTTATGGTTTTGCAGGAATCAGATGGAGTAAACGATCATAGTAACGATCGCAATAACGGTCATAGTAACGATGGTAACTAACGACTATCGATCTGTGTAATATGGTGAACGATTTCAGGTTAATGATAAACAATCTCGTTTGCTATTGTTAGTTGTTAATCGTTAAAAATCGCTCCGTGTAATAGGACCCAAGATAATACGGGTGCATCATCCTCAGAACAGTAAGAAGCAAAAACTGCCATGAAATGACAGCGAGTCGGTCCCAGCAGGTGTCAGTATCAGCAATACTCACAGCCTCGGGCAGCATGTAAGCACCAGGAATATAAGCAGCAGGATTACAATGTGCAAGGCGTGCGGCAGCTGGAGAGCCCTGGGCTGGGGACACTGATCTAGAGAGAGAGAGTTCTAGATACTGTATAATACTGGTGGCTTCTGTTCTAGATACTGTATAACGGGGGTGGTTTTTGTTCTAGATGTTGTATAATGGTCGTGGCTTCTGTTCTAGATACAGTATCATGGTCGTGGCTTCTGTTCTAGATGTTGTATAATGGTGATGGCTTCTGTTCTAGATACAGTATAATGGCCGTGGGTTCTGTTCTAGATACTGTATAATGGTCGTGGCTTGTGTTCTAGATGTTGTATAATACTGGTGGCTTCTGTTCTAGATACTGTATAATGGTCGTGGCTTCTGTTCTAGATGTTGTATAATGGTGATGGCTTCTGTTCTAGATACTGTATAATGGCCGTGGGTTCTGTTCTAGATACTGTATAATGGTCGTGGCTTGTGTTCTAGATGTTGTATAATACTGGTGGCTTCTGTTCTAGATACTGTATAACGGTGGTGGTGTCTGTTCTAGATACTGTATAGTGGTAGTGGCTTCTGTTCTAAATACTGTATAATGGTCGTGGCTTCTGTTCTAGATACTGTATAATGGTCGTGGTGTCTGTTCTAGATACTGTATAATGGTCGTGGCTTCTGTTCTAGATACTGTATAATGGTCGTGGCTTCTGGCGTTGCAGGGAGGATCCTCTGATCCCTTCACACAAACGTCTGGAGATCTATTTATAAACAATTGATTAAAACCCCAGCTGTTGGGTAAAGGGGCACATGTTACCTCTCATATATCTGGCTGTGATTCCATTATCAGGGATTTTTTAAATTCTTTAGTACAGAGAGTCATAATGGCGTTCCTCCTTACTCCTCTTCCAGGTGTCGCTCATGCAGGGAGAAAGAGAGAGGAGACTTTACAGCTTTTATCTCTTGCACTTCAGGAATGGTTCTTCGACTCTTTGCGCAGAAGAATGTAAACATTTGTCTACATTCTGGAAGCACAGACAGATATATGACAGGTCCCATGTGTCCTGACCTCTATATAACAGTGTCAGCAGTCTGGAAGCACAGACAGATATATGAGGGGTCCCATGTGTCTCCTGACCTCTATATAACAGTGTCTGCAGTCTGGAAGCACAGACAGATATATGAGGGGTCCCATGTGTCTGCTGACCTCTATATAACAGTGTCAGCAGTCTGGAAGCACAGACAGATATATGACAGGTATCATGTGTCTCCTGACCTCTATATAACAGTGTCTGCAGTCTGGAAGCACAGACAGATATATGAGGGGTCCCATGTGTCCTGACCTCAATATAACAGTGTCAGCAGTCTGGAAGCACAGACAGATATATGAGGGGTCTCATGTGTCTCCTGACCTCTATATAACAGTGTCAGCAGTCTGGAAGCACAGACAGATATATGAGGGGTCCCATGTGTCTCCTGACCTCTATATAACAGTGTCAGCAGTCTGGAAGCACAGACAGATGTATGACAGGTCCCATGTGTCTCCTGACCTCTATATAACAGTGTCTGCAGTCTGGAAGCACAGACAGATGTATGACAGGTCCCATGTGTCCTGACCTCTATATAACAGTTACAGAGTGATGCACGTGCTGTCACCATAACCGTCTCTTCTATATTTACAGAGTCCTTGCAGAATATCTCATACAGGTGTGTGTGTGTGTGTGTATATATATCCATCACCTATCCATCTATCTCATAAATAAATATATATATAAGACACACACACATACACAGATATACACACACGAATGAATGTATGTATATATATATATATATATATATATATATATATATATATATATATATATATATATATAGTGCCTTGGATTACGAGCATAATTAACCAAAGCTAATTTCCCCATGAGAAATTACTGATCTGCAGACAATTGGTTCCACTCCCCAAATATACTGATTATTATTCTGAATAACATGTAGAAGAGAAGAAACAATGAGAAGCTGCAGAATCAGTGATATATAAGTTACTGTACAGTATAGCAGCATGTGGTGTATAATGTATAGTAACTGTATAATCCTGATAACACAGCAGCTGGATATGTGATATATAAGTTACTGTACAGTATAGCAGCATGTGGTGTATAATGTATAGTAACTGTATAACCCTGATAACACTGCAGCTGGATATGTGATATATAAGTTACTGTACAGTATAGCAGCATGTGGTGTATAATGTATAGTAACTGTATAACCCTGATAACAGCAGCTGGATATGTGATATATAAGTTACTGTACAGTATAGCAGCATGTGGTGTATAATGTATAGTAACTGTATAACCCTGATAACAGCAGCTGGATATGTGATATATAAGTTACTGTACAGTATAGCAGCATGTGGTGTATAATGTATAGTAACTGTATAACCCTGATAACACAGCAGCAGATGGATATGTGATATATAAGTTACTGTACAGTATAGCAGCATGTGGTGTATAATGTATAGTAACTGTATAACCCTGATAACACAGCAGCTGGATATGTGATATATGTTACTGTACAGTATAGCAGCATGTGGTGTATAATGTATAGTAACTGTATAACCCTGATAACACAGCAGCAGCTGGATATGTGATATATAAGTTACTGTACAGTATAGCAGCATGTGGTGTATAATGTATAGTAACTGTATAACCCTGATAACACAGCAGCTGGATATGTGATATATAAGTTACTGTACAGTATAGCAGCATGTGGTATATAATGTATAGTAACTGTATAATCCTGATAATACAGCAGCTGGATATGTGATATATAAGTTACTGTACAGTATAGCAGCATGTGGTATATAATGTATAGTAACTGTATAACCCTGATAACACAGCAGCTGGATATGTGATATATGTTACTGTACAGTATAGCAGCATGTGGTGTATAATGTATAGTAACTGTATAACCCTGATAACACAGCAGCAGCTGGATATGTGATATATAAGTTACTGTACAGTATAGCAGCATGTGGTGTATAATGTATAGTAACTGTATAACCCTGATAACACAGCAGCTGGATATGTGATATATAAGTTACTGTACAGTATAGCAGCATGTGGTATATAATGTATAGTAACTGTATAACCCTGATAACACTACAGCTGGATATGTGATATATAAGTTACTGTACAGTATAGCAGCATGTGGTATATAATGTATAGTAACTGTATAATCCTGATAACACAGCAGCTGGATATGTGATATATAAGTTCCTGTACAGTATAGCAGCATGTGGTGTATAATGTATAGTAACTGTATAACCCTGATAACACTACAGCTGGATATGTGATATATAAGTTACTGTACAGTATAGCAGCATGTGGTATATAATGTATAGTAACTGTATAACCCTGATAACACAGCAGCTGGATATGTGATATATAAGTTACTGTACAGTATAGCAGCATGTGGTGTATAATGTATAGTAACTGTATAACCCTGATAACACTGCAGCTGGATATGTGATATATAAGTTACTGTACAGTATAGCAGCATGTGGTGTATAATGTATAGTAACTGTATAATCCTGATAACACAGCAGCTGGATATGTGATATATAAGTTACTGTACAGTATAGCAGCATGTGGTGTATAATGTATAGTAACTGTATAACCCTGATAACACTGCAGCTGGATATGTGATATATAAGTTACTGTACAGTATAGCAGCATGTGGTGTATAATGTATAGTAACTGTATAACCCTGATAACAGCAGCTGGATATGTGATATATAAGTTACTGTACAGTATAGCAGCATGTGGTGTATAATGTATAGTAACTGTATAACCCTGATAACAGCAGCTGGATATGTGATATATAAGTTACTGTACAGTATAGCAGCATGTGGTGTATAATGTATAGTAACTGTATAACCCTGATAACACAGCAGCAGATGGATATGTGATATATAAGTTACTGTACAGTATAGCAGCATGTGGTGTATAATGTATAGTAACTGTATAACCCTGATAACACAGCAGCTGGATATGTGATATATGTTACTGTACAGTATAGCAGCATGTGGTGTATAATGTATAGTAACTGTATAACCCTGATAACACAGCAGCAGCTGGATATGTGATATATAAGTTACTGTACAGTATAGCAGCATGTGGTGTATAATGTATAGTAACTGTATAACCCTGATAACACAGCAGCTGGATATGTGATATATAAGTTACTGTACAGTATAGCAGCATGTGGTATATAATGTATAGTAACTGTATAATCCTGATAATACAGCAGCTGGATATGTGATATATAAGTTACTGTACAGTATAGCAGCATGTGGTATATAATGTATAGTAACTGTATAACCCTGATAACACAGCAGCTGGATATGTGATATATGTTACTGTACAGTATAGCAGCATGTGGTGTATAATGTATAGTAACTGTATAACCCTGATAACACAGCAGCAGCTGGATATGTGATATATAAGTTACTGTACAGTATAGCAGCATGTGGTGTATAATGTATAGTAACTGTATAACCCTGATAACACAGCAGCTGGATATGTGATATATAAGTTACTGTACAGTATAGCAGCATGTGGTATATAATGTATAGTAACTGTATAACCCTGATAACACTACAGCTGGATATGTGATATATAAGTTACTGTACAGTATAGCAGCATGTGGTATATAATGTATAGTAACTGTATAATCCTGATAACACAGCAGCTGGATATGTGATATATAAGTTCCTGTACAGTATAGCAGCATGTGGTGTATAATGTATAGTAACTGTATAACCCTGATAACACTACAGCTGGATATGTGATATATAAGTTACTGTACAGTATAGCAGCATGTGGTATATAATGTATAGTAACTGTATAACCCTGATAACACAGCAGCTGGATATGTGATATATAAGTTACTGTACAGTATAGCAGCATGTGGTGTATAATGTATAGTAACTGTATAACCCTGATAACACAGCAGCTGGATTTGTGATATATAAGTTACTGTACAGTATAGCAGCATGTGGTATATAATGTATAGTAACTGTATAACCCTGATAACACAGCAGCAGCTGGATATGTGATATATAAGTTACTGTACAGTATAGCAGCATGTGGTGTATAATGTATAGTAACTGTATAACCCTGATAACACAGCAGCTGGATATGTGATATATAAGTTACTGTACAGTATAGCAGCATGTGGTGTATAATGTATAGTAACTGTATAACCCTGATAACACAGCAGCTGGATATGTGATATATAAGTTACTGTACAGTATAGTATCAGCATGTGGTATATAATGTATAGTAACTGTATAACCCTGATAACACAGCAGCAGCTGGATATGTGATATATAAGTTACTGTACAGTAATGGAGAGGATGGGAAACACAAGGACGCACAGAGACTGCAGGGAGCAGGAAGGAATGAGCAGGGCAGATGTGGGCACATACATGCAGCATCTCTGTCCGGGGAGAGAGGGGTTACAGCTATGGAGAGATTACCTCCACAGTCCTGTCCCCTGATGTAAGCCCCAGCCTGAAGTGGATCTGCTATGATTTGGAAGGTGAGGGAGACTTCTTGGGTCAGAGTACAGGGCTGTAGACCCCGCTATGCCCACTCCCCCTCCCACCCAGTACAGGGAGCTCTTACACCAAAGCAATGCTCTTACACCAAGTCACTATTTTGAAAAACTGTGATCTCTTAAACCAAAACGCTCTTAAACCAAGTTACTCTTAAACCAAGGTACTACTGTGTATATCTATCTATCTATCTATCTATCTCCTACCTATCTATCTATACACACACACATCTATACACACACACACACACACACACATATATACACACACACAGAAGTATATACACAAGTAGTATATATCTTTCAGTCTTTTTACCCGAAGTGTAAGATTTTCAGGGAATTGATTTTCAGATTGTTATAATAGATTGGATCGGTAATAGTGTTGAGCGTTGCTGTAGATGTCCGGCGGGGGGGGGGGTATATAGATGGGGGGAGGGGGCATACAGGTGGGGGGTGCTGCCGAGAAGAAAGGCTCATTCTGCTGCCTGACACTGACTGTGGACAATCCTCCGCCAGCGACGGCCGTCACGTTCCTCTCCACAAAGCTCATGCAAATTTTGCTTCAGTTCAAACAAAAACACTTTCCAGTCAGGATGACGTCTACCAGAAAACGAGGCGACTGCAAGCGAAGGAGAGGAAGACGAGGAGAGCGGGCGGGGGACCACTGCATGGAGAGAGGGGCAACCGGGTGCAGGGGACCACTGCATGGAGAGGGAGGCATCTGAGGGCAGGGGACCACTGCATGGAGAGGGGGGGCAACCGGGTGCAGGGGACCACTGCATGGAGAGGGAGGCATCTGAGTGCAGGGGACCACTACATGGAGAGAAGGGCAACAGGGTGCAGGGGACCACTGCATGGAGAGGGGGGCAACCGGGTGCAGGGGACCACTGCATGGAGAGGGAGGCATCTGAGGGCAGGGGACCACTGCATGGAGAGGGGGGCAACCGGGTGCAGGGGACCACTGCATGGAGAGGGAGGCATCTGAGTGCAGGGGACCACTGCATGGAGAGAAGGGCAACAGGGTGCAGGGGACCACTGCATGGAGAGGGGGGCAACCGGGTGCAGGGGACCACTGCATGGAGAGAAGGGTAACCGTGGAGGGGGGGACTACACGGAAAGAGGGCCAACTAGGGGGTGCAGGGGACCTTTTTATGGAGAGAGGGTCAACCGGGGGGAGAGGGTTGGTGGAACGACTGCATGGAAAGAGGGCAACCAGGCAAAAAGCACTGAAACACAACAGACTATTCCCATCTTACCTATGGATGTAACCTGGAGCGGTGTGGCAGATAGTAATGGGGGGCAGGAAGGAGGGGGCTCACTCAGTGATCCCTATAAACTTCTATACACCTATTCTGACCACAACTTTAGTTTACATTTAACTGCTGAAACACAGAGCCTAGCTTCAGACAGAGTGACCCTTTAGGGTCTGTTCACTCTGCATGTCGGTAGCAATGCAGAGAGCAGGCGACGGCTCCGCCCCACCACAGGAAACCCCACCCTCCCTGTCTGCATGAGTGACATCACTCGTGCAGAGCAGGGAAATGAGTGCTGGGGAACTAGAGAAACCATACATAGTATGATGATGGAGGGGCAGGAGGAAGAAGGGGGTAGTAGTATGATGATATGGGGTGCAGCTGCATCTTATGGCCACAAATTACCAGTATATACAGTCAGTCAGTAGAGTGCTATCTCTGAACCACAACCTGTATGCTACTTTGAGCTGGGGTGTGTAATATACTGGAAACCTTATACTGGGGTGTGTAATATACTGGAAACCTGATACTGGGGTGTGTAATATACTGGGGACCTGATACTGGGGTGTGTAATATACTGGGGACCTGATACTGGGGTCTGTATTATACTGGGGACCTGATACTGGGGTCTGTAATATACTGGAGACCTGACACTGGGGTGTGTAATATACTGAGGACCTGATACTGGCGTCTGTATTATACTGGGGACCTGATACTGGGGTCTGTAATATACTGGAGACCTGACACTGGGGTGTGTAATATACTGGGGACCTGATACTGGCGTGTGTAATATACTGGGGACCTGATACTGGGGTCTGTAATATACTGGAGACCTGACACTGGGGTGTGTAATATACTGAGGACCTAATGCTGGGGTGTGTAATATACTGGGGACCTGATACTGGGGTGTGTAATATACTGGGGACCTGATACTGGGGTGTGCTCTGACTTTAAAATTCTAACTGGAAAATTGTCGGGGGGGGGACACTGGTGAAAAGCCACACCCTGCAGACCACACCACGATAGGCTACACCCCACTAAGGTCACACCCACAATAAGCCACACCCCTTGTTAATGCTTTAGTTTCCCTAGAAAATATTTTCAAATGTTGGCAACTATGTATTACTAAATGACACACACACATTACTGAGGGGCAGGAGGATGAAGGTGGTAGTGGTATGATTATGGAGGAGCAGAAGGATGAAGGAGGTAGTAGTATGATAACAGAGGACCAGGAGGATAAAGGGGGTAGTAGTATGATGATGGAGGGGCAGGAGGATGAAGGGGGTAGTAGTATGATGATGGAGGGGCAGGAGGATAAAGGGGGTAGTAGTATGAGGATATGGGGTGCAGCTGCATCATATGGGCCCAAACTACCAGTATATACAGTCAGTCAGTAGAGTGCTATCTCTGAACCACAGCCTGATACTGGTGTGTAATATGCTGGGAACTTGATACTGGGGTGTGTAATATACTGGGGACCTGATACTGGTGTGCGTAATATGCTGGGGACCTGATACTGGGGTCTGTAATATACTGGGGAACTGATACTGGGGTGTGTAATATGCTGGGGACATGGTACTGGGGTCTGTAATATGCTGGGGACATGATACTGGGGTGTGTAATATACTGGGGACCTGATACTGGGGTGTGTAATATACTGGGGTCTGTAATATACTGGGGACCTGATACTGGGGTGTGTAATATACTGGGGTCTGTAATATACAAGGGACCTTATACTGGGGTGTATAATATACTGGGGTGTGTAATATACTTGGGGCCTGATACTGGGGTCTGTAATATCATAGGGACCTTATACTGGGGTGTGTAATATACTGGGGTGTTTAATATACTGGGGACCTGACACTGGGGTGTGTAATATAATAGGGACCTTATACTGGGGTGTGTAATATACTAGGGACCTTATACTGGGGTGTGTAATATACTGGGGACCTGACACTGGGGTGTGTAATATAATGGGGACCTTATACTGGGATGTGTAATATACTAGGGACCTGATACTGGGGTGTGTAATATACTAGGGATCTTATACTGGGGTGTGTAATATACTGGGGTGTGTAATATACTAGGGACCTTATACTGGGGTGTGTAATATACCGGGGACCTGACACTGGGGTGTGTAATATAATGGGGACCTTATACTGGGATGTGTAATATACTAGGGACCTGATACTGGGGTGTGTAATATACTAGGGACCTTATACTGGGGTGTGTAATATACCGGGGACCTGACACTGGGGTGTGTAATATAATGGGGACCTTATACTGGGGTGTGTAATATAATGGGGACCTTATACTGGGGACACTGATCCTCCATGTTTGGCTTATACACCCATCAGGCACAGCAGCACAGGACGCTGATCCTTCATGTTTGACTTGTACACCTGTCAGGCACAGCAGCACAGGACGTTGATCCTCAATGTTTGGCTTGTACACCTGTCAGGTACAGCAGCACAGGATGCTGATCCTCCATGTTTGGCTTATACACCCATCAGGCACAGGACGCTGATCCTCCATGTTTGGCTTGTACACCTATCAGGCACAGCAGCACAGGATGCTGATCCTCCATGTTTGGCTTATACACCTGTCAGGCACAGCAGCACAGGACGCTGATCCTCAATGTTTGGCTTATACACCCATCAGGCACAGCAGCACAGGACGCTGATCCTCCATGTTTGGCTTATACACCCATCAGGCACAGTAGCACAGGACGCTGATCCTTCATGTTTGGCTTGTACACCTGTCAGGTACAGCAGCACAGGATGCTGATCCTCCATGTTTGGCTTGTACACCTGTCAGGTAAAAAGCAGCACAGGATGCTGATCCTCCATGTTTGGCTTATACAGCTGCCAGGTACAGCACCACAGGACACTGATCCTCCATGTATAGCTTATACACCTGTCAGGCAAAGCAGCACAGGACGCTGATCCTCCATGTTTGGCTTATACACCCATCAGGCACAGCAGCACAGGACGCTGATCCTCCATGTTTGGCTTATACACCCATCAGGCACAGTAGCACAGGACGCTGATCCTTCATGTTTGGCTTGTACACCTGTCAGGTACAGCAGCACAGGATGCTGATCCTCCATGTTTGGCTTGTACACCTGTCAGGCACAGCAGCACAGGATGCTGATCCTCCATGTTTGGCTTATACACCTGTCAGGCACAGCAGCACAGGACGCTGATCCTCCATGTATAGCTTATACACCTGTCAGGCAAAGCAGCACAGGACTCTGATCCTCCATGTATAGCTTATAAACATGTCAGGCACAGCAGCACAGGACGCTGATCCTTCATGTTTGGCTTATAAAGCTGCCAGGCACAGCAGCAAAGGACGCTGATCCTCCATGTTTGGCTTATACACCCATCAGGCACAGCAGCACAGGACGCTGATCCTCCATGTATAGCTTATACACCCGTCAGAAGGTCATTGATATTATCACATAGAAGAATAATGGCTGTTTACCTCAGCGGCTTGTGGATAAGGAGAAGAGTCAGTAGAGCGATAGAAAGCCATGATGATCCTATAATTAGTCAGTGACCGTCAGTAATATTCCCCGCTCCATGGCTGCCCCCACATTATATAGATATCATGGAGCAGGAGCCATAGGGTGTATAGAGGGAACCTGCTATACCATAGAGCTCCCCTGTGTCTCCCCTATAGTATATATATATATATATAAATATATATATATATACAAACACAGTATATACACACACCATTTAAAAAAAAATATTTTTAAGACTTTATCTTATAAAGACGCTTATATAAAACACAAATCATAAACAGAAATTCCTAGCCTTGTCCAGGGGCTAACTAACCAGAAATACAGTCCCTGACTACAGGACCAGACCGAGCGAGCCTCCCCGACTACAGGACCAGACTGAGCGAGCCTCCCCGACTACAGGACCAGACTGAGCGAGCCTCCCTGACTACAGGACCAGACTGAGCGAGCCTCCCCGACTACAGGACCAGACTGAGCGAGCCTCCCCGACTACAGGACCAGACTGAGCGAGCCTCCCTGACTACAGGACCAAACTGAGCGAGCCTCCCCGACTACAGGACCAGACTGAGCGAGCCTCCCCGACTACAGGACCAGACTGAGCGAGCCTCCCCGACTACAGGACCAGACTGAGCGAGCCTCCCCGACTACAGGAGCAGACTGAGCGAGCCTCCCCGACTACAGGACCAGACTGAGCCAGCCTCCCCGACTACAGGACATAACTGAGCGAGCCTCCCCGACTACAGGACATAACTGAGCGAGCCTCCCCGACTACAGGACATAACTGAGCGAGGCTCCCCGACTACAGGACCAGACTGAGCGAGCCTCCCCGACTACAGGACCAGACTGAGCGAGCCTCCCCGACTACAGGACCAGACTGAGCGAGCCTCCCCGACTACAGGACCAGACTGAGCGAGCCTCCCCGACTACAGGACCAAACTGAGCGAGCCTCCCCGACTACAGGACCAGACTGAGCGAGCCTCCCCGACTACAGGACCAGACTGAGCGAGCCTCCCCGACTACAGGACCAGACTGAGCGAGCCTCCCCGACTACAGGACCAGACTGAGCGAGCCTCCCCGACTACAGGACCAGACTAAGCGAGCCTCCCCGACTACAGGACCAGACTAAGCGAGCCTCAGCCCAGTGAAACACAACAAAGCAACCTGTGTACTTGTGGGTCTCAGCAGCTACTCTCTGGGAGATCCAGCTTGTCTCCCTCCCCAGCCTAAGGGCCCATTTACACAGAAAGATTATCTGCCAAAGGGTTGAAGCCAAAGCCAGGAACAGACTATAAACAGAGATCAGATCATAAAGGAAAGACTAAGATTTCTCATCTTTTCAAATCCATTCCTGACTTCGGCTTCAAATCTTTGGCAGATAATCTGTGAGATAATCTTTCTGTGTAAATGGACCCTAATGATGCGTTTACACAGAAAGATTATCTGACAGATTTTTTAAGCCAAAGCCAGGAACAGACTATAAACAGGGAACAGGTCATAAAGGAAAGACTGAGATTTCTCCTCTTTTCAAATCCATTCCTGGCTTTGGCTTCCAAAATCTGTCAGATAAATCTGCCGTGTAAACGCACCATTAGAGACTCAGAGAACAGCACAGCCCGGCTCTACAACATACCCAGCCAGGTGCACCTCCTCAAGACACAGGCAAGAGCTCTAGAAATTAACCCTTCCCAACTAGCTCTCCTCTGCATATGCCAGGAACCTGGGAGACACATAGACCCCATTAATAACTTGACCCTGTAATATACCACTATATATATATATATATATATATATATATATATATATATATACAGTACAGCAGGTATATATGTGTAACAGGGAACAATAGCGGCTACAGTTATTACTATACAATATATATATATACAGTACAGCTGTTATTACTATATCTGTAATAGGGAACAATAGCGGACGCAGTTATTACTATACAATATATATATATACAGTACAGCTGTTATTACTATATCTGTAATAGGGAACAATAGCGGCCGCAGTTATTACTATACAATATATACATATATATACACATATACACAGTACAGCAGGTATATATGTGTAACAGGGAACAATAGCGGCTACAGTTATTACTATACAGTATATATATATATATATATATATATATATATACACAGTACAGCTGTTATTACTATATCTGTAACAGGGAACAATAGCGGCCGCAGTTATTACTATACAATATATACATATATATACACATATACACAGTACAGCAGGTATATATGTGTAACAGGGAACAATAGCGGCTACAGTTATTACTATACAGTATATATATATATATATATATATATATATATATACACAGTACAGCTGTTATTACTATATCTGTAATAGGGAACAATAGCGGCTGCAGTTATTACTATACAATATATACGTATATATACATATACACAGTACAGCGGTTATTACTATATCTGTAATAGGGAACAATAGCGGCTGCAGTTATTACTATACAGTATATACATATATATACATATACACAGTACAGCGGTTATTACTATATCTGTAATAGGGAACAATAGCGGCTGCAGTTATTACTATACAATATATACGTATATATACATACATATACACAGTACAGCGGTTATTACTATATCTGTAACAGGGAATACTGGTGATCAGTTTCCTCTCCTCCAGGAAGATGTTTCTTTGGCAGGGTTTGTGATGACGGCCGCCCCTGTAGCCTCTGACGTGGAGGTGAATGTAGTGCCGACTGGTATAAGATCCCCCCTCCTCTCCGTGTTGGTGGATCGGCCCTGGAATCATCATTAGTTCAGCGCACACGCTCCGCATCCCGAATTTACAGCCAGAAAATTATTATTTTGTAATTAAGTTGTTTAATTTTCCTGCCTTGTGAGCGGCTGCTCGCGGCGTCTCGCTGGTGTTGCCGGCGTCTAGCGGCTCCTCGGTGTACGGCCTTATTGCTTTTATGGGTTTGTGTAATAAGCTGTGATTTATGGTAATCGTTTTCTGGATATCTGTGGAGCGGCGCTCACCTCTGTGTAACGTCAGGTGGAAGAGGCCGTACGCCACTCACTATGGGGAAGATGGCGACATCTCCGGAGCTAAGGACAACCTGTGTCCCGTCTCATGACTGCCTCCCACCAGCCACACTTATCTCACTTTTGGTGCCATTTTTACTAATTTTCCATTTTTCTATCGATATTATAATATAATCCTGATATCCTGCAGTTCTCATTCTCACCACTGGGGCTAAAACTAAGCTGAGACTTCCTGTTGTGTCTGTGGTGATAAGAGGAGGCTGCTGTAAAGTGATCTGTACAGCATTGCAGCGTCATGTGACACCAGTAGATAGAGGAGACAATAACAGAATGACTTCTTCACAGGTCACAGAGCGCGCTGATTAACCCTTTAATGACCGCGGGTCATTGATGCCTTATCGCCCAGGCATAATAATCCCATAAGCTGAAGTCCCTTGCTCTGCCCCTTCTCCTCCGTCCCCTGCCACTATTAGAAGCCTGTAACAGCAGCAGGAGAGAGAGGGGAGGGGACAAAGCTCGCGGCCATGCACCGGCGCTACCTCCCTCCTGTTCCCCCGCCAGCCTTACCTCCCTCCTGTTCCCCCGCCAGCCTTACCTCACTCCTGTTCCCCACCAGCCTTACCTCACTCCTGTTCCCCACCGGCCTTACCTCACTTCTGTTCCCCACCGGCCTTACCTCACTCCTGTTCCCCCGCCAGCCTTACCTCCCTCCTGTTCCCCCGCCAGCCTTACCTCACTCCTGTTCCCCACCGGCCTTACCTCACTCCTGTTCCCCACCAGCCTTACCTCCCTCCCGTTCCCCTGCCGGCCTTACCTCACTTCTGTTCCCCACCAGCCTTACCTCCCTCCCGTTCCCCTGCCGGCCTTACCTCTCATTCCCCGCTGACCTTACCTCACTCCTGTTCCCCACCAGCCTTACCTCCCTCCCGTTCCCCTGCCGGCCTTACCTCTCATTCCCCGCTTACCTTACCTCACTCCTGTTCCCCGCCGGCCTTACCTCCTGTTCCCTGCCGGCCTCCGTAGGAGAATGTAATCTTGAGGCTTCCAGTGTCTCTGTAGAGGGAGAATTCTCTGTCTGAAGCCCTATAGATGCTGCAGTCGTGCTGACCACAGTATCTATACAGTTAACCGTCAGCATTGGAGCGTGGCGGTCCCTGGATATATCTGACAGCTGGGCCCCACCGAGGATGACACAGGCACAGCCTCTGCGCCAGTGTCATCCTGCATCGTAAATAAATGTCGCTACAGCCTCAGGCATAGGCTGCAGCGACCTTAATTTACCATGCAGCGGCATGAGGGGGTTAATGTCTCACATTCATTCCAAGGGGACAGAGTCTCTCTGTTGTTGTCTATGTCCATGAGCCTGGCTGTAAAGCATATCACTAAGAGTACTAAACAGCCCAGGCAAGATGCCCCCCCTCCCCATAACAATGCACAAAATGTGAAATAAAAAATTATGGTTATCGGCTTGTGTAAAAATCCCTTCACAAGTGACACTGATCAAGCTAAATGGATGTCCATTGCTGAGTGCTACCAGGTGACCGTGCACAGTGACTGACTAAATCATAAGCCATATCGGCGTAACCCAAAAAGGAACTTCCATCCTGGCCAAGGGGTCTCTGGAAGGGGAGATGTCCTGGGCAGTGTCAGACTGGCCCACCAGAGGACCGGACAATCCCCCGGTGGGCCCCCAGCTTTAGAGCCGGCACAAACACTGACTGACATGTTGTTTCTCACTGGTTCTTCATTGGTGGCCCCCAGGATCATTTCCTCTGGTGTGATGTAAGGTTTTTTTTTTTTTTTGGGGGGGTATTCTATCACATCTCCTCCTGCTATTATTCCCCCCCCCCCCGTATTCCAGCTGCATGGTGCCCCCTCGTATTCCAGCTGCATGGTGCCCCCTCGTATTCCAGCTGCATGGTGCCCCCCTCGTATTCCAGCTGCATGGTGCCCCCCTCGTATTACAGCTGCATGGTGCCCCCCTCGTATTCCAGCTGCATGGTGCCCCCCTCGTATTCCAGCTGCATGGTGCCCCCTCGTATTCCAGCTGCATGGTGCCCCCCTCGTATTACAGCTGCATGGTGCCCCCCTCGTATTCCAGCTGCATGGTGCCCCCCTGCATGGTGCCCCCCTCGTATTCCAGCTGCATGGTGCCCCCTTGTATTACAGCTGCATGGTGCCCCCCTCGTATTCCAGCTGCATGGTGCCCCCTCGTATTACAGCTGCATGGTGCCGCCTCATATTACAGCTGCATGGTGCCCCCCTCGTATTACAGCTGCATGGTGCCCCCCTCGTATTCCAGCTGCATGGTGCCCCCCCTCGTATTCCAGCTGCATGGTGCCCCCCTCGTATTACAGCTGCATGGTGCCCCCCCTCGTATTACAGCTGCATGGTGCCCCCCTCGTATTACAGCTGCATGGTGCCCCCTTGTATTACAGCTGCATGGTGCCCCCTTGTATTACAGCTGCATGGTGCCCCCTCATATTACAGCTGCATGGTGCCCCCCTCATATTACAGCTGCATGGTGCCCCCCCTCGTATTACAGCTGCATGGTGCCCCCCTCGTATTACAGCTGCATGGTGCCACCCTCGTATTACAGCTGCATGGTGCCCCCCTCGTATTACAGCTGCATGGTGCCCCCCCTCGTATTACAGCTGCATGGTGCCCCCCCTCGTATTACAGATGCATGGTGCCCCCCCTCGTATTACAGCTGCATGGTGCCCCCACTCGTATTACAGCTGCATGGTGCCCCCCTGCATGGTGCCCCCCCTCGTATTACAGCTGCATGGTGCCCCCCTCGTATTACAGCTGCATGGTGCCCCCCCCCCTCGTATTACAGCTGCATGGTGCCCCCCTGCATGGTGCCCCCCCCTTGTATTACAGCTGCATGCGGCCCCCCATTCTTAGAACTTACTAAACGTCAGCGGGGCCCCTGCATTCTACACTAGGCAGCCCACTTATCATTAGCCAATACGGGAGACACGTAAGAAGACGAAACGTATGAGGGTCTGTCACTCTACCACAAAGGTGGGCGCAGCATGAAAGCTTCTTCTAGATCAAGATTGAGCAGCAGAAATTTCCAAGCACCAGTAGGGTTTGTAAACTCCGTAAGCCATGGGTGGGATGATGGGTGGGCCATGTGTGCTGCATGGTACAGTATAGTGTATATAGGAGACCGCCACTCAGATACAGTCCAACTCCACAGAAAACCTACTTCTAAGGAGTCCACAGGAGATGGTGGTAACTTACACTGGGAGGAGGAAACTTTGGGTTGTTAAGAGTCTAAAATGTAAATCCTCTGAATATTATGAGTGACGAGTTGTTCGCTAGTGGAATTTATCACCAAACATGTATACTTGCACTTGTAGCCGTATGGACATCCCTTTATATCTAACCAGAAACGTATCTGCTTCTATTCTCAGGTGAAGAGTCCCTCACTATGTTTGTGGATAAGGGAAGGCTGAAGCGAGAGGCCGGAGTACGCGGCAACGCATCGGCCCCCACACTGGATACTCTCCACCAGCTGGCAGCTTCCTATTTCATGGACCGTGAGAGCGCGCTGAGGCAGCTGCACCACATTCAGATCACCACGGGAGCCATTAAGGTACATGGAGCAGGGGTTAATGGAGCCGTAGCCTCCGCACCATCGCAGTGATTAACACCTCGGCCGCGAGAGGAGCCCCCACTTTCATTAAGATTTGCTTTGTAGGACAAGTGCATAATTCCCAGAATGCAGCGAGCTCAGGATTTACAGGACGGGATCAGACAGTCCTGTCAATGGAAAGTTGTTTGATCTCTTTGCTCTGCGAGGGGCTTGGCGGTAGGGAAATTGCCTTTGGTTGATTATCTGAGGGAAGTTCATTATCCCGGCAATCCCCTGACAATGTTTTTAGATGGAATCAGGAAGTTAATGTAATGGAGTGCAATATTCTGCGGATCTGATGATTGTGAAAGTGCTCGGCATCCCTTCCATCCATATACATAACACGTTCAGGTGGATTCTTTATTCTTGAAGGTCTAACCAGCTATTTTTGGTTGCCTGGGGCGTAATCAGAGATAACATACGGCTTTGTGTCATGTGAGACAAACACTGTGGATTTATAGCATCCGAGAGGGGAAGGTAGCGATGATGGACACAGATCTTCCCTGGTAATATCGCTCTCTCTGATAGCGCGCCGCACTCATCACTTTTCTATTACGTGGGGAAACCTTTAAAAAGCCCTCAGGGGACCCATTTAAATTTAGTATTTGTAGCATAATGAATGCAGAAGCTTATCGTACTATATTGCCTACATAATGTAAGAGCTGATAATGTGTTCACCGACCTCAGGAGAACATCTCCATGTCAAGTGCATCTACTGTACGTACTCAATGGGGGGAGAACCATGAGTGTGGATGACAGTGCCCATGCAATGGGCCATAGGTTGTGATAGATCCGAAATATCACTCTTAACCAAGTGTTGGTTTCCAATAAGATCGTTGTGGTTTTGAAGCTAGTTTCAAAGTCTAGAACTAGGTCTACATCCCCCGTACCTTCTGTGGTGCGAGCGTGGGGTACAGTCGCATACAGACAGGCACAAGCTCCGGTAATCTCAGGGACCTGAGACTAGCCAGCTAGGACTATGGTTGGTTCATACATGTTTTATCTCTGATTGCCCAAACTAAGTCACTAGCTGAGTACATTGAGGCCATTGAAATCAATGGGGACACTGCCTGTCCATGCACAGATACATTGACACGACACAGTGTTATTTTCATATTTTGCCTTGGAGGACACAAATGTGATCTGAACATGTGGCTCCTGAGCCCGTGGTCGGGAACACTACCATAACCTTCTTAACCAGGGTCTATTCACATAGAACATATTCTGGTCAAAGCTGTTTGCCCAGGATGTCCCTCTGCTGAGACCTGAGGGTCCTAAGAGATGGGAGCCCCGCTCCTGGCAGAGAGGGGGCATGTTTGGGTAGTTACGTTTTATTGATATGGTTTAAACAAATGCTAGCATACGAGATAGTAATGACATATTACTGTGAATAGCGGACTCTCTGTCCTTTGTCTTATAAAGCAATGGCCCATTCCAAGAGGATGGAGCAGCTTCATTCTCCACATGTAGTCAATGCTGACCGAACGGGTCTATAATCCTCAGCGGAATCTGTTTAACCCATATAGCGGAGCTTGTGCCTAGATCTCCCATTGCCGTTCCCCTCTTGTGTCCTGTCTATATTACGTATGATGTAATAGTAATAACGCAAAATCACAGCATTTATCCTGTGTAGCAGAAGTGTTATAATGGGGAAAGTCAATCTGACAGAACGCGGAGAGAGAGAGATAGAGAGAGAGCGCAGGGAGAGGGAGAGAGAGAGGGAGAGAGAGCGAGAAGAGATAGAGAGAACACGGAGAGAGGGAGAGGGAGAGAGTGCGGAGAGAGGGAGAGAGAGAGAGGGAGAGATAGCGAGAAGAGATAGAGAGAACGCGGAGAGAGAGAGAGAGAGAGAGAGAGAGAGAGAACGCGGAGAGGGAGAGAGAGCGCAGGGAGAGGGAGAGAGCGAGAGAATGCGGAGAGAGGGAGAGAGGGAGAGAGAGAGAGAGAGAGAGAGAACACGGAGAGGGAGAGGGAGAGAGAGAGAACGCGGAGAGAGGGAGAGAGAACGCGGAGAGAGGGAGAGAGAACACGGAGAGGGAGAGAGAACGCGGAGAGAGGGAGAGAGGTTATTCTGCACAATGTGATCCATTAGGTCTAAAAGGTTACATAAACAGTCATCTAATCTGCTTCCCTGTTCCAGCCATAATTTCCTCTAATTTCCTCATGGATGTCATGGAGATTCATTGCTGATTTCTGACGATCTCTTGTGATCTCTGGTGATTTCTGATCTCTTTTGATCTCTGGCGATCTTTGATGGTCTCTTTGGATCTCTACAAATTTCTGGTGCTCTCTGGTAATCACTGGCGATCTCTTGGGATTTCTGATGAGCTCTGGTGATCACTGATGGTCTGTTATCATCTCTGATGAATCTGGTCATCGCGGGGTGATCACTGATCATTTCTGGTGATCTCTGATGATCTGTGGTGATCTGTCTTGTTGGATTTCCACTCTTCTTGGAGGGATCAGCCATTATGCTACGTCTGGATCCATTCGTATTATTGTCCAGCAATATAATATCTCCGCCGCTTCCTTATTTGCTGTAAAGTTTTATGTCGAAGTCCCAAAAGGCTTCTGGAGATGTTCATATTATCACTGAGAAAAGAATGTGCAAAGTAGCCGCCATTCAGAAGGAAAGGCGCGAGCTCTCTGCTGCCGCATATTAAAAGGACATGAAGACACTGAGATCGTAATGTAAGAGACCCCATAGGATCAGAATGGGGGTCGCCATTACGCTCTTGGTATGTTTGTATTTATTGATAGCTGAATGTCTGGCCGCAGAGAGGGATTCTCCACCGATAGGGTCAGCGGTCGCATGTTCACTGATGTGTCTGGAGATGCAATAGGAGAACCTTGGACTTTAGCTCTGGATGCTGTTGGCAAAGAGACGTGTCAGAAGTTTTCATTGGTCTCGTTCTGAGTGTTCCCACCTGTACTGATCCGGAGAGCGAGGAGAGAAGAGCGGGCTCAGCACATCCTCTTCCAGCTCTGTGTAAGAAATAAGGACAGAGTGGGGAGAGGATGCGCTGCAGTGCGTTCCTCTCCTAATCGCCACAGGTTTGAACTCTGAAACCCAGACCGGTCAAAACTTTAGAAATGTCATACTGAGACGTGCTGAGAAAGACCCTAAGGGGCCGAAATGTTGCCACTGTGTCTGTTGCCTGAATAAACTCCACTGCAGTTTTTCACTGGATGCTGCCGGATTACTATTCATTTGATGTCTCTATGAAGTTTTTTGAATTGATGAGAACACTTTAAAGCGTAACTGTCATGTTTTTTTTATTGCAGAAATCAGTAGTATAAGTGATTTTAAGAAACTCTGTAATAGGTTTCATCAGCCAAAAAAGCCTCCTTCTGTACTCAAGAAGCAATCTCCCAGCCTCCCCCCCCCCTGACTTCTTATCTGTGCATTATCAGGCAAACACGTCTTCATTACAGAGAAGCCAGTGAAGACGGGTTCTGCTCTCTCCATTGTAAGCCTATGAAGGGGGGAGGGGCTGAGGGAGATGAGGGAGCAGGAAGAGGTGACATGGAGGTCAGCTGTTTGTAGACTCTCTGGGCACCTAAACCGCAGGATTCTGGGGTCAGAAAGGTCAGTGCTTATCTATGAACTTACTGAGAGAAGATTGCAGGGTGTTGTGCTGTGCAGGACTGCTCCGTGCTCACTCACTCCTAACAGCCCCTCCCCTCTCCATAGCCACAGAATGGAGACAGAAATCCTGCTTCATCTGATGTGAGGGGGGAGGCTGGGAGATTGCTTTATCACTACAGAAGGAAACTCTTTTAGTACATAAAACCTATTACAGAGTTTCTTAAAATCACTTGTACTGTTGATATTTAATGTTTTCAGAAAAATGGCCCTGAAATGAGAGTTACGCTTTAAGAGCCTTTAATCATGGCTGAGGGCTAATGGCCACATGATAGATCTGTAGACCTGCCCTGGGTGACGCCAGAGATCTGGTCTCTCCTTCTGGATCACAGCCACTCTGTATATCCTTATGGAGATCACAAGAGTCCTGAGATCTGGCATTTGGGTAATCCTCTCACACGTCCCGATGATATACGGCAGATCGTTTTCTCTGGATTTCACCTTTAAAAGCAGCATTGTACTGGGCGGTGTTCACACTAATGGGTTTAGCAAAGAATAAACCTATTTCTTGTAATCTGGAAGGAGATGTTTGTGTGGAAAACCTAATAGAGCAGAATTGACTTTGCATTGTGAGCTGAAAGGGTTAATGGCGCAGAGTATCGGCAAAGGGAAAGCTGCTGCCGCGACATTATTAATGGAACATTCGCCGCGCTAATGAACTCGCCATCATTAATAGGCGGCCAGATCCCTTCTGTTCTGGAAATCAGATACTTCAGGGTTTTTATAGTTACAAATTGTTGTCGTTTTTCTTTTAGCCGACTTGTCGCCCCTCCTTGTGGTTACGTGATTAGTGGCTTAAAATATGTTCTCTCACGTATGGCGTGATCTGCGTAGATCCATTACTGGAATCTGGAGCGGACACCCATGGGGGCCCCTCTCAGTCCTCACAACAGATGTTGTAAGCTAATGATGCCACCACCTGGCTTCTGAGCACTAGCACAGCTCCAGGACCTCATAAAGAAGACTCTCTGGTGGCAAATCCACTTCTACAGACCCCGCTGACTATGTGACCAGTCATCCTTGCTCAGTCTGGACTCAGATGCCATATCACTATTTGGAAGAGTTGATAGGACAATAATTTACAGGCTGATGCATTACTTATGCCGGGATGTACACAGAGATGCAGTAAAAGACCATGTGAAGACCACCACTATGAGAAGACCACCACTATGAGAAGACCACCGCTATGAGAAGACCACCACTATGAGACCACCGCTATGAGAAGGCCACCACTATGAGAAGACCACCACTATGAGAAGACCACCGCTATGAGAAGACCACCGCTATGAGAAGACCACCACTATGAGAAGACCACCACTATGAGACCACCACTATGAGAAGACCACCACTATGAGACCACCGCTATGAGAAGACCACCGCTATGAGAAGACCACCACTAAGAGAAGACCACCGCTATGAGAAGACCACCACTATGAGAAGACCACCACTATGAGACCACCGCTATGAGAAGACCACCGCTATGAGAAGACCACCGCTATGAGAAGACCACCACTAAGAGAAGACCACCGCTATGAGAAGACCACCACTATGAGAAGGCCACCGCTATGAGAAGACCACCGCTATGAGAAGGCCGCCGCTATGGGAAGACCACCACTATGAGAAGACCACCGCTATGAGAAGGCCGCCGCTATGGGAAGACCACCACTATGAGAGGACCACCACTATGAGAAGACCACCGCTATGAGAAGGCCGCCGCTATGGGAAGACCACCACTATGAGAAGACCACCGCTATGAGAAGGCCGCCGCTATGAGAAGGCCGCCGCTATGGGAAGACCACCACTATGAGAAGACCACCACTATGCGAAGGCCGCCGCTATGCGAAGGCCACCGCTATGAGAAGGCCACCGCTATGCGAAGGCCACCGCTATGCGAAGGCCACCGCTATGCGAAGGCCACCGCTATGAGAAGGCCACCGCTATGAGAAGGCCACCGTTATGAGAAGACCACCGCTATGAGAAGGCCGTCTCAATGAAAAGACCACTACTATGTGAAGACCACCGCTATGAGAAGGCCACCGCTATGAGAAGACCACCGCTATGAGAAGACCACTACTATGAGAAGACCACCGCTATGAGAAGACCACCGCTATGAGAAGGCCACCGCTATGAGAAGACCACCACTATGAGAAGGCCACCGCTATGAGAAGACCACTACTATGAGAAGACCACCGCTATGAGAAGGCCACCGCTATGAGAAGACCACCGCTATGAGAAGGCCACCGCTATGAGAAGACCACCGCTATGAGAAGACCACCGCTATGAGAAGGCCACCGCTATGAGAAGACCACCGCTATGAGAAGACCACTACTATGAGAAGACCACCGCTATGAGAAGGCCACCGCTATGAGAAGACCACCGCTATGAGAAGGCCACCGCTATGAGAAGGCCACCGCTATGAGAAGACCACTACTATGAGAAGGCCACCGCTATGAGAAGACCACCGCTATGAGAAGGCCACCGCTATGAGAAGACCACCGCTATGCGAAGGCCACCGCTATGCGAAGGCCACCGCTATGCGAAGGCCACCGCTATGAGAAGGCCACCGCTATGAGAAGGCCACCGCTATGAGAAGGCCACCGCTATGAGAAGGCCACCGCTATGAGAAGGCCACCGCTATGCGTTATGAGCAGGAGAGGTTTTCTATGGGGATTTGCTGCTGCACTGGACAGTTCCTGACATGGACAGAGGTGGCAGCAGAGAGCACTGTGTCAGACTGGAGAGAATACACCACTTCCTCCAGGACATACAGCAGCGGATAAGTACTGGAGGACTCGAGATTTTTAAATAAAAGTAAGTTACAACTCTGTAAAACTTTCTGAAACCAGCGTCTGTGATCCTTCACACTCACATATGGGCTGTGGGCTTCTCGTATATTCAGACACATCTCTGCCGCACCCGGTTCTTGTATCTCCAGAGTAGGAGACTATGTTACTTGTGTCCTTTATTACTTACAGGATGTTATTTTGCGGTCTCTTTTTAGGGTCCCATAACTTGTATTCTACCTCTAATGTAATATCTGATGTCGGCTTCTACATCTGTTCCTTTATCATGGCGGATTCAGGCGTAACCGTCCAGAAGTAACCCGTAATGAAGACAAATAATATGAGTGCTCATATATGAGAGGGATAATATAAAAAGCTCATAATAAATCCTCCTCGCTGGACGGGCTGCGTTACACAACTTTTCAGAGTCAACATTTTTGCTTCTAAATTGTTCTCATGTCTCGATCGTAAAAAGTACAGAACGTTTTGGTTAAAGTGCGTCAGAGTCGGTAATTAGGCCTCAGTACTCGCCGTGCGGCCATTACAGTGACTGCTATCCTCCTTCCATCCGTCTATAGCTCACGTGTACAGCGCGCTTCATTCTTTAAGGTCGTATTACACCTGTCAGCTCAGCACTTGCTGCCCCCTCGTCCCCACTCCTGAGCTATTACACTGAGCCACACGCAGCAGGACCTCGCTGACAGAATCGTACACCTTCTGCATCTACACTAAATGATTATCAGCCAAGTAAGGGGGATTATGGTTTAGTGTAATAGGGCCTTTACCTGTGATAGGTATTTGACAGGTATCATGTGTCTCCTGACCTCTATATAACAGTGTCAGCAGTCTGGAAGCACAGACAGATATATGACAGGTCCCATGTGTCTCCTGAACTCTATATGTGTCAGCAGTCTGGAAGCACAGACAGATATATGACAGGTATCATGTGTCTCCTGACCTCTATATAACAGTGTCAGCAGTCTGGAAGCACAGACAGATATATGACAGGTCCCATGTGTCTCCTGAACTCTATATAACAGTGTCAGCAGTCTGGAAGCACAGACAGATATATGACAGGTCCCATGTGTCTCCTGACCTCTATATAACAGTGTCAGCAGTCTGGAAGCACAGACAGATATATGAGGGGTCCCATGTGTCCTGACCTCTATATAACAGTGTCAGCAGTCTGGAAGCACAGACAGATATATGAGGGGTCCCATGTGTCCTGACCTCTATATAACAGTGTCAGCAGTCTGGAAGCACAGACAGATATATGAGGGGTCCCATGTGTCCTGACCTCTATATAACAGTGTCAGCAGTCTGGAAGCACAGACAGATATATGACAGGTCCCATGTGTCTCCTGACCTCTATATAACAGTGTCAGCAGTCTGGAAGCACAGACAGATATATGACAGGTCCCATGTGTCTCCTGACCTCCATCATACTGACTACAAGATACTGGGAAAGCTGGGTGACCTCCATCATACTGACAAGATGCTGGAAAGCTGTGTGACCTCTATCATACTCAGTGTAAGATACAAGAAAAGCTGTGTGACCTCCATCATACTTACTACAAGATGCTAGGAAAGCTGGGTGACATTCATCATAATGACTACAGGATGCTGGGAAAGCTTGGTGACCTTCATCATACTGACTACAGGGTGCTGGGAAAGCTGTGTGACCCCCATCTTACTGAGTATAAGATACTAGGAAAGCTGGGTGACCTCCATCATACTTACTACAAGATACTGGGAAAGCTGGATGACCCTCATCATACTGAGTACAGGATACTGGGAAAGCTGGGTTACCTCCATCATACTTACTACAAGATGCTGGGAAAGCTGTGAGACCTCCATCATACTGACAAGATGCTGGAAAACTGTGTGACCTCTATCATACTGACTACAAGATGCTGGAAAGCTGGGTGACCTCCATTATACTGAGTATAACATACTAGGAAAGCTGGGTGACCTCCATCATACTTACTACAAGATGCTGGGAAAGCTGTGAGACCTCTATCATACTGACTACAAGATACTGGGAAAGCTGGGTGACCTCCATCATACTGACTACAAGATACTGGGAAAGCTGGGTGACCTCCATCATACTGAGTATATGATGGTGGGAAAGCTGGGTGACCTCCATCATACTGACTACAAGATGCTGGGAAAGCTGGGTGACCTCCATCATACTGAGTATAAGATGGTGGGAAAGCTGGGTGACCTCCATCATACTGACTACAAGATGCTGGGAAAGCTGGGTGACCTCCATCATACTGAGTATATGATGGTGGGAAAGCTGGGTGACCTCCATCATACTGACTACAAGATGCTGGGAAAGCTGGGTGACCTCCATCATACTGAGTATAAGATGGTGGGAAAGCTGGGTAACCTCCATCATACTGACTACAAGATACTGGGAAAGCTGGTGACCTCCATCATACTGAGTATATGATGTTGGGAAAGCTGGGTCACCTCTATCATACTGACTACAGGATGCCAGAAAGCTGGGTGACCTCCATTATACTGAGTATAACATACTAGAAAAGCTGGGTGACCTCCATCATACTGACTACAAGATACTGGGAAAGCTGGGTAACCTCCATCATACTGACTACAAGATACTGAGAAAGCTGGTGACCTCCATCATACTGAGTATAAGATGCTGGGAAAGCTGGGTGACCTCCATCATACTGAGTATATGATGGTGGGAAAGCTGGGTGACCTCCATCATACTGACTACAAGATGCTAGGAAAGCTGGGTGACCTCCATCATACTGACTACAAGATGCTGGGAAAGCTGGGTGACCTCCATCATACTGAGTATAAGATGGTGGGAAAGCTGGGTGACCTCCATCATACTGACTACAAGATGCTGGGAAAGCTGGGTGACCTCCATCATACTGAGTATATGATGGTGGGAAAGCTGGGTGACCTCCATCATACTGACTACAAGATACTGGAAAGCTGTGTGACCTCCATTATACTGAGTATAACATACTAGAAAAGCTGTGTGACCTTCATCATACTTACTACAAGATGCTAGGAAAGCTGGGTGACCTCCATCATACTGAGTATAAGACACTAGGAAAGCTGTGTGACCTCCATCATACTGACTACAAGATGCTGGGAAAGCTGGGTGACCTCCATCATACTGACTACAAGATGCTGGAAAGCTGTGTGACCTCCATTATACTGAGTATAACATACTAGAAAAGCTGTGTGACCTTCATCATACTTACTACAAGATGCTAGGAAAGCTGGGTGACCTCCATCATACTGAGTATAAGACACTAGGAAAGCTGTGTGACCTCCATTATACTGAGTATAACATACTAGAAAAGCTGTGTGACCTCCATCATACTGACTACAAGATGCTGGGAAAGCTGGGTGACCTCCATCATACTGACTACAAGATGCTGGGAAAGCTGGGTGACCTCCATCATACTGAGTATAAGATGGTGGGAAAGCTGGGTGACCTCCATCATACTGAGTATATGATGGTGGGAAAGCTGGGTGACCTCCATCATACTGACTACAAGATACTGTGAAAGCTGGGTAACCTCCATCATACTGACTACAAGATACTGGGAAAGCTGGTGACCTCCATCATACTGAGTATAAGATGTTGGGAAAGCTGGGTCACCTCTTTCATACTGACTACAGGATGCCAGAAAGCTGTGTGACCTCCATCATACTGAGTATAACATACTAGAAAAGCTGGGTGACCTCCATCATACTGACTACAAGATACTGGAAAGCTGGGTGACCTCTATCATACTGAGTATAAGACACTAGGAAAGCTGTGTGACCTCCATCATACTGACTACAAGATGCTGGGAAAGCTGGGTGACCTCCATCATACTGAGTATAAGATACCGTATCAGCACCACAGCAGACACGTTGCGGCTTCAGCACATACAGGATAACATGGCGCACAGACTCCCGCCATAACACAGAGAGCCCGTAACCTAGAAACGGCGCTGTGTGACCTCCATGTCTATCATCAGGCCTTGGAGATCGCAGCTCCTGGTGACCAATCAGCGAGCTCTCAGTATCGCCCCCTCCTGGCTCCTCGGGGAACCGTCCTGGCTACTCGGGACCTCAGCTCCTGGGAGCCGCCACCGCCGTACAGGTAGATGACTCCACACTGACAGAGATTAACGTAAAATTTTTGATTTAAATGGAGAGTCACCGAGGGGTCAGGAGTGACTGCGGCAAAGACTCCTGAGGTCAGAGGGGAATTAAAGGGATTATTGTATGAAAAGTTCTGGAACTCTCTAATAGTTGCAGTTCTTTCCAGTGTCTCTGCTGTCTGTCAGGGAATAGAGTACATGTACTCGTAGCAAACCCTCAGCTGTGAGAAACATCAAAGGATTTAATTTAATTTGCTTACAAATAAAACAGCACCACTCCAGGTTGTTTGTGGTATTGCAGCTCAGCCCCAGAGAAGAGACTGGAGGGAGCTGCAATATCGGGTGTCACCTGTGCACAGGGGTGGCGCTGTGTGCTGGAGGAAAGCAGCCATGTTTCTCTAATGCTGCACAATCCTCCTAATGTCTGAGCTCCCCAACCACATCAGTGTCCACATAACACTATGGAGGTCGTTAAGGTGGAGATACAGATGGGGGGCTGGAAGGAGACAGGAGGAGGCACAGAGGAGGACATGGTGAGGTGAGGGGGACACAGATAGTGTCATGGCCACACTGCAAGGAGAGTGCACTCTGCAAGGAGAGAGGCCGTATCCGCGGTACGCGCCGGGGGCGGGGCTTATCGACAGGAGACGGGGCTTACCGGGACTTACCCGGAACTGACTTTAGGAGCGCCCCAAAACAACCACTGTGCTCGGAGGGTGAGCGGACAGCTAGGGGGGCGCTATGGCAGATAGATAGAACGTCTGTATCCAGAGCAGTTATGTGTGCAGCTGTCTGCCAGAGCGCCCCCAGCTGGCCAGGAGTGATGCACAGGTCGCACACCCCAAAGGCCGGCCCTGGGAGAACAGATCAGGTGACACATAAAGTTTTTCAGATGAATTCCTGATCCGACATTGAGCAGAAAATCTACACAATATAAAAGCCAATCACCTTACCTGGAAGCCACCTGCCCCACCTGCCATGTGCCGTATGGTTGTGCCCCGCATCGGGGATGGTTCTACACAGAACGAACCAGAACAGGAAGGGACGATGGCGGCCGAGCTCATGTATGTGTATATGTATACTGTGCATAATGTCTGTATGTATAATGGTAAATGTAGGGGGAGGGGCAGAATGTGTGGGATCAGTATCAGCGGTGTAGGAAGTATCTGCCCCCGGCTCCCCTTACATATTGGGGGGTGACGTCTCTGGTGTGTATAGGTCGCTGACTCCCCACTTGTCGTGTCTCGCTCCTTGCAGGTTTATTCCGGGTGTTTTGCGGAGCGTTCCTAATGTTCGGCCGCTACAATTTGCTTTGTGATTCAGGGTTCGGCATCGGAGGGAACCATGAGCTGATTTCTGTTTTTATGCATTTTTTATTGTTCTGAAGAAAGAACTTTGTGACCTTCCAGTATGGCAGCATTGTGATTCATAAGTGACATTGACGAGATTCTATGGTTTATTAAAGGACCGGCAATTATAAAAGCTTCAAGTACCGCAACGTAGAGCGGGATCCTAGCAACAGAAGACAAGTACGCTGCCGAAACTCGCCAGCCACGTTCACTAACTCTTTATCAATTATAAAGCTTCATGGAAAATTACCTGGAGCTATCATGTAGTATCGTCTGCTAGGAGTGGCCGCCGAGGTGAGAAAGAGGGCGGAGTCATTGTGGAGACGGGTGAAACGGGGTGAGATGGGACAAGACGGGATAAGGCAGGGTGAGTATGGGCAGGGCGGGGAAAGATGGGGCAAGGCTGGGTGAGAAGGGACAGGGCGGGGAGAGAGAGTGCAAAACGGGACAGGACGGGGTGAGAAGGGACAGGGCGGGGAGAGAGAGTGCAAAACGGGAGAGGACGGGGTGAGAAGGGACAGGGAGAGAGAGTGCAAAACGGGAGAGGACGGGGTGAGAAGGGACAGGGCGGGGAGAGAGAGTGCAAAACGGGAGAGGACGGGGTGAGAAGGGACAGGGCGGGGAGAGAGAGTGCAAAACGGGAGAGGACGGGGTGAGAAGGGACAGGGAGAGAGAGTGCAAAACGGGAGAGGACGGGGTGAGAAGGGACAGGGCGGGGAGAGAGAGTGCAAAACGGGAGATGACGGGATGAGAAGGAACAGGGCAGGGAGAGAGAGTGCAAAACGGGAGAGGACGGGGTGAGAAGGGACAGGACAGGGAGGGATGGGACAGGGAGGGATGGGACAGGGCGGCGAGAGAGAGTGCAAAACGGGACAGGACGGGGAGAGAAGGGACAGGGCGGGGAGAGATGGGGCAAGACGGGAGAGGATGGGGTGAGAAGGGACAGGGCGGGGAGAGAGAGTGCAAAACGGGACAGGACAGGGAGGGATGGGACAGGGAGGGATGGGACAGGGCGGCGAGAGAGAGTGCAAAACGGGACAGGACGGGGAGAGAAGGGACAGGGCGGGGAGAGATGGGGCAAGACGGGAGAGGATGGGGTGAGAAGGGACAGGGCGGTGAGGGAGGGTGCAAAACGGGACAGGACAGGGAGAGATGGGACGAGACAGGACAGGGTGAAATGTGGCGAGAG
The DNA here is from genome assembly GCA_027789725.1 of Dendropsophus ebraccatus. Classification (NCBI taxonomy): domain Eukaryota; kingdom Metazoa; phylum Chordata; class Amphibia; order Anura; family Hylidae; genus Dendropsophus; species Dendropsophus ebraccatus. Next base: position 32,924,001 of record JAQFWZ010000025.1, read on the forward strand.
GGGACAGGGCAGGGAGTGATGACACAGAATGGGGTGAGACCGAGGGAAGCAAGGTGAGACTGGACAGTGCAGGGTGAGACGGGGCAAGGCAGGGGGGTTGGGGCACGACAGGGCAACATGAGACGGGCGGCTGCTGGGAAAGAGTTAAAGAACATTTCCGAGGGTTTCAGCAGCTCAGAAGAAAAAAAATCTGTGAGCAGAAAGTGTTGCGTCTCCATCCGAGCTCCATTGTGATCGGCCGTATTCTGCCATAATGAAGTTACTGTGTGGGGACGTACACGGAGCCGCCCGGCATTAGCGCTGAACAGATGGCTCCGAATCCACCAGATCTAATACAAGACTACAAGGAGCAGGGAGAGGAGCCTGGCAGTGATGGCAGCTAATAGACGGACGCACAATGCAAGACAATCACTCCTCATAGAAGGAAAGATTTGCATACAATAAGCAGCTGCCGCATCGGATACAACGGGATGGATTGTGTAACACAAAGTGTCGCCTAGTCAGGACGCATTTTCCTTCTATTCTCAGTTATATCCAGGACCAAAGATACTGGAGAGTGATGGAAAGTGTGTAACATCACACATGTATACAGCACATCACACATGTATACAGTACATCACACATGTATACAGCACATCACACAGTACATCACACATGTATACAGCACATCACACATGTATACAGTACATCACACATGTATACAGCACATCACACATGTATACAGAACATCAAACATGTATACGGCACATCACACAGTACATCACACATGTATACAGCACATCACACATGTATACGGTACACCACACATATATACGGTACATCACACATGTATACGGCACATCACACATGTATACGGCACACCACACATGTATACGGTACACCAAACATGTATACGGCACATCACACATGTATACGGCACACCACACATGTATACGGCACACCAAACATGTATACGGTACATCACACATGTATACGGTACATCACACATGTATACGGTACATCACACATGTATACGGTACACCACACATATATACGGTACATCACACATGTATACGGTACATCACACATATATACGGTACATCACACATGTATACGGTACATCACACATGTATACGGTACATCACACATGTATACGGTACACCACACATATATACGGTACATCACACATGTATACGGTACACCACACATATATACGGTACATCACACATGTATACGGTACATCACACATGTATACGGTACACCACACATATATACGGTACATCACACATGTATACGGTACATCACACATGTATACGGTACATCACACATGTATACGGCACATCACACATGTATACGGTACATCACACATGCTGTCATATTTTCTGAACCCTTTGAGCTCCGGTATATTTCGATGGACATGGGCCGCAGCTGTCGGGGACTGATGGATCTATCTGGGTTAATAGTCTGTAGAATCTTATTCTTTCTCTTGAATGGACGGATAATCAGTGTGACAGAAACTCATGACAAACTCCAGATCCATCGCAGCTGTGACTGGGTAATACTGGACCCCAAATGTCACTCATAACTGGGGCTTCTACATGGGACATGATGGGATCGGTGGCCACGTACACGGGACATGATGGGATCGCTGGCCACGTACATGGGACAGGATGGGACTGGTGGCCACATACATAGGACAGGATGGGATCTGTGGCCACATACATAGGACATGATGGGATCGGTGGCCATGTACATGGGACAGGATGGGACTGGTGGCCACGTACATGGGACAGGATGGGACTGGTGGCCACATACATAGGACATGATGGGACTGGTGGCCACGTACATGGGACATGATGGGATCGGTGGCCACGTACATTGGACATGATAGGACCTGTGGCCACGTACATGGGACATGATGGGATCGGTGGCCACGTACACGGGACATGATGGGATCGGTGGCCACGTACATGGGACATGATGGGATCGGTAGCCACGTACATGGGACATATGGGATTTGCTCAGGCCGGAGCCTTAGGACAATGGCCTCCAAACCATCAGCTTCTACACCTGAAACAAAGAAAGATTTGTCAACAATATAAAAGAGGGCAGTGTAGTGTATTGTATCCTTTATTATATATTTTATTTTTTATTAGTATTTTATTACATATATATATTCAGTCTTTATTAGCAGTGAATTTTATTCTTTTATTTGTATTTTAGTCTTTATTATTATTATTACACATTTTAGTCTTTATTAGCAGTGCATTTTAATTTTATTTATGTTTTTATTCTTCTACAACTAAAACCTTTGGTACAGACCGCTGATCACGACTATGGAAGTTGCCAAATACAATCTAGAGTAGAATGGCAGAACAGAGACTTTTTCCCATTGACAGGGAAGCAGATAGAGTGTGAAGAGTTCAGCTGCTCTCTGTATAAGAGCCCGAGGACAGAGAGAGTAACTGCTGGATAACTGCATAAACCTGCTGGAAGGTGCTCAGCATGGACTCAATCAGCCTTACAGATCTGCAAAGTAATAGAGACAGTAAGGGAGCACCGATCAGTCGTGTGCCGGAGCTAAGCAGGAGGCTGGACGCCGAAAACGAGAGAACTGCAGCGTACAGACCATATGGGAACTAACAAGCAGGTAAAACTGGAGGAAATTCCTATTAGAAGCCAAGAAATGGATGTTCTGGAGAACAGAAGCCGCCGCCGCTCTACTTCTTGCTGTGCAGCAGGAGAAAACTTCCCTCTGAAATGATCCGTGTGTTTCCAGCGTGCGCGGCGTCTCCGGGACATAGAAAATAACTCGGAAAGATCAGGATCGGTTGTAGAGGAGCAGAACATCTGAGATCTGTGAGGAACGGAGAGCCGAGAAGCCTAAATCTCGGACGCTGGTGAGGAGCAGGTTATGGGTCAACTCTGAACCTGGGCGAGACGAGGCGGCTCCTCAGCGGGTGTCCGGCATCTCTCAATGGCTTCTATTCTTATAAGGGCTTGTATAACTCAAAGCTTCGTGCCGCGCCAAGAGGCCATGACAGACAAAGGGAAGAAGAAGCTCAAAGCCAAGGAGCTTGTTACCAACACATAAAGACACTCTGGGAGAGCGATGGATGAATGCGAGCGGCAGGCCGGAGACAGACGGAAGAATAGTGACGGCATCTGTGCTCCTCGTAAGAACCAGATACATGAAGAGATGATAGTGTATCAGGTAGCGGCCAATAAAGGTCATTTACCAATGTGACGAGTGCCGCCTCACACTCTGCCCCCATATCTGGGCCTAAAGCGCACAGGCGATCCAAGCCGCAACGGTCACATTGGCAGAGAACACCACATGTAGCACATGTGGCTGTACACTACAACAACTTGATGGCCACCATGTCTGTACACTACAACAACTGGATGGCCACCATGTCTGTATACTACAACAACTGGATGGCCACCATGTCTGTACACTACAACAACTGGATGGCCACCATGTCTGTATACTACAACAACTGGATGGCCACCATGTCTGTACACTACAACAACTGGATGGCCACCATGTCTGTACACTACAACAACTGGATGGCCACCATCTCTGTACGAAACAACAACTGGATGGCACCATTTCTATACGCTACAACAACTGGATGGCCACCATGTCTGTACACTACAACAACTGGATGGCCACCATATCTGTACACTACAACAACTGGATGGCACCATTTCTATACGCTACAACAACTGGATGGCCACCATGTCTGTACACTACAACAACTGGATGGCTACTATGTCTGTACACTACAACAACTGGATGGCCACCATGGCTGTACACTACAACAACTGGATGGCCACCATGTCTGTACACTACAACAACTGGATGGCACCATTTATATACGCTACAACAACTGGATGGCACCATTTCTATACGCTACAACAACTGGATGGCCACCATGTCTGTACACTGCATGAACTGGATGGCCACCATGTCTGTACACTACAACAACTGGATGGCTACTATGTCTGTACACTACAACAACTGCATAGCCACCATGTCTGTACACTACAACAACTGTATGGCCACCATGTCTGTATACTACAACAACTGGATGGCCACCATGTCTGTACACTGCATGAACTGGATGGCCACCATGTCTGTACACTACAACAACTGGATGGCTACTATGTCTGTACACTACAACAACTGCATAGCCACCATCTCTGTACACTACAACAACTGGATGGCACCATCCTCTCTCTGTGTTTAGCTCATAGAGCATGCCCTCAACACTCTCCCATAGGGAAACCACTGTTTTTGTCCTAGATTTTTATATTTCTGTGCACTAGCTACCGATCACAGGTTGGAGCAGCCAAAATGGTTCCTGGCCAACCAAACAGAAAACAACAGAAACTAGAAAACTCAGCCGATGATGATAAGGAGGAGAAGAATAGTTCCTTTTAGTATATGTTGTAATAGTAAAATACTGCAATACCTGGTACATAAAATAGTAAAATAGTTACAGCGACTAGATCCTGTCTAGGTCATTATCGGGCAGCACAGCGGTGGGGTCATTATCGGGCAGCACGGCCCTGGGGTCATTATCGGGCAGCACGGCCCTGGGGTCATTATCGGGCAGCATGGCCCTGGGGTCATTATCGGGCAGCACGGCCCTGGGGTCATTATCAGGCAGCATGGTGCTGTGGTCATTATCGGGCAGCATGGTGCTGTGGTCATTATCGGGCAGCATGGTGCTGTGGTCATTATCGGGCAGCATGGTGCTGGGGTCATTTTTGAGCAGAATGGCGCTGGGGTCATTATTGGGCAGAATGGCGCAGGGGGCATTATGGGGCAGCACGACAGTGGGGTCATTATCAGGCAGCACAGCGGTGGGGTCATTATTTTTTCTTTCTAGAAACATCCGTAATGTTCCATAATCAGAGACTGTATATACGTATCACCAATGGCTTTATCTCTAGTTTATCCTTCTAGGTTCCCGTAAGCCTTGATTACCATAAATAGAGAAACTTCCCCTAAATTACGGTCTATAAATTACTTTTTTTATATTTATCACAACACATTGCAAAAGAACTCGACTCAACTTCTACCACTATAAAATGTTTTGGAAGCAGTAACCAGAGAAAACCTGACCACCACTCCCCTTCCCCCACCCCTCCCCTCCCACCACTCCCCTTCCCCCACCCCTCCCCTCCCACCCCCCACTCCCCTTCCCCTCCCACCCCCCACTCCCCTTCCCCTCCCACCCCCCCACTCCCCTTCCCCCACCCCTCCCCTCCCACCCCCACTCCCCTTCCCCCACCACTCCCCTCCCACCCCCCACTCCCCTTCCCCCACCCCTCCCAACCCCCCGACCCGAAGAAGACAAAGGAAAAAACTTCCTATAAATCACATTAAAAATAGAAGACCAAGATACTTTATAAAATCTGTGGCGTTTACGTCTTGTGCGAGGTCCGGGGTGACGTCTCGTGACTGCCCCCCCCAATCAGTGACTTTGCCATTAACAAGCTGATGAATCCTCTTCTGCATATTTATATCCGCACTTATTTGAAGGTAGAAGCCAAAGCTATTTCTGCGATCTTCTTCTTCTTTCCTTAAGGAGTCGGGGGAGGTGATATGTCAGCGTGTGGATTCCTAATGCAAATTCCCCATATTTCCTGTAAGATGCATCTCCTGTAATAAGAAGCAACACAACAGAACATTTGGCCGTGGAAGGTGCTGTCATATTTTGTTAGGAGAAGCTGATTTGCATAATAGGGATCTTGTATTGTATTTGCTCCTCCGACATGAAGCGCCTTCCCTGATGCCGAAGCTTCTATAGACAAGATAAACATGTAGGCGCTAAACCGCTCGACAAGGGTGCGAAACGAGACGGAATCACCAGAGGTCGGAGAAAGACATCACATTCACAACCCTGCCGCCAAACAGGAGACGGATTAACCCCTCACTGTTCAGTTACCGCAGCGCACTGGCTTCTGGGAAATGGATCCCACAGTTTTCTAATTAAAATTGAATAATCTGCCTGAAATGGAATCTGACAGCAATGGCGTCCACTATCCAGAGACATTGATGGCCGATGTCGCTGCAGATTCTTTATCAAACAATCTACCAAAATCTGCAGGACTCACCGGGATTGGTTATAAATTTACCGTTGTAGACTTTGCTGCAAAGTGAATGTACAGTATGAGAGATCGGCTCCTGGGAGTGGTGGTGCCTATCACGACAACAAACCAAACAGAGGGGTTCTCCTACAGTTCTCTTGTCAATAGGATGGGGGGTGACTAGCTGTATAGGGGGACTTGACCACTGGTGACGTCACTGATCACAAGGACCAAGGTGAAATGTTTCCCGTAATGAGTGAAGCCCATATGTGGTCGATGCTCCTATCATCATCATCATCATTGGTGGTCCAGCATTTTGGGATCAGATGAGTGAAGCCCATATGTGGTCGATGCTCCTATCATCATCATCATCATTGGTGGTCTGGCATGTTGGGATCAGATGAGTGAAGCCCATGTGTGACCAGTGCTTCTATCATCATCATCATTGGTGGTCCAGCGTGTTGGGACCAGATGAGTGAAGGTCATATGTGGCCGATGCTCCTATCATCATCATTGGTGGTCTGGCGTGTTGGGATCAGATGAGTGAAGCCCATGTGTGGCCGATGCTCCTATCATCATCATCATCATTGGTGGTCTGGCATGTTGGGATCAGATGAGTGAAGCCCATGTGTGACCAGTGCTTCTATCATCATCATCATTGGTGGTCTGGTGTGTTGGGATCAGATGATTCTCGGGGCAGGTCATTCATATTCTGCCCGACCCACTCACCAGAAACCTATGGTCTCGGATATGTACAGTATAACCTGGATGAGGGCTGATGACCCCCCCACTTCTTTTTGAACAATATCTACCATTTAAAACTTGTGAGAGCAATCTAGAAATGGTATTCATGGAGCTGTACTCAACCATCACTAGGACAGCACCGCCTTGTAGCCATGAAGAGTCTCCATCACCCGCTCCCCTCCATGAACAGTTTACGCTCATCTCCCATTGTGTGGGGTAGATGGCAGGATTATTTATTATCTCTTCAGCGGTTTTTGGCTCCGTATTGTTCTATTATTTCTTCACTTTATGACACCTCTATGTACAGACTGTATAGCAGTAAAATGTTGCCAGGATATGGCCATGTTATGTGGTGCTGGGTTGTTGTATTTGTTACGTGTTGCATAGAACGATTACTTAGGTTGAATTGTGACTATTATGATGGAAGGGACCCCCGTGTTTTTTCCACATCTAGAGTTGCGCTCTGCAGGTGTCTAGTATATGCCGCCCTTTATACAGGTCTGTTCTAGCTACAGATGTTTCATAAAATCCACAATTAACTTTTTTTTTACCTACTAAAATCTTTGTATTTCACCGGAAAATTGAGGTTTTACTCTTTGGGAATCAATTCCACTATAAAACCATAAGAGAAAACAGCGCAATAGTAAATTAATTACGTTTATTGGCGGCAGCGGCATTGGTATTGAGCACCGGCCAATAGAAATCTGTGCCAGAACCGCGTCTGCCAGCTCCGACCTCGGGAGACTACGAGAGTGTGGAAACAGCCAGGATGCAGGTGGAGAAGTAAAAGCCTCCATTTTCTAGGAAGAGCTGGTAGCAGGGAGTCGCTCCAACTACAAGATATAGTTGCGGGAAGCAGCGAGTCGCCCGACCTCCGGAATATAGTCGTGGGAAGCAATGAGTCCGACCTCCGGGATATAGTCATGGGAAGCAATGAGTCCGACCTCCGGGATATAGTTGCGGGAAGCAGCAAGTCCGACTTACGGGATATAGTCGCGGGAAGCAGCGAGTCACTCCGACCTCCGGGATATAGTCGCGGGAAGCAGCGAGTCACTCCAAGCTCCGGGATATAGTCGCGGGAAGCAGGGAGTTGCTCTGACCTCCGGGATATAGTCGCGGGGAGCAGCGAGTCCCACGTCCGGGATATAGTCGTTGGAAGCAATGAGTACGACCTCCGGGATATAGTTGCGGGAAGCAGCGAGTCCGACCTCCGGGATCTATTCGCGGGAAGCAGCTAGTCACTCCGACCTCCGGGATATAGTCGCGGGAAGCAGGGAGTCGCTCCGACCTCTGGGAAATAGTTGGGGGGAGCAAGTGAGTCGCTCTGACCTCTGGGATCTAGTCACGGGAAGCAACGAGTCACTCCGACCTCTGGGATATAGTCGCGGGAAGCAGCGAGTCCCACGTCCGGGATATAGTCGTTGGAAGCAATGAGTCTGACCTCCGGGATATAGTCGCGGGAAGCAGCAAGTCCGACTTACGGGATATAGTCGCGGGAAGCAGCGAGTCCGACCTCAGGGATCTAGTCGCGGGAAGCAGCTAGTCACTCCGATCTCCGGGATATAGTCGCGGGAAGCAGGGAGTCGCTCCGACCTCCGGGAAATAGTTGGGGGGAGCAACTGAGTCGCTCTGACCTCCGGGATATAGTCGTCAGGAAGCAACGAGTCCGACCACCAGGATATAGTTCCGGGAATCAGCGAGTCCGACCTTCGGCATATAGTTGTGTGAAGTAACGAGTCCGACCTCCGGGATATAGTCGCGGGAGGCAGCCAGTGTCTCTGACCTCTGGTATATAGTCGCGGGAGGCAGCCAGTGGCTCTGACCTCTGGGATATAGTCGCGGGAGGCAGCCAGTGGCTCTGACCTCCGGGATATAGTCGCGGGAGGCAGCCAGTGGCTCTGACCTCCGGGATATAGTCGCCAATTAGACATAAATGGTGCAGTTGTCAGTCTCTAATTGCGTCTGATGTTTCGATCTCTGGCTGCTTGGATTCACTTATGGCACCATGAGAGCGGGAGTGATGGGCAGCAATAGAGAGGAGGCCGGGGCGGCGCTGCCTTCTGCTCCGTACATGTTTCGCCATCACTGATTTCTCCTATGAAACGTTTCATCACATTATTGAATGTGATGGCAGCAAATAAAGTGGAAGAATGAACCAAACTGGAGTGTATCAGATCAGAGAATAATCCGGCACATTATTCCATGTCTACCCGTCTTCTTGTGTCCATAGACTTACTGGCCATGGCTAGAGACGAGTGAACTTACAGTCATTTTGGCTTTGCATGAACACATTTGATTTCCGGTGTCTGGAGAAGATGGATGCCGCCCTGGGGGGTTCTGGCGGATACAACCATAGGCCATAAGCCGGATCCATGTTTCTCAGGCAGCCCTGGCTCCCGCAGACCCTAACTTACTGTAAGTTCTCTCTCCATGGCCCTGGTGGGCAGTGGGGTTTATACATTCAGTATCTTTATGCCCCATCTTCCAGTGTCTTATTGTTCCATACTACTGGGAGGGAGGAGCTCACAATCTATGAGGGCACATGGCGGGAGGTGCAGTATATGTGTAATGGTCCGGTCATCGTATATCACTATATTATAATTATACATAATCTTATACTCACCTGCCCACATTTCCGCTCATCTCACCGTCCTGGGCAGCTCCTCTGCTCTCAAATCAAAATGCAGGAATTTCTTGCTCAGCCAAACGCTGGCCGAGGGTGGACACTGCATCCACCGGTGATCGGCAGGATATCCTCAGGACATGCTGCGGGGATTGTGCCTGACGGATCAGGACAGGTGAGTATTACAGACTTTTACACCAGGTGTATTAGGCTGCATTCACACGTTCATTGATTTTCAAGGCCGCTGGATAAAATCCGCTATCCACCTCCATGATCCATAAAAAACTATCCACTCTGCATCCGTGTCCGTGGTTTTCAAGGATCTGATTAAAGCTTTTTAAATTACACTGATTACATCACATCCGTGTCTTTCACTGATAGCACAGATATCCGTGAAAAACACGAACCTCATAGTCTATGGGGGAATCTGTGCCGTGATCTCGTCCGAACCTTGTCCTGTCTTTTCATGGAACGGATTGGGGGTCTGTGAAAAAAATAGCCCAATAGAAAGCAATGGGCTGTAAGAGTGTCTATGATCATGGACAAAGGAACATGTGAACACGGCCTTAAAAGCCAAGAGACAGGGATTGTTTCTAAATGGACGGTGACTGTCACCCCTGTAATAGCCAGGAGCTGCAATACCAGACACAGCCCAGAAACAGGAGGGGCGCTGTTACCTTACACACAAACATTCACCGCTCAGTCATCAATTCCTTTCATCCAAAATGCGGCCACGGCAGGGCCGTCTTAACAGCATTATGGGCCCCTGGGCAGAGGTGCGAATTGGGCCCCACCCGCCGCCATCAAAACCCCCCATCTTTGCAACCCCGCCCCTAGCCAGTACAATTACGTACAATAAAAAATACAAATTATTGTTAACATAAACTTTAATTCACAACACAGTCTCTCAGCAGCGCAAAAACAAAAAATAACCGTGCGTGCCGCCGCACCAAACCAGGCCGGGTTGGCTTCAAGGTATCCAAAAAACACAATGGAGACAGCACTTCCAACAGCAATCTGCAGGGTAACATGTCTCATATATACAGAGGGGCAACAACAGGACTATTATATATGAGAACCATGTTGTCTCCCTGTATGTATACTGTATAATACAATATACAGGGAAACAACATGGTTCATATATACAGAGGGGCAGCAACATGTCTTATATATACAGAGGGGCAGCAACATGTCTTATATATACAGAGGGGCAACAACATGACTATTATATATGAGAACCATGTTGTCTCCCTGTATGTATACTGTATAATACAATATACAGGGAAACAACATGTCTCATATATACAGAGGGGCAGCAACATTGCCTCCAGCTATATGGGTTCGGCTCCAGTATTTTCAGAGGCTGAAGTTGCAGAGGAACTTGCCCGTTTAAAGCTGAATAAGGCGATGGGTCCAGATGGGATCCATCCCAGGGTTCTTAAAGAACTCAGATCTGTGATTGCTGCCCCCCTGACAGATCTGTATAACCAATCCCTGCTAACAGGAGATGTCCCCGATGATTGGAGAACAGCCAATGTTATACCAATCCACAAGAAGGGGAATAGAGAAGAGCCCAGTAACTACAGGCCAGTGAGCCTGACATCTGTAGTAGTGAAAATGATGGAAACTCTTCTAAAAAAGAAGATAATGGATCACCTAAGAATCAACAATTTGATGGATCCAAACCAGCATGGCTTTACTGAGGGCCGATCATGTCAGACTAATCTCATTGATTTCTTTGATTATGCCACAAAAGTACTGCATGAAGGTGGTGCTGTGGATATCGCCTATCTGGACTTCAGCAAAGCCGCAGATACAGTTCCCCATAAAGAGCTGATAGAGAAGTTGGAGAAAATTGGACTAAATCCCTGGATAGTTCAGTGGGTTTGTGGTTGGCTGAAGGAGAGATATCAGAGGGTTGTTGTTAATGGTGAATATTCTGAGCAGAGACTGGTTACAAGTGGTGTGCCTCAAGGGTCTGTTCTGGGTCCTATTCTTTTTAATATGTTTGTAAGTGACATAGGAGAAGGGTTGATAGGTAAAGTTTGTCTGTTTGCTGACGACACAAAAGTGTGCAATAGGGTGGATATTCCTGGAGGTGTCAGTAATATGGAAAACGATTTAGCTTTGCTAGATACGTGGTCCAAACAGTGGAAATTGAAGTTCAACGTTTCCAAATGTAAAATAATGCACTTGGGGAGGAGGAATCCTCTATCCGAGTATCACATCGGCAGTACTGTGTTGGAAAAGACTTCAGAAGAGAAGGATTTAGGGGTAATGATTTCTGAAAGCCTTAAAATGAGTCACCAGTGCAACCAGGCGGTGGGGAAAGCAAATCGTATGCTGGGGTGTATATATATATATAATGGTATGCTGGGGTGTATATCTATAATGGTATGCTGGGGTGTATAGCTAGAGGTATAACCAGTAGGAAGAGGGAGATTGTGATCCCGCTGTATAGAGCTCTGGTGAGGCCACATCTGGAATACTGTGTCCAGTTCTGGAGACCTCACCTAAAAAAGGACATTGATAAAATAGAACGGGTCCAAAGACGGGCTACAAAAATGGTGGAGGGTGTGAGGCATAAACCATATCAGGAAAGACTTAAGGATTTGAATCTGTATAGTCTGGAGGAAAGACGGGAAAGGGGGGACATGATTGAAACCTTTAAGTATGTTAAGGGACTAAATAAGGTTCAAGAGGGGAGTGTTTTTAGTAAAAAACTGAGCTCAAGAACAAGAGGACACAGTGAGAGGTTAGTTGGGGGAAAGATCAGAAGCAATGTAAGAAAATATTATTTTACTGAAAGAGTGGTAGATACCTGGAACAAACTTCCAGCAGAGGTGGTTGGTAAATCTACAATAACAGAATTTAAACACGCCTGGGATAGACATATATCTATCCTAAGATAATAAGGAAGAAAATACTAAAAGGGCGGACTAGATGGATCCAGTGGTCTTTTTCTGCCGACAATCTTCTATGTTTCTATGTTTCTTATATATGAGAACCATGTTGTCTCCCTGTATACAGAATACAGGGAAACAACATGGTTCATATATAATATAATAGTCATGTTGTTGCCCCTCTGTATATATGAGGCATGTTGTTTTGCCCTTCTCTATATATATGCCAGATAACAAGCAACAAATATTACCACCGCATACTGACTAACACCACCGCATACTGACTAACACCACCGCTGCTACTGACTAATCCACTGTACACAGATCACTATCACCTCATCCAGTCATATAGAGGTACCCAGCTCTACACAGGTTGTATACACCATATACATTACAGTGCAGATACATCAAGTGACTCACAGGGGACGTCTTCTCTGTTCGGAGTTCTTCCCTTTTCATCTTCTTCTCCATTTGCCCTGGGCCGTTATGAGAACTTCTCCGAGCCACAAATCCACAGAATCTGCCAGACAGACATATTAGTCTCCTCACTCTGGCACCATCCTCATCTATATACACACTGCACATCTGTATTGGCCCCTTATAGATAGCTCCCCCTGTATTACCCCCTTATAGATGGCTTCCCCCTGTATCCCCCCCCCCGTATAGATGGCTCCCCCTGTATTACCCCCTTATAGATGGCTCCCCCCTGTATTACCCCCTTATAGATGGCTCCCCCCTGTATTACCCCCTTATAGATGGCTCCCCCCTGTATTACCCCCTTATAGATGGCTCCCCCCTGTATTACCCCCTTATAGATGGCTCCCCCCTGTATTACCCCCTTATAGATGGCTCCCCCCTGTATTACCCCCTTATAGATGGCTCCCCCCTGTATTACCCCCTTATAGATAGCTCCCCCTGTATTACCCCCTTATAGATGGCTTCCCCCTGTATCCCCCCCCCGTATAGATGGCTCCCCCGTATTCCCCCCTTATAGATGGCTCCCCCTGTATTACCCCCTTATAGATGGCTCCCCCCTGTATTACCCCCTTATAGATAGCTCCCCCTGTATTACCCCCTTATAGATGGCTTCCCCCTGTATCCCCCCCCCTTATAGATGGCTCCCCCTGTATTACCCCCTTATAGATGGCTCCCCCCTGTATTACCCCCTTATAGATGGCTCCCCCTGTATTACCCCCTTATAGATGGCTCCCCCCTGTATTACCCCCTTATAGATGGCTTCCCCCTGTATCCCCCCCTTATAGATAGCTCCCCCTGTATTACCCCCTTATAGATGGCTTCCCCCTGTATCCCCCCCCCGTATAGATGGCTCCCCCGTATTCCCCCCTTATAGATGGCTCCCCCTGTATTACCCCCTTATAGATGGCTCCCCCCTGTATCCCCCCCCCGTATAGATGGCTCCCCCCTGTATCCCCCCGTATAGATGGCTCCCCCGTATTCCCCCCTTATAGATGGCTCCCCCTGTATCCCCCCCCCTTATATATAGCTCCCCCTGTATTACCCCCTTATAGATGGCTTCCCCCTGTATCCCCCCCCGTATAGATGGCTCCCCCGTATTCCCCCCTTATAGATGGCTCCCCCCTGTATCCCCCCCCCCTTATAGATAGCTCCCCCTGTATTACCCCCTATAGATGGCTCCCCCTGTATTACCCCCTTATAGATGGCTCCCCCCTGTATTACCCCCTTATAGATGGCTCCCCCCTGTATTACCCCCTTATAGATGGCTCCCCCCTGTATCCCCCCCCGTATAGATGGCTCCCCCGTATTCCCCCCTTATAGATGGCTCCCCCTGTATTACCCCCTTATAGATGGCTCCCCCCTGTATCCCCCCCCCCCGTATAGATGGCTCCCCCCTGTATCCCCCCCCCGTATAGATGGCTCCCCCCTGTATCCCCCCCCCGTATAGATGGCTCCCCCCTGTATCCCCCCGTATAGATGGCTCCCCCGTATTCCCCCCTTATAGATGGCTCCCCCCTGTATCCCCCCTATAGATGGCTCCTCTGTGTATTATCCCCTCGTATAGATGGCTCCTCTGTGTATTATCCCCCCCTATAGATGGCTCCCCCCTGTATCCCCCCTATAGATGGCTCCCCCTATATCCCCCCCTCGTATAGATGGCTCCCCCCTGTATCCCCCCCCCGTATAGATGGCTCCCCCCTGTATACCTCCCTATAGATGGCTCCCCCCTGTATACCCCCCTATAGATGGCTCCCCCCTGTATCCCCCCTATAGATGGCTCCCCCCTGTATCCCCCCTATAGATGGCTCCCCCCTGTATCCCCCTATAGATGGCTCCCCTCTGTATCCCCCCCTATAGATGGCTCCCCCCTGTATCCCCCCTATAGATGGCTCCCCCGTATTCCCCCCTTATAGATGGCCCCCCCGTATTCCCCCCTTATAGATGGCTCCCCCCTGTATTCCCCCCTTATAGATGGCTCCCCCCTGTATCCCCCCTATAGATGACTACCCCGTATTCCCCCCTTATAGATGGCCCCCCCGTATTCCCCCCTTATAGATGGCTCCCCCCTGTATCCCCCCCTTATAGATGGCCCCCCCGTATTCCCCCCTTATAGATGGCTCCCCCCTGTATCCCCCCTTATAGATGGCTCCCCCCTGTATCCCCCCCTTATAGATGGCTCCCCCCTGTATCCCCCCCTTATAGATGGCCCCCCCGTATTCCCCCCTTATAGATGGCCCCCCCGTATCCCCCCCTTATAGATGGCTCCCCCCTGTATCCCCCCCTTATAGATGGCCCCCCCGTATTCCCCCCTTATAGATGGCTCCCCCCTGTATTCCCCCCTTATAGATGGCTCCCCCTGTATTCCCCCCTTATAGATGGCTCCCCCCTGTATCCCCCCCTTATAGATGGCCCCCCCGTATTCCCCCCTTATAGATGGCTCCCCCCTGTATTCCCCCCCTTATAGATGGCTCCCCCGTATTCCCCCCTTATAGATTTATAGATGGCCCCCCTGTATTCCCCCCTTATAGATGGCTCCCCCCTGTACAGCAGATAAAAAAAACAAAACACCCAACTCACCTACCAGCGCTCCCCCGTCGCTGCTTCCTCTCCTCTTCTGCCCCCGGCTGATGCGTCGCTCCCTAGGGGATTCTCCGGGAGCGCACACATCCGGAAGCTCAGTGTGCGCCCAGGCCGGGACTTCCGGTACAGGAAACCCCAGCGACGCACACTGAGGTTCCTGATGCGTGCGCTCCCGGAGAATCCCCCGGGGAGCGACGCATCAGCCGGGGCCGGATTTCCTCTTGCGACCGCAAGCAAGAGAAGGGGAAGGGGGGGCGCGCAGGGCCGTCTTACCCATTGGGCATGGGAGGCGGCTGCCCGGGGGCCCTTGCGTCCTAGGGGGCCCCTGCCCGCTGTCACAGCGGGCAGGGGCCCTCTAGGACGCAAGGGCCCCCGGGCAGCCACCTACCATGCCCAATGGGTAAGACGGCCCTGGGCCACGGCCGGAAATGAGAGAGAGAAAAGGTGGAAAAGGGAGAACACATTTATTTATGTAAAGGAAGCCGAGAAATATAGGGGAATTCTCTTTCCTTATTGTTAGGCCGCAGTAATAAGCAGGATACAACTCTGTGTGTGTGTGTGTGTGTGTGTGTATATATATATATATATATATATATATATATATATATATACTGCATATCTAGCCTTGCATGCAGTAGTAATAAGCAGTATTGGACTGTGTGTGTATATATATATATATGGCCTTGTATGCAGCAGAAGTAATAGGATAGAACCCTGTGTGTGTGTATATATATATATATATATATATATATATATATGGCCTTGCATGCAGTAGTAATAAGCAGGATACAACTCTGTGTGTGTGTATATATACTGTATATATAGCCTTGCATGCAGTAGTAATAAGCAGTATTGGACTGTGTGTGCATGTGTGTATATATATATATAAGGCCTTGTATGCAGCAGCAGTAATAAGCAGGATAGAACCCTGTGTGTGTGTGTGTGTATATATATATATATATATATATATATATATACATATATACTGTATATATAGCCTTGCATGCAGTAGTAATAAGCAGTATTGGACTGTGTGTGCATGTGTGTATATATATATATATAAGGCCTTGTATGCAGCAGCAGTAATAAGCAGGATAGAACCCTGTTTGTGTGTGTATATATATATATTTATATATATATATATATATATATATATATACTGTATATATAGCCTTCAGGGCTCCAGACTAAAAAATTTACCTAGGAGCCATTGGCTCCTAACCTGAAAAATTTAGGCGCCAAATAGAATATTTGGTCGCCAACATTTTAAACCATGTAAAATTAATGTTATGTTAAATGGGACTTACTGTGTGCAGAGGCCGCAGCAGCCTCCTCCTCCTTTAGATTCTCTCTTTTCTTAGTTTGAAAACGTTCAACATGGAAACTTGCAACTTGACAACCATATACAGTCTGACAACCATATACAGTCTGACAACCATATACAGTCTGACTCAGTACTTCAGCCTCACTTGGCTAGCCTTTTAATGAGGCTTACTCTTCTGAACTTGAACTTAAAGGGAACCTGTCGACCCCCGTGCCGGGGTGACAGGCTCCCAACCCCCCGTTAGAGCCCCCTATACTCACCTCATGGCGCCGGGTCCCGCTTCTGAAGATGGTCGGGTCACAGAGATCTCAGCCACTGCAGCCCGGCGTGCGCTGAGAGATGAGTCCAACACTCATAGAGAATGATGGGAGAGTCCAGCGCTCATAGAGAATGACGGGAGAGTCCAGCGCTCCCATCATTCTCTATGAGTGTTGGACTCATCTCTCAGTGTGCGCGCCGGGCTGCAGCGGCTGAGATCTCCGTGACCCGACCATCTCCAGAAGCGGGACCCGGCGCGATGAGGTGAGTATAGGGGGTTCTAACGGGGGGTTGGGAGCCTGTCACCCCGGCACCGGGGGTGACAGGTTCCCTTTAAAAGCTTGCAACAGTCTATACATACTGAGCTGGACTTATGACTGCAGCCATAGTGACCCCCCACAAGATGTGTATATAGATAGATATATCTCTCACCTAGTGACTAATGCAAGTGACCCCCTACAATACAGACACCTGAGGGGCCCTGATAATAATAATTGTGCATATATCTATCTCCCAGTGTCTGCAGCCAGTTTGCCCTCCCCTTATAGATGGCCCCCTCCCCTTATAGATGACCCCCTCCTTTTATAGATGACCCCCTCTACCCCCATTATAGATGCCCCCTCCTCCCCCCATTATAGATGCCCCCTCTCCCCCCCATTATAGATGGCCCCCTCCCCTTATAGATGACCCCCTCCTCCCCCCCATTATAGATGACCCCCTCTACCCCCATTATAGATGCCCCCTCTTCTCCCCCCATTATAGATACCCCCTCTTCTCCCCCCCATTATAGATGCCCCCTCTTCTCCCCCCATTATAGATACCCCCTCTTCTCCCCCCCATTATAGATGCCCCCTCTCCCCCCCATTATAGATGCCCCCTCCTCCCCCCCATTATAGATGCCCCCTCTCCCCCCCATTATAGATGGCCCCCTCCCCTTATAGATGACCCCTCCTCCCCCCCATTATAGATGACCCCCTCTACCCCCATTATAGATGCCCCCTCTTCTCCCCCCATTATAGATACCCCCTCTTCTCCCCCCCATTATAGATGCCCCCTCTTCTCCCCCCCTTATAGATGCCCCCTCTTCTCCCCCCATTATAGATACCCCCTCTTCTCCCCCCCATTATAGATGCCCCCTCTTCTCCCCCCCTTATAGATGCCCCCTCTTCTCCCCCCATTATAGATACCCCCTCTTCTCCCCCCCATTATAGATGCCACCTCTTCTCCCCCCCTTATAGATACCCCCTCACCTTATAGATGCCCCCTCTCCCCCCCCCATTATAGATGCCCCCTCTTCTCCCCCCCTTATAGATGGCCCCCTCTCCCCCCATTATAGATGCCCCCCCTTCTCTTCCCCCCATTATAAAGCCCCCCCCCCTTTCCTCTATGCTAAGCAATATTTAAAAAAAAACAAACACACAAACTCACCTGACAACCCGCTCCCCCGGCGATCCTCTTCTTCTTCGGACGCTGTCCCCGGCTGATGCGCGGCTGCCGGGGGTGTCCCGTCCTATCCCCGGCAGCGCGGCGCGTCAGTGAGCTCCCTGTACGCCGGGGCTGTGACTTCTGACACAGGAAGCGTCTCTGACGTGCGCTTCCTGTGCCGGAAGTCAGGGCCCCAGGCAGCTCACTGATGCGCCGCGCTGCCGGGGATAGGACGGGACACCCCCGGCAGCCGCGCATCAGCCGCGCATCTTAAAGAGACAGCGCGCCGCCGCCGGGGCCAGTCGCAAATGGCGCCCAGATTAATAAATCTGGGCGCCATTTGCAAAAAGTCAGTCGCATTGGCGACCATTTTGGTCGCCATCTGGAGCCCTGGCCTTGCATGCAGTAGTAATAAGCAGTATTGGACTGTGTGTGCATGTGTGTGAGCAGGATGGGACCCTGTGTGTGTGTGTGTGTGTGTGTATGTGTGTGTATATATATTTATATATATATATATATATATAAAAGCAGGATAGAACCCTGCGTGTGTGTGTATATATATATATATATATACAGTATATATATATATACTGTATATATAGCCTTGCATGCAGTAGTAATAAGCAGGATAGAACCCTGTGTGTGTGTATATGTGTGTATATATATATATATATATATATATATATATATACAGTATATATATACATACTGTATATATAGCCTTGCATGCAGTAGTAATAAGCAGGAGAAGCTCCCGGTGTCCTCTCGTCGGAGCTGTCGGCTGCCAGGATTTTGTGACCTCATTATGGGTTATATTCATGTTGGGCGCTGTTCTATAGAAGCCGCGCTGTAACGCCGCTTGTCTTCTGGCACCGAAGCTTCATACTCGGCCCAAATCTGAGATGGGGTCTTTGTCTTTGTGATGAGGCAGAAGATTGGATCGCACTTTCTGCTAATTTCATGAGACAGGGCTGGGAATCGCCAGGAACGGAGGAGGGGAAAATACATTTCTTATAAACCGGTAATTAATCGTTTCTGCCTTATTTACATTATAAAATGGGAAAAATAGTTTTCCGTCTCACCGGATTACATTGTGAATTTTGTTTAAAGAGGAACTCCAACAAAAAAAAATTCTTTTAAATCAGCTGACGTCCATTAAAAATCTCCAGTCTTCCAGTACTTATCAGCTGCTGTATGTCCTGCAGGAAGTGGTGTATTCTTTACAGTCTGACACTGCTCTCTGCTGCCACCTCTGTCCATGTCAGGAACTGTCCAGAGGGAGGGATGGAGGCGACAGGGAGGAATGGAATGATGGAGGTGGCAGGGAGGGATGGAGGGATAGAGGCAGCAGGGAGGGATGGAGGTGACAGGGAGGGATGGAGGTGGCAGGGAGGGATGGAGGTGGCAGGGAGGCATGGAGGCGGCAGGACCAATCCCCCCCCCCCCCCCCCACCGCGATGTCTCTGTAAGTGATTGTCATCATAATAAACCTAATAATGTTGTATAAAAGAATGGAAGCCTCCCACGAAGCCGCCCTGAAGGATATAATGCAGTTTGGAAGCCATAGTCACCACAGCCCATCTCTTATATCCATGCTTCGCCTAGAAATCCTCCATCCAAGACTTGGACCCTCCATCCATGACTTGGACCCTCCATCCATGACTTGGACCCTCCATACATGACTTGGACCTTTCATCTATGAGTTGGACCCTCCATACATGACTTGGACCCTCCATCCATGACTTGGACCCTCCATACATGACTTGGACCCTCCATACATGACTTGGACCTTTCATCTATGAGTTGGACCTTCCATCCATGACTTGGACCCTCCATCCATGAGTTGGACCTTCCATCCATGACTTGGACCCTCCATCCATGATTGGACCCTCCATACATGACTTGGACCCTCCATACATGACTTGGACCCTCCATACATGACTTGGACCTTTCATCCATGACTTGGACCTTCCATCCATGACTTGGACCCTCCATCCATGACTTGGACCCTCCATCCATGACTTGGACCCTCCATCCATGACTTGGACCCTCCATCCATGACTTGGACCCTCCATCCATGACTTTGACCCTCCATACATGACTTGGACCTTTCATCCATGACTTGGACCCTCCATACATGACTTGGACCCTCCATCCATGACTTGGACCATCCCCCATCCCCCCCCCCCAACTGACCTTTTTGGTAGGTGCTATAACAAGAACACGCACGTTCCATCTCTGTAACACCACTGTGTTATTTTTCGGTTCCTCATTGGTATACAGGTCTCATATAACTGGTATGTTCTACGATATATAAAATATCACCTGCGTGCTTTGATACCTTTGTATACACTGAAACTCCCTCCCAGGCATATATATAGACATCTGTTGTGTTATTACCCCGTGTATATACGGAGCAGCTTTCACGCTATTTGCCGCACAGGCAGCCGGAGCCATTTAGTAAATTAATTGTGAAGTGCAGTTTGCAGGTTTCTGGTCACGGATCTCATTGGCAGCGTTGACCCCGGGACGGCTGACCCTTGGAAGCAGCTGCTTCTGGGCGGTGGAATTTTTAGATGATAGCCTCAGTGTTTGCAGTAAATAAGTCAGAGTTCACACTGTGCGGAGCCTCAGGCGATGGATTCTCGATGGAGACTGTAGATAGCAGCAGAGATGGGACAGGTGCAGGGATTAGACATATGGGCATCATTGTGAATAAAAGCTACTCATAAGCGAGATGGTCGGCTCTCCCTGAGGCGCTCCATACAGCGTGCACCTCATTACAGACGTGGCCTCGCTTTCCATCCTAACCACATAAAAGGCGATGCCATAAGTGGTAGAAGGAGCAGAGAGCGTGCGCTGTCTTCATTGTGAGATGTGAACTGACTCGCTCTCCACCCTTGATACCACTCATTGCCCTCTGATGTGTTCACCATCAATAACACTCATGTCCCTTCTCACCGGCTACGGACGCCATTTTGAGGGACTGAATCAATATTTATGAAACAGCAGCCTCCGATTTCCCGGTTATAAAGGACTTTCTGACTGAGTCCTCTGCTTCTGGCTGACGGGATAATCGGAGCGGCCATGGATTCATTGACTATGCAGAGGCAGGTACTCGATACGGCGACAGGCTAAACCCTAGACTGGCGGTAAGCAGCTAGCAGGCAGAAGAGGTCTATATATCCGCATATATTTCACGGCATGAAGTATTACGGACTTATTAGCGTCCTAGAGGTCCTACTAGTAGCGCACAGTCCTGGCGTCTGTCAGTCACTCGGTGGTAGAATGGACTCATAGACCCTTCCTGACTCCCCTACAGGTCACCTCTCTCCTCAGCTACACCTGCTGCCTAGTGCTCCATGATATTAAAGAACCCAGAGAAGGTTCCTCTAGACTTTGGCCATTGCTTCGAGGCTCTGGACATTTGCATTGTGTACTCCTCCACCGCTCGTCTACTAAAACGTTACTTCTAGACCTTCTTCCTTCCTCTCCCCGTTTCGTCCTTTGGTCCTGACAAACGGTTCTTCTCCTCCATGTGGCTCCTTCTTCCTGGCAGCTGAGCCATTTTTCTGCCGGACCCAAGGGAAGGCTCCATCCTGATTCCCTCATCAGCTTTCTTCAGCCTTATGTTTCTCGTCCCCCCAGGTCCTTCTGGCCAGGTCTAGAGGTTAAACAACAATGTCCCAGATTTCTCTGTAGGAAATGCCTTGTGATATAGTAGGACATTAGCGTCATGAGCAGGTGCGCTGCAGCAATACATCATCTTATAGGCTGGAAGACATTTACACAGAAACTACGAGACCAGAGATCCGTCTCTCCACATCAGAGCTTCTCCCCCATACCAATCCCGAACCAGAAGAACCATTCTCCTGTCTGTCTGTCTGTCTGTAAGCCTTCACGTAAGAGCTCGATATAAGACGTAAACTATGGCTGTACCCTAAACCTCGTTATTTCAGCCACGGCCAGTGATAGGGCAGGACCCACCCGTCAGGACGGTATGAGGAACCAATCAGCTCCTTCCAAACATTCGGCTGAAATGCAAAGTTACTCAGATTTTCCTGTTTAAACTGAAATAGCGAATTATATTTATTAAGCAGGAAAATCCCACAAACCAAGGATTTCCCAGAATTCGGTGATTGTTTTGTGATGGGAGGAGTAACGTCCGTCCGGAGGAGTCGGCTCCACCAGGTCAGTAACAAGGTCCCCTGGAGACCTGAAGTCTTAGCAGCCGTGTATAGATGTCCTGAGAGGCGGCGGATGGACTGTGCTTCATTTTACTTTGATTTATGAGACTTTACTTTTTGGAAATATAATTAAGAATTGTTTTGTAATTTAGTGTCTTAAGATCCTTCAGGATTGTGCGAGGTTAGAAGCCTGAAAGGATTCTACATATAGTATATTGTGTGCCTGTGTATGTATGTGTGTGTGTATATATATATATATATATATATATATATATATATATATTATTGTGCTATCTGTTGGAGGTCATGTGATTACTTACACTGGTTACCTCCCCTGTTATACAGACTGCACTCCAAGCCCCCCTGTTATACAGACTGCACTCCACGCCCCCTGTTATACAGACTGCACTCCACGCCCCCCTGTTATACAGACTGCACTCCACGCCCCCCTGTTATACAGACTGCACTCCACGCCCCCCTGTTATACAGACTGCACTCCACGCCCCCCTGTTATACAAACTGCACTCCACGCCCCCCTGTTATACAGACTGCACTCCACGCCCCCCCTGTTATACAGACTGTACTCCTTGCCCCCCTGTTATACAGACTGCACTCCACGCCCCCCTGTTATACAGACTGCACTCCACGCCCCCCTGTTATACAGACTGCACTCCATGCCCCCCTGTTATACAGACTGCACTCCACGCCCCCCTGTTATACAGACTGCACTCCACGCCCCCCCTGTTATACAGACTGCACTCCACGCCCCTCTGTTATACAGACTGCACTCCACGCCCCCCTGTTATACAGACTGCACTCCACGCCCCCCCTGTTATACAGACTGCACTCCACGCCCCCCTGTAATACAGACTGCACTCCACGCCCCCCTGTTATACAAACTGCACTCCACGCCCCCTGTTATACAGACTGCACTCCACGCCCCCCTGTTATACAGACTGCACTCCACGCCCCCCTGTTATACAGACTGCACTCCACGCCCCCCTGTTATACAGACTGCACTCCACGCCCCCCTGTTATACAAACTGCACTCCACGCCCCCCTGTTATACAGACTGCACTCCACGCCCCCCCTGTTATACAGACTGTACTCCTTGCCCCCCTGTTATACAGACTGCACTCCACGCCCCCCTGTTATACAGACTGCACTCCACGCCCCCCTGTTATACAGACTGCACTCCACGCCCCCCTGTTATACAGACTGCACTCCACGCCCCCCTGTTATACAGACTGCACTCCACGCCCCCCCTGTTATACAGACTGCACTCCACGCCCCTCTGTTATACAGACTGCACTCCACGCCCCCCTGTTATACAGACTGCACTCCACGCCCCCCCTGTTATACAGACTGCACTCCACGCCCCCCTGTAATACAGACTGCACTCCACGCCCCCCTGTTATACAAACTGCACTCCACGCCCCCCTGTTATACAGACTGTACTCCATGCCCCCCTGTTATACAGACTGCACTCCACGCCCCCCTGTTATACAGACTGCACTCCACGCCCCCCTGTTATACAGACTGCACTCCACGCCCCTCTGTTATACAGACTGCACTCCACGCCCCCCTGTTATACAGACTGTACTCCTTGCCCCCCTTACTCACAGACTGCACTCCACGCCCCCCTTACTCACAGACTGCACTCCACGCCCCCCTGTTATACAGACTGTACTCCTTGCCCCCCTGTTATACAGACTGCACTCCACGCCCCCCTGTTATACAGACTGCACTCCACGCCCCCCTGTTATACAGACTGCACTCCACGCCCCCCTGTTATACAAACTGCACTCCACGCCCACCTGTTATACAGACTGTACTCCATGCCCCCCTGTTATACAGACTGCACTCCACGCCCCCCTGTTATACAGACTGCACTCCACGCCCCCCTGTTATACAGACTGCACTCCACGCCCCCCTGTTATACAAACTGCACTCCACGCCCCCCTGTTATACAGACTGTACTCCATGCCCCCCTGTTATACAGACTGCACTCCACGCCCCCCTGTTATACAGACTGCACTCCACGCCCCCCTGTTATACAGACTGTACTCCATGCCCCCCTGTTATACAGACTGCACTCCACGCCCCCCTGTTATACAGACTGCACTCCACGCCCCCCTGTTATACAGACTGCACTCCACGCCCCCCTGTTATACAGACTGCACTCCACGCCCCCCTGTTATACAGACTGTACTCCATGCCCCCCTGTTATACAGACTGCACTCCACGCCCCCCTGTTATACAGACTGCACTCCACGCCCCCCTGTTATACAGACTGCACTCCACGCCCCCCTGTTATACAGACTGTACTCCATGCCCCCCTGTTATACAGACTGCACTCCACGCCCCCCTGTTATACAGACTGCACTCCATGCCCCCCTGTAATACAGACTGCACTCCACGCCCCCCTGTTATACAAACTGCACTCCACGCCCCCCTGTTATACAGACTGTACTCCATGCCCCCCTGTTCTACAGACTGCACTCCACGCCCCCCTGTTATACAGACTGCACTCCACGCCCCCCTGTTATACAGACTGCACTCCACGCCCCCCTGTTATACAGACTGCACTCCACGCCCCCCTGTTATACAGACTGCACTCCACGCCCCCCTGTTATACAGACTGTACTCCATGCCCCCCTTACTCACAGACTGCTTTGCATGTCCTCCATCTCTCTCAGTACTCTCCATATTGCTCACTCTTACAGGCCGTTATCTTCACAGACAGGAGCTCAGTGACACCATTATATAGATAACACATGCAGTACCCTGTGTATATGGTGTCCAGTTGCATATATACTGTACATGCATATGAAACCGTAGTTCCAAAAATTGCTGGACACACAATCTCCCCAGTAAAAATATTTTATTTTATTTGAACCAAACATTAAAAACATAAAAAAGAAGGAACTGCAGTGCAAAATCCTGACTATTTTGTCCTAACGCTGATATAGTCAGGAGACCACATTACACACTAGAGCCCACTCTATAGTCAGCGACCAGCAGCGGCGGCGGTGTATCCGCTCACATACCCTGTGACTGGCCTGACAGATGTGCATGCATATTATATGCACAGGATTTATGGGCTGTCATATAAATATATAGCAGTATATTATGGTTTCAGAGACGTAGTTGTAAGTGAAAGTCTCCTTACGGGACTAATAAAAAAGACAAATAATTAAACAAAGTAAACAAGGACGACGAACAAAAAAAGAAATATGGCTCCTGGTCCCTGCTGCTCCGTATGATAAGTGCCGGTCATTTTTCCGATATGTGATCAGTGCCGGTCATTTTTCCGATATGTGATCAGTGCCGGCATCTCCTGATGTGTGATCAGTGCCGGCCATCTCCTGATGTGTGATCAGTGCCGGTCATTTTTCTGATGTGTAATCAGTGCCGGCATCTCCTGATGTGTGATCAGTGCCGGTCATTTTTCTGATGTGTAATCAGTGCCGGCATCTCCTGATGTGTGATCAGTGCCGGCCATCTCCTGATGTGTGATCAGTGCCGGTCATTTTTCTGATGTGTAATCAGTGCCGGCATCTCCTGATGTGTGATCAGTGCCGGCATCTCCTGATGTGTGATCAGTGCCGGCATCTCCTGATGTGTGATCAGTGCCGGCATCTCCTGATGTGTGATCAGTGCCGGCATCTCCTGATGTGTGATCAGTGCCAGCATCTCCTGATGTGTGATCAGTGCCGGCATCTCCCCATGTGTGATCAGTGCCGGCATCTCCCCATGTGTGATCAGTGCCGGGCATCTCCCCATGTGTGATCAGTGCCGGGCATCTCCCCATGTGTGATCAGTGCCGGGCATCTCCCCATGTGTGATCAGTGCCGGCATCTCCCCATGTGTGATCAGTGCCGGGCATCTCCAGATGTGTGATCAGTGCCGGCATCTCCTGATGTGTGATCAGTGCCGGCATCTCCTGATGTGTGATCAGTGCCGGCATCTCCCCATGTGTGATCAGTGCCGGGCATCTCCCCATGTGTGATCAGTGCCGGGCATCTCCCCATGTGTGATCAGTGCCGAGCATCTCCAGATGTGTGATCAGTGCCGACATCTCCTGATGTGTGATCAGTGCCGGGCATCTCCCCATGTGTGATCAGTGCCGGGCATCTCCCCATGTGTGATCAGTGCCGGGCATCTCCAGATGTGTGATCAGTGCCGGCATCTCCTGATGTGTGATCAGTGCCGGCATCTCCAGATGTGTGATCAGTGCCGGCATCTCCCCATGTGTGATCAGTGCCGGGCATCTCCCCATGTGTGATCAGTGCCGGGCATCTCCCCATGTGTGATCAGTGCCGGGCATCTCCCCATGTGTGATCAGTGCCGGGCATCTCCAGATGTGTGATCAGTGCCGGCATCTCCTGATGTGTGATCAGTGCCGGCATCTCCAGATGTGTGATCAGTGCCGGCATCTCCCCATGTGTGATCAGTGCCGGGCATCTCCCCATGTGTGATCAGTGCCGGGCATCTCCCCATGTGTGATCAGTGCCGGGCATCTCCAGATGTGTGATCAGTGCCGACATCTCCTGATGTGTGATCAGTGCCGGGCATCTCCCCATGTGTGATCAGTGCCGGGCATCTCCCCATGTGTGATCAGTGCCGGCATCTCCAGATGTGTGATCAGTGCCGGCATCTCCCCATGTGTGATCAGTGCCGGGCATCTCCCCATGTGTGATCAGTGCCATCTTTTAAGAATAAAGTAGGAAGTAGAGGTCAGGGGTCATCACATCTGGAATCTCTTTGTAACCCTGACAATATGAACAAATAACAGAACAATCACTAAAACAGCAACGTCTAAACATATATTGTATACGGACATGAAAAGAAAAGAGCTGCTGCACATCACACCTATGGCTGATCACACATCACACAGCGACCGCCAACCTTGCAAAGCAAACACAAGCAGGGAAGGGAGGCTATAGAATGGCCCTGCAACCCCACTGTCACAGAACCAAACCTCAGGGCCCCCCCCCCCAAACCCAGACGGAGAAAGCGGCCACCAAGCAACACAAATGTGAACAAGGTCTTACTGCGCACCACTGCAATGGAGGTAGAATGAGAGAACTAGGAGGCACTTACCATGTTTGCACAGACCTTCACGCGGTACATCAAGCAATATGGTTTGAAATTATATACAAACATCCTGGCATTAGTGTCAGCCATAGGTGTGAGGTGCAGCAGCTCTTTTTCTCTATGTCCATATATTGCTTACACTGCCACACCAATCATAAGAAGAGTAATGCACCATGTACAGATTCCCCTGAGGAAGCTGCCTGCGAAACAAGTTGGTCTGAGACAGCAGTTTCTGCCTTTGGATTGCTTCTTTTGCACCATTTCTGCTAATGATGAGATCTAACTGGCTGGTTATGGGCCCTATAGACTGGTTATGGATGGCCTCTTTACTATTCATCTATGTAACCTGCTCGGTCTATTACACGTGTTTACATTGCAACATTTCTCGCTGTAAAAGAGGTTAAAAGAGGTTTTCCAACCTTCAACAAATGCAGCTGCATAGACATTACCATATGCTGACCTTTCCTGTGCGTTGTGTGCCGACGGTCCCCCGGTCCCTGGCATGATGTGCGGCGGCCAGTCATTGGTCGGTTACATGGCCGTGTGCACAGAGGTGGATGGTATTAAGTGAGGATGCTTTGTGTCCCGGCATTTCTGACCATCCAGCCTAATGTGCCCAGAGCGACACAAACGCTTAATACGGCGCAGAAAAGAGCGCAACCCGCGGAGTCACAATCGCTGCTTATTTATTTCTTTTTCTCCCTTGTTTTTTTTTATGTTTTAATGAGATTTTAGTTTCTATTATTATCCATTTACAAACAGCCGTATCCTGCACACTCGCTCTCTCATCCAACCGTCCCTCCGAGCGGCAGAAAAGCTGGTAAATTCCACTAATAAATGCAAAGGTGAGAAGCGGCCGGTGATATGGAGCCTCCCCGCCTGCGGAAGAGACGCTGGAAGATATTGTGCCAATAATGAGATATTCACGATTCATCTTCAGGTCAGGGTTTATAGAACTCGCCGTGTTTACTCCTCTATCTCTACAGGAACACTCAACAATAGGCTGCAGGCACATTGAAAGGAGATGAACTCTTGTGGTGACAATCCTATAGAGATATTGGGTATTAGCCGAGATACCTTCTCACGCTGCAGCCGGAATATCATTCTACATGGTGTCCTCTCACCGCACAGCGACATCGCTTTATAGTCTGCAAACACCAAAGGCTTCCCACAACTGACGCCTTCTCCTTCTCTGAGATGATGAGGCGCCCACGTGGCCAATACAGCGCCATATAACGCACAACCATCAAGGGGCACCAGTAGACAGCATCGGGCCCTTACACCTCTGATGTTATATGGCGGCACACAAAGACCACCCAATGGGGCAGATAGTAGCGGATGTCAGTAGCAGAGGTCATTGCTCCAGCATCTCTGTACCACAGAGCATGGTGCCATATGGTGGCACACAAAGACCACCCAATGGGACAGATAGTATTGGGTGTCTTTCAGAGGTCATTGCTCTAGCATCTCTGTACCACAGAGCATGGTGCCATATGGCGGCACACAAAGACCACCCAATGGGACAGATAGTATTGGGTGTCTTTCAGAGGTCATTGCTCCAGCATCTCTGTACCACAGAGCATGGTGCCATATGGTGGCACACAAAAACCACCCAATGGAACAGAGAGTAGCAGATGTCAGTAGCAGAGGTCATTGCTCCAGCATCTGTATACCACAGTGCATATGGCGGCACACAAAGACCACCCAATGGGGCAGATAGTAGCGGATGTCAGTAGCAGAGGTCATTGCTCCAGCATCTCTGTACCACAGAGCATGGTGCCATATGGTGGCACACAAAGACCACCCAATGGGACAGATAGTATTGGGTGTCTTTCAGAGGTCATTGCTCCAGCATCTCTGTACCACAGAGCATGGTGCCATATGGTGGCACACAAAAACCACCCAATGGAACAGAGAGTAGCAGATGTCAGTAGCAGAGGTCATTGCTCCAGCATCTGTATACCACAGTGCATATGGCGGCACACAAAGACCACCCAATGGGGCAGATAGTAGCGGATGTCAGTAGCAGAGGCCATTGCTCCAGCATCTCTATACCACAGTGCATATGGCGGCATGCCTGTGGCCTCATAGTATGGCGCCTCTGAATATACGATAAAGGTTTTTTCAGTTTTTTTTATTTTTTTTAATTACTCTGGGAACATAGACACCATGAAGGGGTCTCCCACGTAAAATTGGAGCCACCCCTGTAGGTGTATATAGTAGACTGGGTGCAGATTAGTGCTGATCTTTTTGCCCCTTGGGCTTTATGTGTATCACCCTGAGGTGCGGGGTACCTAGGTCAGGTGTCTTCTGTAAATGGCCAAATGCCAATTGTCCGTACTGAAAGGTTCCAGCACTGCCCGAAATGACAGTGGGAAGAGTCCAGGATGTAAAAATGTATTGTAAAGTGATGCAGACAGGTATTACGTGTTTCGGGAATGCTTTCCCTTCCTCAGGGTATACAGTGTCGGGTATGGAACAGGGTTAGGGTTGCAGGACAGCTGTAGCGGTAGGAGTTGGTGTATATAGTGTCCGTATCTGCAGCTATTACACATCCCGTCAGTCCATCGGCTCTATAGACCGACCCCTCACATGGTGGCATCTTCTTATGGACTCCCTTAGACGCAGGTTGTTCTAGTCCTCTGGGCTCGTTCCCCGTCATGGTTCCTTCTCCATAATTACCGTATATGTTTCCATATGGAGCTGTCAGCACTGACATTTTTTTTTCTTCATTTTTTAAACCTTTTTATCATTTTTAAAGATCTGATAAATATCCCGGGGATTGTTTCCACATCAACATGCTCGTCAAAAATCGGCTTTTCTTTAGGGCTATTTTTTTTTAAATCTGTTTTGATTTCTCCAGTAAAGACATGAAAGGAAGGCATGCTGGGAGGAGGAGGGGTCCGCAGGAGACAAAGAAGCAGGTAAATAGGACAGCATGAAGAATAAGTGAGGGGAGCACCGGAAGACGAATGCAGCGGGAGTAAAGGCGCTATTACACCCCGCCATACTCCTGGCAGCTCAGCACTATTACACCCCGCCATACTCCTGGCAGCTCAGCGCTATTACACCCCGCCATACTCCTGGCAGCTCAGCACTATTACACCCCGCCATGTACCTGTCAGCTCAGCGCTATTACACCCCGCCATGTACCTGTCAGTTCAGCTCTATTACACCCCGCCATACTCCTGGCAGCTCAGCACTATTACACCCCGCCATACTCCTGGCAGCTCAGCGCTATTACACCCCGCCATGTACCTGTCAGTTCAGCTCTATTACACCCCGCCATACTCCTGGCAGCTCAGCACTATTACACCCCGCCATACTCCTGGCAGCTCAGCACTATTACACCCCGCCATATTCCTGGCAGCTCAGCGCTATTACACCCCGCCATATTCCTGGCAGCTCAGCACTATTACACCCCGCCATATTCCTGGCAGCTCAGCACTATTACACCCCGCCTATTCCTGGCAGCTCAGCGCTATTACACCCCGCCATATTCCTGGCAGCTCAGCGCTATTACACCCCGCCATACTCCTGGCAGCTCAGCGCTATTACACCCCGCCATACTCCTGGCAGCTCAGCGCTATTACACCCCGCCATGTACCTGTCAGCTCAGCACTATTACACCCCGCCATACTCCTGGCAGCTCAGCACTATTACACCCCGCCATACTTCTGGCAGCTCAGCACTATTACACCCCGCCATGTACCTGGCAGCTCAGCACTATTACACCCCGCCATATTCCTGGCAGCTCAGCACTATTACACCCCGCCATGTACCTGTCAGTTCAGCTCTATTACACCCCGCCATACTCCTGGCAGCTCAGCACTATTACACCCCGCCATACTCCTGGCAGCTCAGCGCTATTACACCCCGCCATACTCCTGGCAGCTCAGCACTATTACACCCCGCCATATTCCTGGCAGCTCAGCGCTATTACACCCCGCCATCCTCCTGGCAGCTCAGCGCTATTACACCCCGCCATACTCCTGGCAGCTCAGCGCTATTACACCCCGCCATACTCCTGGCAGCTCAGCACTATTACACCCCGCCATATTCCTGGCAGCTCAGCACTATTACACCCCGCCATATTCCTGGCAGCTCAGCTCTATTACACCCCGCCATATTCCTGGCAGCTCAGCACTATTACACCCCGCCATATTCCTGGCAGCTCAGCGCTATTACAC
The DNA here is from genome assembly GCA_027789725.1 of Dendropsophus ebraccatus. Classification (NCBI taxonomy): domain Eukaryota; kingdom Metazoa; phylum Chordata; class Amphibia; order Anura; family Hylidae; genus Dendropsophus; species Dendropsophus ebraccatus. Next base: position 32,955,893 of record JAQFWZ010000025.1, read on the forward strand.
CCCGCCATACTCCTGGCAGCTCAGCGCTATTACACCCCGCCATATTCCTGGCAGCTCAGCGCTATTACACCCCGCCATACTCCTGGCAGCTCAGCGCTATTACACCCCGCCATACTCCTGGCAGCTCAGCACTATTACACCCCGCCATGTACCTGGCAGCTCAGCGCTATTACACCCCGCCATGTACCTGTCAGCTCAGCACTATTACACCCCGCCATGTACCTGGCAGCTCAGCACTATTACACCCCGCCATGTACCTGGCAGCTCAGCGCTCGCTCCCTGTGGTACTCAGCCAGTAGTGCCAGTTCTGTGGTGTACGGCTACTGATGTTGATTGTCGTGATGCCAGTGCTAGTCCAGCACACAGATGTGATGTTGGTACCTGTTTTGTAGATGTCCGGTTTGTGTCCCCCAAATGGTTGGTAACTATGTACAGATCGGTTAATCTGCTCGGCTCTCGTCCCATATACAAATCGGTTAATCGGCTCGGCTCTCGTCCCATATACAGATCGGTTAATCGGCTCGGCTCTCGTCCCATATACAAATCGGTTAATCGGCTCGGCTCTCGTCCCATATACAGATCGGTTAATCGGCTCGGCTCTCGTCCCATATACAGATCGGTTAATCGGCTCGGCTCTCGTCCCATATACAGATCGGTTAATCGGCTCGGCTCTCGTCCCATGTACAGATCGGTTAATCTGCTCGGCTCTCGTCCCATGTACAGATCGGTTAATCTGCTCGGCTCTCGTCCCATATACAGATCGGTTAATCGGCTCTCGTCCCATATACAGATCGGTTAATCGGCTCTCGTCCCATATACAGATCGGTGAATCTGCTCGGCTCTCGTCCCATATACAGATCGGTTAATCGGCTCGGCTCTCGTCCCATATACAGATCGCTTAATCAGCTCGGCTCATTATGGTGGGGGGTGACTTTACTGCATTGATATTGTGACGCGTTCCCTCCTTATAATATCCGATAATACGGCTGATATGTTCAGGCCTGTGATACTTCTCCAGCACTTTAATGAAGGGTTCACCTGATGGAGAGAGTGCTAGCCTTATACAAAGATAAAACCAGGATTACTACAAAAATATCTGCATAAATGAGCGCAGGAAGGGAAGGAAAGCTCTGATCTATGTCGATCAAACAGACTCCCTGAAAAGGTGACATTATTATTTGCATAATGCATCTCTACTCTTATGGGATCCTCACTAGTCTTCAGATATAGGTGGGAGTCATTGAAGAGTCGCTAAAATGCACCCGAGAAAAAAGCTGCCGATGTAATGCGGAATCATCTTCTCTCTCACACAAAGTACCCAATAAAAATTCAAGAATGCCGAGAATTCTATAAGATAACTGATGCATATAAATAATGCATAGACATTGACTCAAAACATGGAGGCCGGGGTAGAGCTGGTAATTTTTGCCTGGAGAGCAAGCGCAAATCCGTGTCCCATGGTATAGAAGACGCACCATGTTTACTGCAAGCACAGCAACCCGTGATGATGGGGAAGCATCGCTGTGCATGATAATCATGGTCTGGGCTGGTTGGCAGCGAGGAAGTACTGTACATACATCTCTCTAGAAGAAGAGCTGTACTTGTGAGAGTGCCAGAAAGTGAGAGTGTCTGAAAGTGAGAGGGCCAGAAAGCGTCCAGGTGAATAGGTGGCAGCAGTGCATGTTGCTTCAGGAAGAAACCTTCTCACTGGTTACTGTTTGCACCAAGAAAAAATGCATCTTCCTCTTCCTCTATTCTATTGGGGGAAAAATGAAGGTGTTTTAGGTGCTCTCTGCACAGTCCAATATCAGTAAGGGCCCTATTCCACCGGACGATTATCGTTCAGATTATCGTTAAATCGTTCGAATCTAAACGATAATCGTTCGGTTGAAATGCAGTTAACGATTAACGACCGAACGAGAAATCGTTGATCGCTTTATAAGACCTGGACCTATTTTTATCGTTGCTCGTTCGCAAATCGTTCGCATTGAATAAGACATCGTTCGGTCGTTCGCAATAGATACGAACGCAATAGCGAATAAATACGGAAGAAGAAACGATCGCAATTACGATCATAAGTAACGATTATCGTTCCATGGAAATGAGTGAACGTTTTCAGGTCTTTCGCAATAGCGGTCGTTTGAGATCGTTAATCGTTAACAATTATGCTAACGATAATCGTCCGGTGGAATAGGGCCCTTAGATTCTTTTCTGTGGCGTTACAGAATTTTTGGCCTTTGTCTTATCTCAGGTGCAGGGACATGTATCACATGGTGCAGGATCATGTCTCACATTTCAGGTGCAGGGACATGTATCACATGGTGCAGGATCATGTCTTACATCTGAGGTACAGGGACATGTCTCCTATCTCAGGTGCAGGGACATGTATCACATGGTGCAGGATCATGTCTTACATCTCAGGTACAGGGACATGTCTCCTATCTCAGGTGCAGGGACATGTATCACATGGTGCAGGAACATGTCTCACATTTCAGGTGCAGGGACATGTATCACATGGTGCAGGATCATGTCTTACATCTGAGGTACAGGGACATGTCTCCTATCTCAGGTGCAGGGACATGTATCACATGGTGCAGGATCATGTCTTACATCTCAGGTACAGGGACATGTCTCCTATCTCAGGTGCAGGGACATGTATCACATGGTGCAGGAACATGTCTCACATTTCAGGTGCAGGGACATGTATCACATGGTGCAGGATCATGTCTTACATCTGAGGTACAGGGACATGTCTCCTATTTCAGGTGCAGGGACATGTATCACGTGGTGCAGGGACATGGGATCTGTGCATGCCTAATGGTGCTGCTGACCTTTACACTATTCCCAGTGCAACAGGCATTATGGTCAGATGTACTAAAACTTTCTTGTGCAGATGCTGATGACTGGCTCTAAGTAGACTATTCGTTTGCTTTACGTGTTCTAGAATTTTGAGCCTTATTTTGGGGCATTTCTCTGAGCAGTTTTACAGCTTAGGTCACTCGCCTTTCTGCACAGCCACTCCCCTTTCTACATAATCACACCCTTTCTGCATAGACACACCCCTTCAGCATAGACACACCCCTATCTGCATAGCCACATCTTTCTGCATAGCCACACCCCTTAAGCATAGACACACCCCTTTCTGCATAGCCACACCTCTTTCTGCGTAGACACTCCCCCTTTCTGCATAGCCACATCTTTTTGCATAGCCACACCCCTTCAGCATAGACACACCCCCTTTCTGCATAGCCACACTCCTTTGAAATACATATGGAAACAAAAAAGGTGTTAAACAAAAACTGTTTTGTATTGTATTCTTGGTTTCTCCGAGATGCCCCCATGCCCCGGAGCCCTGCCCTCCATTGGTTTGATGACAGCCTTGTAGCCTCTTTGCATTCTGTGAGGTAGAAGAGTGAGTTGTCACCTGCAATGTTTTATCCTGTGATGCACTTGTTGCTGCTTCTCCTTTATCCCGACTCGTCCTAAAGCCGCTGAGCTCAGGTCGGGGGATTGTGGAGGCAGATAGGGCACACATAGTATGATGAATACCATCGCTGCAGTCTTTCCGAGCAGGAAACGGTTGACAGGAAGCAGCATAACTGCAGTTTTTTTCCCAGTATTGAATCCTTTATCCCGATTTTTTTTGGGGGCCCCGTTGGCAGTGAATCCCCACATTTTCTACCAGGCACAGGATTTAGTGAGCCAACAGCTGAGATGGAGGGGAGATTCCTGTTCCCCCATGGTGGCATCTCTGTATACTCTGCACTAGAAGCACAGTCTGGGCCACCGCAGCAGGCCAGCCGGCTCGATACATCGATGGCTTCATGCTGAGATAAGAATGCCGCTCATTACATTGTTGCAGTCGTCGTAGGTTGAGTTACGTAACTTGTGTTCCAGGCGCTCAGCCATCGATTCGCGGCTTTAGAAGAAGGTGAATGAACTTAGATTTTGTTTAATATCCGTAAATCCTGCACAATGCCGCATTGTGCCACCAACCAAATCTGAAGCGCCCCTAAGTCTATGTAGAAGCAGATGGAGAATCTCTCTGGGATTGGCTATTCCTCCCTCAGGCTAAACGTGTACCCGCAGCCGAATAACAGGAATCAGCCGTAATGTACAAGAGCTGGAAGCCCAGGCTCCTCATAGACGGATTGTCAGCACATTGGGCCACTCAGCTTTGTTTCAGGAGTTTCAGAACATAAAGCAAATGTCCACCATTAAATGCAATTTGTTTTGTTAATCTCTATGGGCCGCGCGGAGTCACTGTATCGTTTATAGCGGCTGGAGCTCAGTTTATCTGATGCAAAGCTCCAATTCCCTAAGTAGACATAGAGCTGAATGCTGAAATCCTTCGCCTGGACTGTGTATCTGTCCCCGACGTGGTGGGGACTATATCTGGACATCCTGTATACTGAGAGCACCCATCTTCTTTTCTGTATATTATACAATGTCGACACTTGACTAAAGGCCCTATTACACGGAACGATTATTGGCTGTATTTGTAATAGAAGGCAACAATCAGCCAACATGAACAATGTTGAAAGACGAACGATCCATATAGCGGCGATCTGCTGCCCTCGCCCCGTGGAATAGAAGGCAGCAGACCCCCACTTTCCTCTATGGGCTGCCCAAATGATCTAGAGATGACCCGGGGTGCTTCCAATCCCCCTCCCACCCCGCCGCCATGACAATATTACCAGAAAATTAGGGTGGGCATGTGGGCAACTCCTCTCCCTGCTCAGCTCCTTAAATACCACTGCCCACGTTCTTGTCATCCCCCTACACCACCCAGATCCTTCCATTAACCCCTCCTTTCCCCACACTCTCCCCTTGCCATGTGACCCTGCACTGTACTGCACTCCGCTACAGGCAGAGGCATTGCTATATTCTCCTTCATCCAGAGCAAAGATTCTATATATCAGGTGGCCATTAAAATGTATAAAGCTACAGTAAGGTGTGGAATAGGCATCGTCTAGGTCTAAACTTGATAGAACCGTACGGGGACACCATGGAATATGAACTCGATTGTGGATCTGATGCCAAAGTGGTGTCAGTTTTGGGCACTCCGACCATTAGGTTTTCTCCTTGACAAGTTAGGGAAGATTTCTGAGCGGTGAAGAGAAGTGAGGTAGCCTGCGTATAGTGAAGGTAGCGTCTACAGCCATTGCGGATCCTAGCCCAGGCGTCTCATTACCGGCTCGATGAAGCTCAGCCGGCCGTGATAAGCCACACGTTGACGTATTTTCCAGCACTAGGAATGTTCCCCAGTTATTACAGCCCATATTCTGTATTTCAGTAAGATCTGTCTGTAAATATCACATCAAATCGTTTCTCTAATCTGCAGCTGAAGTAAAAAGCGCCATAAATTAGCGAAACTATAATTAAAGCAAAATATAAAAGGTTTTTGTAAAACTGGAAATTCACAAGGTCGGACGGCATAAATATTCAAAACCTATGAGATAAATCCAAAGCATCAAAGACCAAAAACATTAGCGGATGAATTATAAATCAGCCGGACCAGCGGGTCAGATGCCAAGCGGGATGTGATAGGACGGGTGCGAGGACGTATAGACACCGCACAACGTTCACTACACGGGGAAGGCCAAAGACTCCTCATCAGATGTAAGCAGATGGATCCGGCCAAAGACTCCTCATCAGATGTAAGCAGATGGATCCGGCCAAAGACTCCTCATCAGATGTAAGCAGATGGATCCGGCCAAAGACTCCTCATCAGATGTATGCAGATGGATCCGGCCTGAAGATTCCTCATCAGATGTATGCAGATGGATCCGGCCAAAGACTCCTCATCAGATGTATGCAGATGGATCCGGTCAAAGATACCTGATCAGATGTATGCAGATGGATCCGGCCAGAGATACCTGATCAGATGTATGCAGATGGATCCGGCCAGAGACTCCTCATCAGATGTATGCAGATGGATCCAGCCAGAAGTCTCCTCATCAGATGTATGCAGATGGATCCAGCCAGAAGATTCCTCATCAGATGTATGCAGATGGATCCGGCCAGAAGATTCCTCATCAGATGTATGCAGATGGATCCGGCCAGAGACTCCTCATCAGATGTATGCTGATGGATCCGGTCAGAGATACCTGATCAGATGTATGCAGATGGATCCGGCCAGAGATACCTGATCAGTTGTATGCAGATGGATCCGGCCAGAGACTCCTCATCAGATGTATGCAGATGGATCCGGCCAGAGATACCTGATCAGATGTATGCAGATGGATCCGGACAAAAGACTCCTCATCAGATGTATGCAGATGGATCCGGTCCTGGGCCTGAAGATTCCTCATTAGATGTATGCAGATGGATCCGGTCAGAGATACCTGATCAGATGTATGCAGATGGATCCGGCCAGAGATACCTGATCAGATGTATGCAGATGGATCCGGCCAGAGACTCCTCATCAGATGTATGGAGATGGATCCGGACAAAAGACTCCTCATCAGATGTATGCAGATGGATCCGGTCCTGGGCCTGAAGATTCCTCATCAGATGTATGCAGATGGATCCGGCCAGAGATACCTGATCAGATGTATGCAGATGGATCCGGCCAGAGACTCCTCATCAGATGTATGCAGATGGATCCGGCCTGAAGACTCCTCATCAGATGTATGCAGATGGATCCGGCCAAAGACTCCTCATCAGATGTATGCAGATGGATCCGGCCAGAGATACCTGATCAGATGTATGCAGATGGATCCGGCCAGAAGACTCCTCATCAGATGTATGCAGATGGATCCAACCAGAAGACTCCTCATCAGATGTATGCAGATGGATCCAACCAGAGATACCTGATCAGATGTATGCAGATGGATCCAGCCAGAGATACCTGATCAGATGTATGCAGATGGATCCGGCCTGAAGACTCCTCATCAGATGTAAGCAGATGGATCCGGCCAGAGATACCTGATCAGATGTATGCAGATGGATCCGGCCAAAGACTCCTCATCAGATGTATGCAGATGGATCCGGCCAGAGATACCTGATCAGATGTATGCAGATGGATCCGGCCAGAGACTCCTCATCAGATGTATGCAGATGGATCCGGCCAGGGATACCTGATCAGATGTATGCAGATGGATCCGGCCAGAAGACTACTCATCAGATGTATGCAGATGGATCCGGCCAAAGACTCCTCATCAGATGTATGCAGATGGATCCGGCCAGAGATACCTGATCAGATGTATGCAGATGGATCCGGCCAGAGACTCCTCATCAGATGTATGCAGATGGATCCGGCCAGGGATACCTGATCAGATGTATGCAGATGGATCCGGCCAGAAGACTACTCATCAGATGTATGCAGATGGATCCGGCCAAAGACTCCTCATCAGATGTATGCAGATGGATCCGGTCAGAGATACCTGATCAAATCTATGCAGATGGATCCGGTCAGAGATACCTGATCAGATGTATGCAGATGGATCCGGTCCTGGGCCTGAAGATTCCTCATCAGATGTATGCAGATGGATCCAGCCAGAAGACTCCTCATCAGATGTATGGAGATGGATCCGGCCAGAAGACTCCTCATCAGATGTATGCAGATAGATCCGGCCAGAGATACCTGATCAGATGTATGCAGATGGATCCGGCCAGAGACTCCTCATCAGATGTATGGAGATGGATCCGGCCTGAAGACTCCTCATCAGATGTATGCAGATGGATCCGGTCAGAGATACCTGATCAGATGTATGCAGATGGATCCGGCCAGAGATACCTGATCAGATGTATGCAGATGGATCCGGCCAGAAGATTCCTCATCAGATGTATGCAGATGGATCCGGCCAAAGACTCCTCATCAGATGTATGCAGATGGATCCGGCTAGAGATACCTGATCAGATGTATGCAGATGGATCCGGCCAGAAGATTCCTCATCAGATGTATGCAGATGGATCCGGCCAGAGATACCTGATCAGATGTATGCAGATGGATCCAACCAGAAGACTCCTCATCAGATGTATGCAGATGGATCCGGCCAGAGATACCTGATCAAATCTATGCAGATTGATCCGGTCAGAGATACCTGATCAGATGTATGCAGATGGATCCGGCCAGAGACTCCTCATCAGATGTATGCAGATGGATCCGGCCAGAAGATTCCTCATCAGATGTATGCAGATGGATCCGGCCAGAAGATTCCTCATCAGATGTATGCAGATGGATCCGGCCAGAGATACCTGATCAGATGTATGCAGATGGATCCGGTCAGAGATACCTGATCAGATGTATGCAGATGGATCCGGCCAGAAGACTCCTCATCAGATGTTTGCAGATGGATCCGGCCAGAAGATTCCTCATCAGATGTAAGCAGATGGATCCGGCCAGAAGACTCCTCATCAGATGTATGCAGATAGATCCGGCCAGAGATACCTGATCAGATGTATGCAGATGGATCCAGCCAGAGACTCCTCATCAGATGTATGCAGATGGATCCGGCCAGAGATACCTGATCAGATGTATGCAGATGGATCCGGCCAGAAGACTCCTCATCAGATGTATGCAGATGGATCCAACCAGAAGACTCCTCATCAGATGTATGGAGATGGATCCGGCCAGAAGATTCCTCATCAGATGTATGCAGATGGATCCGGCCAGAGATACCTGATCAGATGTATGCAGATGGATCCAACCAGAAGACTCCTCATCAGATGTATGGAGATGGATCCGGCCAGAAGATTCCTCATCAGATGTATGCAGATGGATCCGGCCAGAGATACCTGATCAAATCTATGCAGATGGATCCGGTCAGAGATACCTGATCAGATGTATGCAGATGGATCCGGCCAGAGACTCCTCATCAGATGTAAGCAGATGGATCCGGCCAGAAGATTCCTCATCAGATGTATGCAGATGGATCCGGCCAGAAGACTCCTCATCAGATGTATGCAGATGGATCCGGCCAGAAGATTCCTCATCAGATGTATGCAGATGGATCCGGCCAGAAGATACCTGATCAGATGTATGCAGATGGATCCGGCCAGAGATACCTGATCAGATGTATGCAGATGGATCCGGCCAGAGATACCTGATCAGATGTAAGCAGATGGATCCGGCCAGAGATACCTGATCAGATGTATGCAGATGGATCCGGCCAGAGATACCTGATCAGATGTATGCAGATGGATCCGGCCAGAGACTCCTCATCAGATGTATGGAGATGGATCCGGACAAAAGACTCCTCATCAGATGTATGCAGATGGATCCGGCCAGAAGATTCCTCATCAGATGTATGCAGATGGATCCGGCCAGAAGATTCCTCATCAGATGTATGCAGATGGATCCGGCCAGAGACTCCTCATCAGATGTATGCAGATGGATCCGGTCAGAGATACCTGATCAGATGTATGCAGATGGATCCGGCCAGAGATACCTGATCAGATGTATGCAGATGGATCCGGCCAGAGACTCCTCATCAGATGTATGGAGATGGATCCGGACAAAAGACTCTGCATCAGATGTATGCAGATGGATCCGGTCCTGGGCCTGAAGATTCCTCATCAGATGTAAGCAGATGGATCCGGCCAAAGACTCCTCATCAGATGTATGGAGATGGATCCGGACAAAAGACTCTGCATCAGATGTATGCAGATGGATCCGGTCCTGGGCCTGAAGATTCAT
>JAQFWZ010000025.1:32970535-33046798 GCA_027789725.1 Dendropsophus ebraccatus
AATTGCCCCTTATACATGTCCCCCTTATAGATGCCCCCTTTTACATGTCCCCCTTATAGATTCCCGCTAATACATGTCTCCCTTATAGATTGCCCCTTGTACATGTCCCCCTTGTACAATTTCCCCTTACAGATGCCCCTGTAATACATGTCCCCCTTATAGATACCCCCTTGTACATGTCCCCCTTACAGATGCCCCCTTGTACATGTCCCCCTTATAGATGGCCCCCTAATACATATTCTCCAGACAAAAAACCCAAACACAACTCGCCTAACCCCTCGCTCCCCCGCTGCGGCTGTCTTCTTCTCTCACCCTGTTGGCCTGGCCCCTGGCTGATACACGTTCTCTGGGGATGCACACTGAGAGGTCACTGGTGAGCGCTCTGCTGGGGAATCCCCGGGACATTCCCAGAGAGCGCGTATCAGCCGGGGGCCGGGCCGACACTGCCCCCAGCCCCACAGGCGTAGTGAAATCTAAGGACAGTATGCCTATGGGGCGGGAGGCAGTGCGGTGGGGAACGGGACACATGGGGGCCATCCAGGGTCGGCGGGACATTACCCCTAAATCGGGACTGTCCTGCCAGATCCGGGATGGTTGGGAGGTGTATATAGAGGCATCACCCCCTGTATATATACCCACCCCCCCTGGATATAGAGGCATCACCTCCTGGATATAGAGGCATCACCCCCTGGATATAGAGGCATCACCCCCTGTATATATATAGACCCATCACCCCCTGTATATATACCCACCCCCCGTATATAGAGGCATCACCCCCTCTATATATAGATCCGTCACCTCCTGTATATAGAGTCATCACCCCCTGTATATATAGACCCGTCACCTCCTGTATATAGAGGCATCACCCCCTGTATATAGACCCGTCACCCCCTGTATATAGAGGCATCACCCCCTGTATATATAGACCCATCACCCCCTGTATATAGACCTGTCACCTCCTGTATATAGAGGCATCACCCCCTGTATATATAGACCCGTCACCTCCTGTATATAGTCATCACCCCCTGTATATATAGACCCGTCACCCCCTGTATATAGACCCGTCACCCCCTGTATATATAGACCCGTCACCCCCTGTATATAGACCCGTCACCCCCTGTATATATAGACCCGTCACCCCCTGTATATAGACCCGTCACCCCCTGTATATAGACCCGTCACCCCCTGTGTATAGACCCATCATCCCCTGTATATAGACCCGTCACCCCCTGTATATATAGACCCATCACCCCCTGTATATATAGACCCGTCATCCCCTGTATATAGACCCGTCACCCCCTGTATATAGACCCGTCACCCGCTGTATATAGACCCGTCCCCCCCTGTATATAGACCCGTCATCCCCTGTATATAGACCCGTCACCCCCTGTATATAGACCCGTCACCCCCTGTATATAGACCCGTCACCCCCTGTATATATAGACCCGTCACCTCCTGTATATAGACCCGTCACCCCCTGTATATAGACCCGTCACCGCCTGTATATAGACCCGTCACCCCCTGTATATAGACCCGTCACCCCTGTATATAGACCCGTCACCCCCTGTATATAGACCCGTCATCCCCTGTATATAGACCCGTGTTCCCCTGTATATAGACCCGTGTTCCCCTGTATATATAGACCCGTCATCCCCTGTATATAGACCCGTCATCCCCTGTATATAGAGGCATCTCCCACTGTATATAGACCCGTCCCCCTCTGTATATAGACCCGTCACCCCCTGTATATAGACCCGTCATCCCCTGTATATATAGACCCGTCATCCCCTGTATATAGACCCGTCACCCCCTGTATATAGACCCGTCACCCCCTGTATATAGACCCGTCATCCCCTGTATATAGACCCGTCACCCCCTGTATATAGACCCGTCACCCCCTGTATATAGACCCGTCACCCCCTGTATATATAGACCCGTCATCCCCTGTATATAGACCCGTCACCCCCTGTATATATAGACCCGTCACCCCCTGTATATAGACCCGTCACCCCCTGTATATAGAGACGTCATCCCCTGTATATATAGACCCGTCACCCCCTGTATATAGACCCGTCACCCCCTGTATATAGACCCGTCATCCCCTGTATATAGAGACGTCATCCCCTGTATATATAGACCCGTCACCCCCTGTATATAGACCCGTCACCCCCTGTATATAGACCCGTCACCCCCTGTATATAGACCCGTCATCCCCTGTATATAGAGGCATCTCCCACTGTATATAGACCCGTCACCCCCTGTATATAGACCCGTCACCCCCTGTATATAGAGGCATCACCCCCTGTATATATAGACCCGTCACCCCCTGACCCGTCACCCCCTGTATATAGACCCGTCACCCCCTGTATATAGACCCGTCACCCCCTGTATATAGACCTGTCACCCCCTGTATATAGACCCGTCACCCCCTGACCCGTCACCCCCTGTATATAGAGGCGTCATCCTGAGGCGTACTGTACTGTACATGCAGGAGGAGAGATGAGCAGATATTGCTGCAGCTTCCATGCTGGATATATCTCCATCCTCCGCAGATTAGAGAGTCTTTGGCCGGGGGGCGGCCATGATCCGGGGACTCTCACATTATGCATCCTCCGGATTCCTGAGCCCGCGCTGGGACCATCATGCGTAGTGTAAACAGGGTTTGGCGGCATTATTTTAGCGCTGCATGGCGTTATTTCTGTCAGACAGATGGGTAGATTGACACTCTCTTACTACCTTTCCTTTTATATCATTCCTCTGAGACGTTATTAGACATTTCAGGCAGTGATATCTGAGCCGGGTCGGCTGATGCCGGATAGAAGAGGAGTCATGCTGCCGCTAATTTGGACGTCTACGCATTTCACATTCAGCTGAAATCTCAATATCTTGGATTCAAGGACGAGCAGAGAAACAACCGTTACAGCAATGATTTTATAAGCATGTACAATATAATATATAACAGATATAATAGCACTGAAGTGAGATATAACGTGTATAGCTGTAGAGGTCACCCTTAAAAGCAGCAGCATGGAGGACATTACAGAGCAGTGCTGGGCAGTTGAAGCTGTGTATGGAGCGCTGCTGGTAGATGTAACACTTATATCTGTAGAGGTCACCCTGAGATGCAGCAGCATGGAGGACATTACAGAGCAGTGCTGGGCAGTGTAAACTCTGCTGTGAGATGTAACACGTAAAGATAGATAGATAGATAGATAGATAGATAGGAGATAGATAGATAGATAGATAGATAGATAGGAGATAGATATATAGATAGATAGGAGATAGAGAGATAGAGAGATAGATAGGAGAGAGATAGATAGATAGAGAGATAGATAGATAAGAGATAGAGAGATAGATAGGAGATAGATAGGAGATAGATAGATAGGAGATAGATAGATAGATAGATAGATAGATAGATAGATAGATAGGAGATAGATAGATGGGAGATAGATAGAGAGATAGATAGATAGATAGATAGATAGATAGATAGATAGATAGATAGATAGGAGATAGATAGGAGATAGATAGATAGATAGATAGATAGATAGATAGGAGATAGATAGATAGATAGATAGATAGGAGATAGATAGATAGATAGATAGGAGATAGATAGATAGATAGATAGATAGATAGATAGATAGATAGATAGGAGATAGATAGGAGATAGATAGATAGATAGATAGATAGATAGATAGATAGGAGATAGATAGATAGATAGATAGATAGATAGATAGATAGATAGATAGATAGATAGGAGATAGATAGATAGATAGATAGATAGATAGGAGATAGATAGGAGATAGATAGATAGATAGATAGATAGATAGATAGATAGATAGGAGATAGATAGGAGATAGATAGATAGATAGATAGATAGATAGATAGATAGATAGGAGATAGATAGATAGATAGATAGGAGATAGATAGATAGGAGATAGATAGATAGATAGGAGATAGATAGATAGATAGGAGATAGAGAGATAGATAGGAGATAGATAGATAGATAGATAGATAGATAGATAGATAGATAGATAGATAGATAGAGAGATAGATAGGAGATAGATAGATAGATAGATAGATAGATAGATAGATAGATAGGAGATAGATAGATAGGAGATAGATAGATAGGAGATAGATAGATAGATAGATAGGAGATAGATAGATAGATAGATAGATAGATAGGAGATAGATAGATAGATAGATAGATAGATAGGAGATAGATAGATAGGAGATAGATAGATAGATAGATAGATAGATAGGAGATAGATAGGAGATAGATAGATAGATAGATAGGAGATAGATAGATAGGAGATAGATAGATAGATAGATAGATAGATAGATAGATAGATAGATAGATAGATAGATAGATAGATAGGAGATAGATCGATTGTTCTTCTATCTCTATATAGTACATCATCTAATAAACTGAATTATTCTTCCCCCTCCATATGACACCATGGCAGCCCCCCCCCCCTCCCCCTCCCCCTCCCGTGTGAAGTAATATTCTTCTTTATTGGTCGCCTGTTGTATCCAGGAGCGGGTTTTAATAAAGAGGGATATTGCTGTATATGGGTGAGAGCTGTTCCTTATATATTCTATATATAGTGTGTGGAATAGACGCTTTACTGAGCACCATCCAAGGAAGCAGTAGGGCTGGGGGAGCAGCAAGACTATGGGGGGCATCAGGGTTGGGAGGGCAGCAGGGTTGAGGGGGTGGGGGAGCAGAAGGGGTGGGGGGCAGCAGGTTTGGGGGGGGCAGCAGGGTTGAGGGGGTGGGGGAGCAGGAGGACTGGGGAAGCAGCAGGGTTGGGAGGGCAGCAGGGTTGAGGGGGTGGGGGAGCAGAAGGGTTGGGGAGGCAGCAGGGTTGAGGGGGTGGGGGAGCAGAAGGGTTGAGGGGGTGGGGGAGCAGAAGGGTTGGGGGGCAGCAGGGTTGAGGGGGTGGGGGAGCAGAAGGGTTGGGGGGGCAGCAGGGTTGAAGGGGTGGGGGAGCAGAAGGGTTGGGGGGGCAGCAGGGTTGAAGGGGTGGGGGAGCAGAAGGGTTGGGGGGGGCAGCAGGGTTGGGAGGGCAGCAGGGTTGGGGGAGCAGAAGGTTTGGGGGGGCAGCAGGGTTGAAGGGATGGGGGAGCAGAAGGGTTGGGGGGGCAGCAGCCCCCCCCCCCAAACACACTCACACACACGGATCAGAACTGATGGGAGCTTCCTCTGCTCATTACCTTGTGGATTCCTGGCTGCTTTCCCCACTTTCTGTGTGTAGAGGAGATCCATGGGGATCATAGTCCTTTTGCCATAATATGGGGCAAGTGACATCTGCATCTCCAGCGTCTACCGCTCATTCTTAAAGGGATTCACATAAAATGTTTGTCAGTCAGTAACAGTAATTCTTAGAGTAACCCAACTGGGATTCACCTGCCCGGCGGCCCCTGGGCAGTAGACCCGGGGTCCTTGTCTGCTCACTCCTCAGCACCTTTACTTAGACTAACAAGGCTTTCTATCCTCTATGGAGATGAACCTGAACTCATCCTCCTCCCGTCCTCCTCCCATCCTCCTACCATCCTCCTACCATCCTCCCCTCATCCTTCCCCCATCCTCCTCCCATCCTCCTCCCGTCCTCCTCCCATCCTCCTACCATCCTCCTACCATCCTCCCCTCATCCTTCCCCCATCCTCCTCCCATCCTCCTCCCATCCTCCTACCATCCTCCTACCATCCTCCCCTCATCCTTCCCCCATCCTCCTCCCATCCTCCTCCCATCCTCCTCCCATCGTCCTCCCATCATCCTCCCATTCTCCTCCCATCCTCCTCCCATCCTCCTCTCATCCTTCTCTCATCCTCCCCCCATCCTCCTCTCATCCTCCTCTCATCCTTCTCTCATCCTCCTCCCATCATCCTCCTCCCATCATCCCCCTCTTATCCTCCTCTCATCCCCCTCTCATCCTCCTCTCATCCTCCCCCCATCCTCCCGCCATCCTCCTCTCATCCTCCTCCCATCCTCCTCTCATCCTCCTCTCATCCTTCTCTCATCCTCCTCTCATCCTCCTCCCATCATCCTCCTCTCATCCCCCTCTCATCCTCCTCTCATCCTCCTCTCATCCTCCTCCCATCCTCCTCTCATCCTCCTCCCATCCTCCTCTCATCCTCCTCCCATCCTCCCATCCTTTATTTAGAATTATCACAAAACAGAAATGATTAAAAACAAAGACCTGGGAGGTGGAAGACCATATAGGAGGACAAGGTATATGTTACCAAGTAAAGTGCAAGTTTCGCCACCTCACTCCCTGAGGAAGCGGGTGGCGAAACGGCGTTGGGAGTATGAGGTGGGAGGCCTGTGGATTTGGGTCCTTGATCCCTTGGTAACTTTGTTTATGTGCATCTGCATATATTTTGTCTAGCACTTATCATATACAGCTTATTGGTACATGTTTATGTTTGCACTTTATTGTGTTTTCTATGTAACCATGCTGCACATGAGGTACTGGACAATTATCTGATGCTTGCACTTGCACTTTACTTGGTAACATATACCTTGTCCTCCTATATGGTCTCCCACCTCCCAGCTCTTTGTTTTTAATCATTTCTGTTTTGTGATAATTCTAAATAAAGTTTTTGATAATTATATTGGAGATTTCATGAGATTGGTTTCATTTCTGGTGCCGAATACGTTTATAGGTGTATGGTTATTAGTAGTAGGTATTCAGGGACCCTTTGACTTTGGTTTCAATAGGGGATTCTAGAGTTTATAGGTGTATCTTTATAATGGCCACCTCACTCATTCCCAGTGGTGATACAAGAACTCCCAGCAAGATGGGGCCCACCTACTATCACTTCTCCGGGGCTCCCGGCAGGATGGACCTCACCTATCACTTCTCCGGGGCTCCCGGCAGGATGAGGCGCACCTACTATCACTTCTCCGGGGCTCCCGGCAGGATGGACCTCACCTACTATCACTTCTCCGGGGCTCCTAGCAGGATGGACCTCACCTACTATCACTTCTCCGGGGCTCCCGGCAGGATGGGCCTCACCTACTATCACTTCTCCGGGGCTCCTAGCAGGATGGACCTCACCTATCACTTCTCCGGGGCTCCCAGCAAGATGGGGCCCACCTACTATCACTTCTCCGGGGCTCTCGGCAGGATGGACCTCGCCTACTATCACTTCTCCGGGGCTCCCGGCAGGATGGACCTCACCTACTATCACTTCTGCGGGGCTCCCGGCAGGATGGGGCACACCTACTCTTACTTCTCCGGGGCTCCCAGCAAGATGGGGCCCACCTACTATCACTTCTCCGGGGCTCCCGGCAGGATGGGGCACACCTACTATCACTTCTCCGGGGCTCCCGGCAAGATGGGGCACACCTACTATCACTTCTCCGGGGCTCCCAGCAAGATGGGGCCCACCTACTATCACTTCTCTGGGGCTCCCGGCAGGATGGGGCACACCTACTATCACTTCTCCGGGGCTCCTGGCAGGATGGGGCCCACCTACTATCACTTCTCCGGGGCTCCTGGCAGGATGGGGCACACCTACTATCACTTCTCTGGGGCTCCCGACAGGATGGGGCACACCTACTATTACTTCTCCGGGGCTCCCGGCAGGATGGGGCACACCTACTATCACTTCTCTGGGGCTCCCGGCAGGATGGGGCACACCTACTATTACTTCTCCGGGGCTCCCGGCAGGATGGGACACACCTACTATCACTTCTCCGGGGCTCCTGGCAGGATGGACCTCACCTACTATCACTTCTCCGGGGCTCCCGGCAGGATGGGGCGCACCTCCTATCACTTCTCCGGGGCTCCCGGCAGGATGGGGTACACCTACTATTACTTCTCCGGGGCTCCCGGCAGGATGGGGTACACCTACTATTACTTCTCCGGGGCTCCCGGCAGGATGGGGTACACCTACTATTACTTCTCCGGGGCTCCCGGCAGGATGGGCCTCACCTACTATCACTTCTCCGGGGCTCCCGGCAGGATGGGGCACACCTACTATCACTTCTCCGGGGCTCCCGGCAGGATGGGGCACACCTACTATCACTTCTCCGGGGCTCCCGGCAGGATGGGGCACACCTACTATCACTTCTCTGGGGCTCCCGGCAGGATGGGGCACACCTACTATTACTTCTCCGGGGCTCCCGGCAGGATGGGACACACCTACTATCACTTCTCCGGGGCTCCTGGCAGGATGGACCTCACCTACTATCACTTCTCCGGGGCTCCCGGCAGGATGGGGCGCACCTCCTATCACTTCTCCGGGGCTCCCGGCAGGATGGGGTACACCTACTATTACTTCTCCGGGGCTCCCGGCAGGATGGGGTACACCTACTATTACTTCTCCGGGGCTCCCGGCAGGATGGGCCTCACCTACTATCACTTCTCCGGGGCTCCCGGCAGGATGGGGTACACCTACTATCACTTCTCCGGGGCTCCCGGCAGGATGGGGCACACCTACTATCACTTCTCTGGGGCTCCTCATCTGTTACTGAACTAACATGTAATAGCTCTATCTTTCCCGTGCTCCACTGAGGATGACATCAGGGCTGAATAAAGGGCTTTTCGTATTTATTTGCAAACAAATTACACTAATCTAATCCCACTTGAAACTGCATAATGTTATTTTTCATTATTTTCATTAAGGCGACGCAGAAAGGTTGGGCCCGGGTTTGCTTGTGGGTTTTTTCTTCATTACAAAAGAAAACATCAATTCTCTGGAGTGTTCTGCTCCGCTGTGAATAATAAGGAGAAGGTACGGTTGCATTTTCCCAGAAATTTTAGGGGCGTAAATAACAGTGCCCATAGCTGTATTATTAATCACAGTAAAATATATAGATGGTAGACTATAGTATTAGCATATCATACAAGTCATTGCTCCTGAACACAAGCAGATTATTTGCATATCGCTCTTTGTTAGCCGTCGTGTTGTGTTGGTGATATTGTCTACATGGGATATAACGTGTTGTGTAGGTAATTGCTATCCTATGCTTTTATAGTCTTACCGCAGTGAGATGGGTCTCGCTATGTATTGTTATTGTAGCTGGGAATACTAAGGCTATGTTCACACTATGTAACTGTGCGGCTGTATTTTTTATGCGGCTGGAAATGTGCGGCTGAAATTACGGCCGTGGGAAAAAATAGACATGCGGCTGAAAACATACGGTCATTTACTTGGAAATCTGGTTCAACTAAAAATAACAAATAAAATCTTTAGAAAGTGATGGAAACACCTCTGGATGCATCTGGGAAAGCAGGGAACACAGTTTACATGTATTGCTATTACCGGGGTTTGCGATCCTCTGCAGTATGCCGATGTCTCTCATGGTTAATATATTTAATTAATAAAACACATTTTCGTTGTAATAAAATCAGTTTCGTTGTTCAATAATTAAATTTAAACGAATCCATCATTTTGCAATTAAATATACTTTTAAAATAAATATATATATAAATAAATGTATATTTATATATATATATTTATTTTTTGACAGTATATTTAATTGCACAATGATGGATTCGTTTAAATTAAATTATTGAACAACGAAACTGATTTTATTACAACGAAAATGTGTTTTATTAATTAAATATTAATTAGTACAGGAAGCTCCATAAGCCGTTAATTCATATTGCCGGTAATAGAGCTTTCTGTACTAATCATCACTTTACTTTAATGAAAACATCAATTGTTTCTTCTAATTATGTTATCACAATAGCATTATTAGAAGAAACATTTAGAATTATATCTGCGCTCAGCTGATTGGCTGATCGGCTGAGCGCACATATAAAGAGCCGGTCCGCAGCACAGTCACTTCATTGTGCTGCGGACCAGCGAAGAGGACACATCGGGGTGAGTATAGAGCTCTCCCCACCCCCTCCCCTCCCCTGCACTGCACCCATCCCAGTAAGGAAGGGGGATCACTTAGCCCCTTCCTTGCTGGGATGGGTGCAGTCTGACATCAGTCTGGCCCCCAAGGGGTTAATGGGGATGCAATACATCCTCCCTTAACCCCTTGGGGGTCAGACTGTAAGCAGCGATCTGTAAAGATGCTGCATACTGTAAGGAGCACAACACCGCTCACAATGATGGGTGTTGTGCTCCTGTTTGTGTGTTTTTTGTGTGTTTCTCCCTTTTGTTTTTCAGATATCGGTATCTTAAATAATTTAAAAACCGCATAGGGTCCCCCCTATTTTTATAACCAGCCGGGTTAAAAACCAAACGACAGCAGCCTGGTAACACCAGGGTGGGAAGAGCCATTGGTTTAGGCCCTCCCCAGCCTAAATCTTACCAGCCTGCTGCCGCCCGGGCCAGGAGCGCCAATTTTGACGCTCCGGGACCACTGGCACCCAGCTCTTCCCAGTACCCTTGGTGGCATTGGGTACTGGGGTAATAATAGGGGGTTAGTGTTAGCCATTTTATACCGGCTAACACTAGGCCCCAACTTAGTAATGGATTCTGTCTATTAGACGGCTTCCACTACTAAGTCTATAAAGTAAAGAAATAAAGACAACACACAATTGAAAAATTTTTTTTATTCAAATAAAAACACCCCCACACCCCTCATTGACCATTTTATTAAAAAAAAAAAACACCAAACAACCTCTGGTCATCGACGTAGTCCACGTAATCCGACGTAATCCACAGGATACCGATATCTGAAAAACAAAAAGGGAGAAACACACAAAAAACTCACAAACAGAAGCACAACACCCATCATTGTGAGCGGTGTTGTGCTCCTTACAGTATGCAGCATCTTTACAGATCGCTGCTTACAGTCTGGCCCCCAAGGGGTTAAGGGAGGATGTATTGCATCCCCCTTAACCCCTTGGGGGCCAGACTGATGTCAGACTGCACCCATCCCAGCAAGGAAGGGGCTAAGTGACCCCCCTTCCTTGCTGGGAGGGGTGCAGTGCTGGGGAGGGGGTGGGGAGAGCTCTATACTCACCCCGATGTGTCCTCT
Source organism: Dendropsophus ebraccatus (assembly GCA_027789725.1). Lineage (NCBI taxonomy): Eukaryota > Metazoa > Chordata > Amphibia > Anura > Hylidae > Dendropsophus > Dendropsophus ebraccatus. Next base: position 32,981,484 of record JAQFWZ010000025.1, read on the forward strand.
TCGCTGGTCCGCAGCACAATGAAGTCACTGTACTGCGGACCGGCTCTTTATATGTGCGCTGAGCCGATCAGCCAATCAGCTGAGCGCACATATAATTCTAAATGATTCTTCTAATAATGCTATTGTGATAACATAATTAGAAGAAACACTTGATGTTTTCATTAAAGTAAAGTGATGATTAGTACAGAAAGCTCTATTACCGGCAATATGAATTAACGGCTTATGGAGCTTCCTGTACTAATTAATATTTAATTAATAAAACACATTTTCGTTGTAATAAAATCAGTTTCGTTGTGCAATAATTTAATTTAAACGAATCCATCATTGTGCAATTAAATATACTGTCAAAAAATAAATATATATATAAATAGACATTTATTTATATATATATTTATTTTAACAGTATATTTAATTGCAAAATGATGGATTCGTTAGAATTAAATTATTGAACAACGAAAGGGACTTTATTACAAAGAAAATGTGTTTTATTAATTTAATATATTAACTATTAGAGGCATCGGCATTCGGCATCATTGCTGGCTATTTTTGAAGTACTCCGTACGGACCGCCTGTCAATCCACGGCCGTGAATTTGCACATTTCCAGCCGCAAACAATGGTCTTGTTCATTTTTTATGGGTCCGTTTACGATAGGGCCGTAGATTCATACATAGTGTGCACTGTGCAGCCGTATATCGTATACTTTCCAGTGTACGCATGAACCGGAAAAATCCGGCCGATGATTTACCGCCCGCAATACAGCCGCACAGATACATAGTGTGAACCTAGCCTAATAAAGTATGGGCTCCTGGGTAGTCCTGCGCCTTTATTCTCCTCTATGTGTCGGCCCTTTAATACTGGCTGATTGAGTGGTCGTAGCTGGTGGAGCTTCTTCTCGATAATTGGTTGGTGTTAAAGGACCAGCAGTTGGCCAAGGAATGAGAAAACGCTCAGTAATCAGTTGTATCCTTTTTTTGGGCAAGAAGATCAGGGCAAAAAAGATCAAGTGACTGGCCGCATGAGCAAGGTCGTATGGCCGAAACGCGTCAGCTAGACAGGATAAATCTGTATTATATGTGAAGATTGAAATAAAATAGTCCTTGGTGGAATCCTGGTTTGCTGGCTTCAATCACTTGGACTTTGGTGGAGCTTGCACTGCCGTGCACCGGACGGGTGGGACCCCTGCGGGTGTGGTGAGCTGAATATTCATGATTTGTACTGGCTGCATAAATATTTCAGTGGCTTGGCTTCACGACTTCACGATTGAGCCTCGAGAAGAACTCAACAAACAACCTCTGATCACCAAGATCGGACATAGAAAGCTCGCCCCCAAAGTGTTCGGCAGAATAATCATCCAACATCATTGTAAAAGTGATTAGATGGCACAACCCCTGTACTTGTTGTCATGTATGGGCCACTCTCTGGATTTTCTTTACATTATTGGTTACTGGGGTGCACTACAGCTTGGTTCTCACCAAGTCATTATTGAAGATTGGGGACACATGCTAGAAAGATCCCCAAAGGAATACTGTATATCTAATGTGCCCATAAATTTTAACCTCCAACCATTGGAGGTAGCTGTAATGTGCACAGATCCAACCATTGGAGGTAGCTGTAATGTGCACAGATCCAACCATTGGAGGTAGCTGTAATGTGAGCAGATCCAACCAATGAAGGTAGCTGTAATGTGAGCAGATCCAACCATTTGAGGTAGCTGTAATGTGAGCAGATCTGAGCATTGGGGGTATCTGAAATGCGAGCAGATGTAAGCATTGGGGGTAGCTGTAATGTAAGCAGATCTGAGCATTGGGGTAGCTGTAATGTGAGCAGATGTAAGCATTGGGGGTAGCTGTAATGTGAGCAGGTCCATCCATTGGAGGTAGCTGTAATGGGTAGCTGTAATGTGCACAGATCCATCCATTGGAGGTAGCTGTAATGTGCACAGATCCATCCATTGGAGGTAGCTGTAATGTTAGCATGTCCATCCATTGGAGGTAGCTGTAATATGAGCAGGTCCAACCCTTGGAGGTAGCTGTAATGTGAGCAAGTCCAACCATTGGAGGTAGCTGTAATGTTAGCATGTCCATCCATTGGAGGTAGCTGTAATATGAGCAGGTCCAACCCTTGGAGGTAGCTATAATGTGAGCAGGTCCAACCATTGGAGGTACAGTAGCTGTAATGTGAGCAAGTCCAACCATTGGAGGTAGCTATAATGTGAGCAGGTCCAACCATTGGAGGTACAGTAGCTGTAATGTGAGCAGGTCCAACCATTGGAGGTACAGTAGCTGTAATGTGAGCAGGTCCAACCATTGGAGGTACAGTAGCTGTAATGTGAGCAGGTCCAACCATTAGAGGTACAGTAGCTGTAATGTGAGCAGGTCCAACCATTGGAGGTACAGTAGCTGTAATGTGAGCAGGTCCAACCATTGGAGGATTTCTGTAACGTGCACAGATCCAACCATTGGAAATAGCTGTAACGTGAGCAGGTCCAACCATTGGAGGTAGCTGTAATGTGAGCAGGTCCAAACATTGAAGGTAGCTATAATATGAGCAGATCCAACCATTGGAAATAGCTGTAATATGATCAGGGCCAACCATTGGAGGTAGCTGTAATGTGAGCAGGTCCATCCTTAGGAGGTAGCTGTAATGTGCACAGGTCCATCCATTGGAGGTAGCTGTAATGTAAGCAGGTCCAACCATTGGAGGTAGCTGTAACGTGAGCAGGTCTAACCATTGGAGGTAGCTGTAATATGAGCAGGTCCAACCATTGGAGGTAGCTGTAATATGAGCAGGTCCAACCATTGGAGGTAGCTGTAATGTAAGCAGGTCCAACCATTGGAGGTAGCTGTAACGTGAGCAGGTCTAACCATTGGAGGTAGCTGTAACGTGAGCAGGTCCAACCATTGGAGGTAGCTGTAATATGAGCAGGTCCAACCATTGGAGGTAGCTGTAATATGAGCAGGTCCAACCATTGGAGGTAGCTGTAATGTGAGCAGGTCCAAACATTGAAGGTAGCTGTAACATGATCAGGTCCAACCATTGGAGGTAGCTGTAATGTGAGCAGGTCCATCCTTAGGAGGTAGCTGTAATGTGCACAGATCCAACCATTGGAAATAGCTGTAACGTGAGCAGGTCCAACCATTGGAGGTACAGTAGCTCTAATGTGAGCAGATCCAAACATTGGAAATAGCTGTAACGTGAGCAGGTCCAACTATTGGAGGTAGCTGTAATGTGAGCAGGTCCAACCATTGGAGGTACAGTAGCTGTAATGTGAGCAGGTCCAACCATTGGAGGTACAGTAGCTGTAACGTGAGCAGGTCCAACCATTGGAGGTACAGTAGCTGTAACGTGAGCAGGTCCAACCATTGGAGGTAGCTGTAACGTGAGCAGGTCCAACCATTGGAGGTACAGTAGCTGTAATGTGAGCAGGTCCAGCCATTGGAGGTACAGTAGCTGTAATGTGAGCAGGTCCAACCATTGGAGGTACAGTAGCTGTAATGTGAGCAGGTCCAACCATTGGAGGTAGCTGTAATGTGAACAGGTCCAACCATTGGAGGTAGCTGTAATATGAGCAGGTCCAGCCATTGGAGGTAGCTGTAATGTTGTCGTTTGGAGGTCATACAGTGAGATGTAAGTCCTGCCTATAATGATGGACTATGTAGTCCACCATTACCAGGTCCTGCCCAATGTTAACACCTCAGTATTTTGCACTGACATTTCACTTCTACTATCAGAGCAGCATGATGGATGAGAATGGAAGCTTTATGTCTGTCCCTCGATCAGTGGTAAATGTCATGGTATGTGAGGGTTCCATTCATGCCTGTTGACTAGTCGGACAGGTTACAATGGAAGCTACCCAATGGCTTCTGCCCTAAAAGAGAATCCCATCGAAATCAATAGCAATGTCCATGGTTTACAGAGAATTATTCTGGCCCAGTCCACCTCCACTCCACAGCCGGGTCGGTCCTGGATTAGTAGAATGAAGGTATCTGTGTATAGTCCAGCTGTCAGGGCCCCGGCCGGCACTAGGACTGTGATCACAGCTGCTGCCATGTTCTTGGCTTCTCAGCATGGCTCTTACATCCAGTATAAATACTTCATTGAAGATAAACAGGATTAAATGATCCGCTATCAGAGACGGCTGCCTTCCTATCACATCACTAGTAACTTTACAACGTGTAGACGGTGAGTGATTCCCGGGATTAGGTGAATGACAAGTCACTCATTACGGTGCGTTTCCCTGGCGCAGCACTTTCTGCAAATCTTTTTACATTTCTATTATCCGCTGATTCTCCAAAATGAGAATTACTGCACAGACCTCATCTGGTGACTTAATGCTACACTTTCTGGATAATAGGATTTTGAACATTTTTGGGTTAAACATAAAAAGTCGACATATAGTCACTCAGCAAATTGAAAGAGTCTCGGAGCTTAGTACTTGGCTTGTCTGCAGGGTCGTCCACCGGGAAATTACTCTGCTTTCTTATTAAAGGGATTTTATGATTTCTGCTAACAAAGGTTGTGGTGGTTGCTGGATGTGGTTGTTGATGAAGGGGGTGGTGGTTGTTGTTGTGGTGGTTGTTGTTGTTGGGGGTGGTGGTGGTTGTTGATGGTGGTTGTTGTTGCTTCTGCAGATTGTGGTGGTTGTTTTTGGGGGTGGTTGTTAGTTGTTGATGAAGGTGGTGGTGGTTGTTCATGGTGGTTGTTGTTGGGGGTTGTGGTTGTTGTTGGGGGTGGTTGTTGATGAAGGTGGTGGTGGTTGTTGGGGGGGTTGTTTTTGTTGGGAGGTGTTGTTGCGGGTTGGGGTGGTTGTTGGGGGGGTTGTTAGTTGTTGATGAAGGTGGTGGTTGTTGATGAAGGTAGTGGTTGATGAAAGTGGTGGTTGTTGTTGGGGGTGGTTGTTAGTTGTTGAGGGTGGTGGTGGTGGTTCATGGTGGTTGTTGTTGGGGGTTGTGGTTGGTGGTTGTTGATGAAGGTGGTGGTTGTTGATGGTACTTGGTGGTGGTGGTGGTTGTTAATGAAGATGGTGGTGGTTGTTGATGGTGGTTGTTGTTGGGGATGGTGGTTGTTGTTATTTATTTATTTTTATTTATTTATTTCTGCTTTTTGTATCAATGTTTTTCTAGATCTCTACCCGCAATTGTTTAGTAGCTACCTTTATTGCTTTCTTTTTGCTGGTTAGACTCCGCCCTGGTCATGTGATCATCCCATGAGGACGTTTGTTCGGAGTGCAGCTCTTTGGGCCACACAATGTAGATGCACATTGTTTCCACAGATAACCCCAGGCCTGATCATGTGCATTTTGCTGCGGTTTTGCTTCTGTGGCTTCTAGTGCAGAATATTGAGAGTAATGTATCTAAAATGCACAATGACAGATGTTGCTGAGAATTCGCAGTGTTTCCTTAGATAAAATGACTTAAAAGGGAATTTCAGCAGAATGTTTTTTATATGTTTCTGGGCATGATGTCAAATTACCAACCAAGTGATACTCACCTATGCCGGTGCCAGCAGCCTGAGGAGTGTGCGCAGGACCTGACTGCTCAGCCAATCACTGGCCGCAGCCTATCAGTGAGCAGAAAGGGACCAGACGTCTGTGGAGTGAGGGCTGCAGGGGATCAGGGTAAGTGTCACCTGTTATTGTTACATCATGTCCAGCAACATATAAATCATCTTATTTTGGAGGAGTACCCCTTAAGTCTTGTCCATATCATTACTACTGAAAATATTGATAGTGATACTATCATACAGAGATTTAGCTCCATGTGTGTGAACAGTCTTGTATATACATCGCAGATAGATGGAAGTAAACAGCAAGTATGCTAGAAAATCCTAAAACTTTTCATTATACGCAGGATAATCTTTGTTTATTTGCGGATTTTCTTTTAAGGAAATTTTAGACAATTGAGCCTTTAAATAAGACTCCTCCTTTAGGTTATGTCCCCACTATGTATAAATGACGGCTGTCAACCAGAAGTCGGTACTGCTAGACAGCTGTTGGCGATAAAATGCCGACTGTCCTTCACAGTGAGAACATAACCTTAAAGGAGAAGTCCGGCAAACATTTTTATTAGAGTATTGCACTGCCCCCCAAAAGTTATATGAATCCCCAATATAGACTTATTACGGGAAATTCTTATAAAGGGCTTTTTTCCCTGCACTTACTACTGCATGAAGGCTTCACTTCCGGGATAACATGGTGACATCACTTCCTGGATAACATGGTGATGTCACTTCCTGGATAACATGGTGATGTCACTTCCTGGATAACATGGTGATGTCACTTCCTGGATAACAGGGTGATGTCACTTCCTGGATAACATGGTGATGTCACTTCCTGGATAACATGGTGATGTCACTTCCTGGATAACTTGGTGAGGCCACTTCCTGGATAACATGGTGATGTCACTTCCTGGATAACAGGGTGATGTCACTTCCTGGATAACATGGTGATGTCACTTCCTGGATAACATGGTGATGTCACCACCCGACTCCCAGAGCTGTGTGGGCTGTGGCTGCTGGAGAGGATGATGGCAGGGGGACACTGAGGGATACAGGGCACTGGAGGGACACTGAGCATTCCCCTGCCATCATCCTCTCCAGCAGCCACAGCCCGCACAGCTCTGGGAGTCGTGACATCACCATGTTATCCAGGAAGTGACATCACCATGTTATCCAGGAAGTGACATCACCATGTTATCCAGGAAGTGACGTCACCATGTTATCCAGGAAGTGACGTCACCATGTTATCCAGGAAGTGACGTCACCATGTTATCCAGGAAGTGACGTCACAATGTTATCCAGGAAGTGACGTCACCATGTTATCCAGGAAGTGACGTCACCATGTTATCCAGGAAGTGACATCACCATGTTATCCAGGAAGTGACATCACCATGTTATCCAGGAAGTGACATCACCATGTTATCCAGGAAGTGACATCACCATGTTATCCAGGAAGTGACATCACCATGTTATCCTGGAAGTGACATCACCATGTTATCCAGGAAGTGACATCACCACGTTATCCAGGAAGTGAAGCCTTGATGCAGTAGTAAGTGCAGGGAAAAAAGCCCTTTATGTGCATTTCCTGTAATAAGTGTATATTGTGGATTTATATAACTTTTGGGGGGCAATACAATACTTCAATGTCTTCAGTTGGAGCCATAAGGACCCGTGCAGTATATGGACTGGTCTGCAGCAGCATTACATGCAGATCCGCAGCACAGTCTGCAGTCAGCAGGAACCATGCGCCTCTTACTCTACTTAATTTTCATGCGCTTAGTTGTAGTTTATTATTATGGTATTTTTTGACCGACCTGAAAGTTCTCCGTTTTCCATCTTAGGCCGGGTTTACACTGAGTTTTTGCAATCTGTTTTTTATATTCGTTTTATGCCATGTTGATCCGTTTCTTTATTAACTTCCATTAAGAAAAAACGGATCAAAACACGTGTCTGACTGCGTTTGTGGACGCTAAGAAAAAACCTGATGTGTTTTGATTCTTCTTTTAATAAAGTCAATGGAAAAACAAATGGAAATGGATCCACACAAATGCATGTTTTTTCATCCGTTTTCTTTTTTTTTTTTTTTTATAAAACAGATGAAAAAAACAATTGGCCTATATTCACACAAATCGCCAAACAACGGCCGTGGTTAGCCGTGGAAATTGCATTGAAATCCGTGCAGAATGGGCAGAAATAGTTGGCATGCTCATTATTGCGATGGCCGTATCAAATCAATACATTGTGTGACGACAGCCGTTGTTTGCATTGACTTCAGTACAACCCATTTCACATAAAAACAACGGCCATTCTTGTCATACACTACAGTGTGAGCCCGGCTTTCCAGTGGAAGTATCCGTCCCTGTAAGGTGCGGAGTGTGTGAGATGTTGCAGATTCTCCTCGCTCCGGCCCGCACAGGAGACGCATGGGGTCACTACCGAGCGGCCGTTCTGCATTATGGTAACGGCCGCCTCCCTGGCTCCCAGATATTAGCTCTTACAATCTGGATATGTGACACGCCGGGAGACATGATGATTGACGACCATTGTTCCTGTGCAGAACTCTCTATTATTTCCCTGATTCTCCAGACGGATCGACAAGCGCCACAATAAATGCATCAGATCCGTCCCGCAGACTGTGTGTAACGTTCTACAAAGGTGACGCCTGTCCGAGTGATGGGTGACAAGTCGCCCTGTTACCACCTTAATAAGGAGGAAATGTCTCCTGTATACACAGATACAGGTCATGTAGGATAGATGTATATAAATCCTGTATCCACAGACAGTACAGCCATCATATAATGGTCCATACCAGTGCTGCACATTCCCTGCAGGGGGGGTTAGGTGTTTGGGGGTCAGGAGTAGGGGTGTCAGGTGTATGGGGGTCAGGAGTAGGGGTGTCAGGTGTATGGGGGTCAGGAGTAGGGGTGTCAGGTGTATGGGGGTCAGTTGTAGGGGTGTCAGGTGTTTGGGGGTCAGGAGTAGGGGTGTCAGGTGTATGGGGGTCAGGAGTAGGGGTGTCAGGTGTATGGGGGTCAGGAGTAGGGGTGTCAGGTGTATGGGGGTCAGGAGTAGGGGTGTCAGGTGTATGGGGGTCAGTTGTAGGGGTGTCAGGTGTTTGGGGGTCAGGAGTAGGGGTGTCAGGTGTATGGGGGTCAGGAGTAGGGGTGTCAGGTGTATGGGGGTCAGGAGTAGGGGTGTCAGGTGTATGGGGGGTCAGGAGTAGGGGTGTCAGGTGTTTGGGGGTCAGGAGTAGGGGTGTCAGGTGTATGGGGGTCAGGAGTAGGGGTGTCAGGTGTATGGGGGTCAGGAGTAGGGGTGTCAGGTGTATGGGGGTCAGGAGTAGGGGTGTCAGGTGTATGGGGGTCAGGAGTAGGGGTGTCAGGTGTATGGGGGTCAGGAGTAGGGGTGTCAGGTGTAGGGGTGTCAGGTGTATGGGGGTCAGGAGTAGGGGTGTCAGGTGTATGGGGGTCAGGAGTAGGGATGTCAGGTGTATGGGGGTCAGTAGACAGGCTTGTCTGAAGTATATGACCATCTTATTACATCTGCTAGACGGCTGCTCGGCCTCGTCTTCTCTTCCGCACATTCAGGATCAGCATTTTTACGCTACTTTTTCTCTAATCTGTTTGTTTATCCAAATAACTAAAATTGCTAAATGCTCCTCGCTGGTTAAACAACAGAATGTGCACTTAGACTCCATAAATCTCCGGTATAACAGCCCCCCCTCCCCCCCCCCCCCCCCCCCCCCCCCCCCCGCCACCTCCTCCTCCTCCTCTTTACTCAATGTTCTCCGGGCCGTAGATTCACTTAACGTTGCTATTTATTTAGTGTGATTTTCGATGAAGTAACAAGAAGCGAGACATAAAATATAATCAAGATAAACTGACAAAGAGGAAGGGAAGGTGCGACCTGCCGCATCGATAAGGAAAGAACGTCTCCAACACGGCCAGACACAAAGCTTCACAATTCACCAGATACCATTGAATCCTCAGCTCCAATAACAATAAGACATCGCCAATTAGCAATCACAGTTATAGACAGACACAACTACTCCTGTCTATTGCTGATCATAGTGAGCAAACACCCACAGTGCAGGGAGAAAAAGGAAGGAAGCCACAAGGAAGGACATTAAATTCCACATTGAGTCACAATGGGAGACAAACACACAGGGGATACATCTGTGAGCCGGGCTTATCCCCCTCCAGATGAGGGGGGCAGGAGCAGGTCGGACACCCTCCCATCTACGGACGTTATCGGCACAGACGGGGGAGGAAGTGGAGTGCCGGAGGGGAGGAGGGGTGGACCCTTACCGACTCTCTGGAGAACCACTTTAAGCTTTAGCTCCACTCTAGACCCATTAACCATAATGCTATAGGAGGGGATGCCAGCAGGAAAGTCACTTTAAGGAAAAAAGTGAATTTAAAATTCTAAAAGTGTTTCTTTTTGTTCCGCAGTTCCTGTGCATTCTGGGATTATGCACCAGAAGGACGGGTAGCAACACTTTTCTATAATATCAGGTGTTAAAAAATTCCATAAATACATCTTTACACCATAACAAGTTTTTGTTAGAAGAGTGTGGTGTGGAGAAGATCTGCAACCGATACAAAACAGCCGAAGAAATTACACGCAATGAGACAGTAATGGAGCGCCGCTCGCGCCCCCTAATATTCTACTTTCTTCCTCTCGTCTATGAATCCATCATGATTTGGGAGCTGATGCTCATTTGCCTGTTTTCCAGCATTTATGGATCAGGTAATGGGGCGATTTATAGCCGAACCTCTCTGCCGGCATCATCCTACCTGTCTGAGCTTAGATGTCACTGGCGATGGCAAACAATAAAAGTGAGGAAACAATGCTGGGGATGAAGGAAGAGGCAAGTAATGCTGGGGATGAAGGAAGAGGCAAGTAATGCTGGGGATGAAGGAAGAGGCAAGTAATGCTGGGGATGAAGGAAGAGGCAAGTAATGCTGGGGATGAAGGAAGAGGCAAGTAATGCTGGGGATGAAGGAAGAGGCAAGTAATGCTGGGGATGAAGGAAGAGGCAAGTAATGCTGGGGATGAAGGAAGAGGCAAGTAATGCTGGGACAGTAGCGTGTAGGAGCGGGGGTGGCGGGTGGGGGGGAGAGAGACCTCTACTAATGGTGTAATCGTATGCGCCAGAACAAAGCCACAGCTGTAGTCTATAGACATTCAGATCCCTCATCACCCAAACCTGAGTGCCTCTCGCCACCTCCTCCATTGTTCCCTCTCTGTTGGTCCCCTCTCTGTTGGTCCCCTCTCTGTTGGTTCCCTCTCTGTTGGTCCCCTCTCTTTTGGTTCCCTCTCTTTTGGTTCCCTCTCTGGTCCCCTCTCTGTTGGTTCCCTCTCTGGTCCCCTCTCTGTTGGTTCCCTCTCTGGTCCCCTCTCTGTTGGTTCCCTCTCTGGTCCCCTCTCTGTTGGTTCCATCTCTCACCCCCTCTCTGTTGGTTCCCCCTCTGGTCCCCTCTCTGTTGGTTCCATCTCTCACCCCCTCTCTGTTGGTTCCCCCTCTGGTCCCCTCTCTGTTGGTTCCATCTCTCACCCCCTCTCTGTTGGTTCCCCCTCTGGTCCCCTCTCTGTTGGTTCCCTCTCTGGTCCCCTCTCTGTTGGTTCCCTCTCTGGTCCCCTCTCTGTTGGTTCCCTCTCTGGTCCCCTCTCTGTTGGTTCCCTCTCTGGTCCCCTCTCTGATGGTTCCCTCTCTGGTCCCCTCCCTGTTGGTTCCCTCTCTGGTCCCCTCTCTATTGGTTCCCTCTCTCACCCTCTCTGTGTTGGTTCCATCTGTGGTCCCCTCCCTGTTGGTTCCCTCTCTGGTCCCCTCTCTGTTGGTTCCCTCTCTTGTCCCCTCCCTGTTGGTTCCCTCTCTTGTCCTCTCTCTGTTGGTTCCCTCTTTGGTCCTCTCTTTCCTCCCTGACCTCTCTTCTTATCCAGCTGTCTCTCTCCTTATCCAGCTGTCTCTCTCATTCCTCCCGGACCTCTCTCCCCATCCAGCTGTCTCTCTTATTCCTCCCGGACCTCTCTTCTTATCCAGCTGGCTCTCTCATTCTTCCTGGAGCTCTCTTGTTATCCAGCTGGCTCTCTCATTCCTCCCGGACCTCTCTTCTTATCCAGCTGGCTCTCTCTTTCCTCCCGGACCTCTCTTCTTATCCAGCTGGCTCTCTCATTCCTCCCAGACCTCTCTTCTTATCCTGCTGTCTCTCTCATTCCTCCCGGACCTCTCTTCTTATCCAGCTGTCTCTCTCATTAATCCCAGACCTCTCTTCTTATCCAGCTGTCTCTCTCATTAATCCTGGACCTCTCTCCTTATCCAGCTGTCTCTCTCATTCCTCCAGGACCTCTCTTGTTATCCAGCTGGCTCTCTCATTCCTCCCGGACCTCTCTTGTTATCCAGCTGGCTCTCATTAATCCCAGACCTCTCTTCTTATCCAGCTGTCTCTCTCCTTATCCAGTTGACTCTCTCCTTATTCGGCTGTCTCTCTCATTCCTCCTGGACCTCTCCTTATCCAGGTGTCTCTCTCATTCCTCACGGACCTCTCTCCTTATCCAGCTGTCTCTCTCTTTCCTCCCGGACCTCTCTCCTTATCCAGCTGTCTCTCTCTTTCCTCCCGGACCTCTTCTTATCCAGCTGGCTCTCTCATTCCTCCCAGACCTCTCTCCTTATCCAGCTGGCTCTCTCATTCCTCACGGACCTCTCTTCTTATCCAGCTGTCTCTCTCATTCCTCACGGACCTCTCTCCTTATCCAGCTGTCTCTCTCTTTCCTCCCGGACCTCTCTCCTTATCCAGCTGTCTCTCTCTTTCCTCCCGGACCTCTTCTTATCCAGCTGGCTCTCTCATTCCTCCCAGACCTCTCTCCTTATCCAGCTGGCTCTCTCATTCCTCACGGACCTCTCTCCTTATCCAGCTGTCTCTCTCATTCCTCACGGACCTCTCTCCTTATCCAGCTGTCTCTCTCTTTCCTCCCGGACCTCTCTTCTTATCCAGCTGTCTCTCTCTTTCCTCCCGGACCTCTCTCCTTATCCAGCTGTCTCTCTCTTTCCTCCCGGACCTCTCTCCTTATCCAGCTGTCTCTCTCATTCCTCCCAGAGCTCTCTTCTTATCCAGCTGGCTCTCTCATTCCTCCCGGACCTCTCTTCTTATCCAGCTGGCTCTCATTAATCCCAGACCTCTCTTCTTATCCAGCTGTCTCTCTCCTTATCCAGTTGTCTCTCTCCTTATCCAGGTGTCTCTCTCATTCCTCCCGGACCTCTCTCCTTATCCAGCTGTCTCTCTCTTTCCTCCCGGACCTCTCTCCTTATCCAGCTGGCTCTCTCATTCCTCACGGACCTCTCTCCTTATCCAGCTGTCTCTCTCTTTCCTCCCGGACCTCTCTCCTTATCCAGCTGGCTCTCTCATTCCTCACGGACCTCTCTCCTTATCCAGCTGGCTCTCTCTTTCCTCCCGGACCTCTCTTCTTATCCAGCTGGCTCTCTCTTTCCTCCCAGACCTCTCTCCTTATCCAGCTGGCTCTCTCATTCCTCCCGGACCTCTCTTGTTATCCAGCTGGCTCTCTCATTAATCCCAGACCTCTCTTCTTATCCAGCTGTCTCTCTCCTTATCCAGTTGTCTCTCTCCTTATCAGCTGTCTCTCTCATTCCTCACGGACCTCTCTCCTTATCCAGCTGTCTGTCTCATTCCTCACGGACCTCTCTCCTTATCCAGCTGTCTCTCTCTTTCCTCCCGGACCTCTCTCCTTATCCAGCTGTCTCTCTCTTTCCTCCCGGACCTCTCTCCTTATCCAGCTGTCTCTCTCTTTCCTCCTGGACCTCTCTCCTTATCCAGCTGGCTCTCTCTTTCCTCCCGGACCTCTCTTCTTATCCAGCTGTCTCTCTCTTTCCTCCCAGACCTCTCTCCTTATCCAGCTGTCTCTCTCATTCCTCACGGACCTCTCTCCTTATCCAGCTGTCTCTCTCTTTCCTCCCGGACCTCTCTCCTTATCCAGCTGTCTCTCTCATTCCTCACGGACCTCTCTCCTTATCAGCTGTCTCTCTCTTTCCTCCCGGACCTCTCTCCTTATCCAGCTGTCTCTCTCATTCCTCCCAGACCTCTCTTCTTATCCAGCTGTCTCTCTCTTTCCTCCCGGACCTCTCTCCTTATCCAGCTGTCTCTCTCCTTCCTCCCGGACCTCTCTCCTTATCCAGCTGTCTCTCTCATTCCTCACGGACCTCTCTCCTTATCCAGCTGTCTCTCTCATTCCTCCCGGACCTCTCTCCTTATCCAGCTGTCTCTCTCATTCCTCCCGGACCTCTCTTCTTATCCAGCTGTCTCTCTCTTTCCTCCCAGACCTCTCTCCTTATCCAGCTGTCTCTCTCTTTCCTCCCGGACCTCTCTCCTTATCCAGCTGTCTCTCTCCTTCCTCCCGGACCTCTCTCCTTATCCAGCTGTCTCTTTCTTTCCTCCCGGACCTCTCTTCTTATCCAGCTGTCTCTCTCATTCCTGACAACACCCTGCGGTTACTCGGTGGCCTTCTAGCCACATCCAATGAGGTGGTGAGACAAGTATGGCCACACAATAGAAGCAACTGATCGACACAAGCAGCACGGTGGAGCTCAGTAGCATGGTATAGAGGCCACTATGTTGGGGGAAGGATGGCTGCGCTTGGTTTCCATGGAAGCCATATTGAATGACCGTGTTCTGTAGAGTTACTGGTCTTCTCTCTGTACCGATCCTCCATCCGCTCGGCCCTGTCATTCACCTGTTCCCATAGTAACACCAGATGCTTCCATTCCCGATGTCTCCACCAGTCTCTCCATAGTTTTCTCACGTCTATAGAAATTATCCTACTACTTATTTCCAAAATAAATCATCTGTGTCATGGCCGTTCTCCCACCTGTGATCATGGGGCCGAGAGATCAGACTTAGACAGGTACAGTATGGGGTTCTCTTTATGGTTGTAATGGGAATTATCACAGCAGCAATGTCTTATATCCAACTACAGTGGTACCTTGGTTTAAGAGTAACTTGGTTTAAGAGCGTTTTGGTTTAAGAGCTCACAGTTTTTCAAAATTGTGACTTGGTTTAAGAGCATTGCTTTGGTTTAAGAGCTCCCTGTACTGGGTTTGAGGGGGAGTGGGGGAGGGGGATGGTCTGCATAGCGGGGTCTACAGCCCTGTACTCTGACCCAGGAAGTCTCCCTCACCTTCCAAATCATAGCTGATCCCCTTCAGGCTGGGGCTTACATCAGGGGATAGGACTGTGGAGGTCACCCTGCAGTTTCTGTCAGTCCTGATTGGTCCATGCTGAACACACCCCTTTCCCCATTGCTGTCATGTGACCACACAGACCTTTGACAGCAGCCCTGCTTCTCTCTTCTAGCCTGTTGTACTACGCTACTGCATTATGGGGATCTGCAGTTCCATCCTGTATCTACAAACCGCCTCTGTGTTATCAGGGTTATACAGTTACTATACATGATATACCACATGCTGCTATACTGTACAGTAACTTATATATCACATATCCAGCTGCTGTGTTATCAGGGTTATACAGTTACTATACATTATACACCACATGCTGCTATACTGTACAGTAACTTATATATCACATATCCAGCTGCTGTGTTATCAGGGTTATACAGTTACTATACATTATATACCACATGCTGCTATACTGTACAGTAACTTATATATCATATATCCAGCTGCTGTGTTATCAGGGTTATACAGTTACTATACATTATACACTACATGCTGCTATACTATACAGTAACTTATATAGCACATATCCAGCTGCTATGTTATCAGGGTTATACAGTTACTATACATTATATACCACATGCTGCTATACTGTACAGTAACTTATATATCATATCCAGCTGCTATGTTATCAGGGTTATACAGTTACTATACATGATATACCACATGCTGCTATCCTGTACAGTAACTTATATATCACATATCCAGCTGCTGCTGTGTTATCAGGGTTATACAGTTACTATACATTATATACCACATGCTGATTGCTATACTGTATAGTAACTTATATATCACATATCCAGCTGTTGTGTTATCAGGGTTATACAGTTACTATACATTATATACCACATGCTGCTATACTGTACAGTAACTTATATATCACATATCCAGCTGCTGTGTTATCAGGGTTATACAGTTACTATACATTATACACCACATGCTGCTATACTGTACAGTAACTTATATATCACATATCCAGCTGCTGCTGTGTTATCAGGGTTATACAGTTACTATACATTATATACCACATGCTGCTATACTGTACAGTAACTTATATATCACATATCCAGCTGCTGCTGTGTTATCAGGGTTATACAGTTACTATACATTATATACCACATGCTGCTATACTGTACAGTAACTTATATATCACATATCCAGCTGCTGTGTTATCAGGGTTATACAGTTACTATACATTATATACCACATGCTGCTATACTGTACAGTAACTTATATATCACATATCCAGCTGCTGCTGTATTATCAGGGTTATACAGTTACTATACATTATATACCACATGCTGCTATACTGTACAGTAACTTATATATCATACAGTTACTATACATTATATACCACATGCTGCTATACTGTACAGTAACTTATATATCACATATCCAGCTGCTGCTGTATTATCAGGGTTATACAGTTACTATACATTATATACCACATGCTGCTATACTGTACAGTAACTTATATATCACATATCCAGCTGCTGTGTTATCAGGGTTATACAGTTACTATACATTATATACCACATGCTGCTATACTGTACAGTAACTTATATATCACATATCCAGCTGCTGTGTTATCAGGGTTATACAGTTACTATACATTATACACCACATGCTGATTGCTATACTGTACAGTAACTTATATATCACATATCCAGCTGCTGTGTTATCAGGGTTATACAGTTACTATACATTATACTCCATATGCTGCTATACTGTACAGTAACTTATATATCACATATCCAGCTGCTGTGTTATCAGGGTTATACAGTTACTATACATTATACTCCATATGCTGATTGCTATACTGTACAGTAACTTACAATATCACATATTTAGCTGTTTCTCATTGTTTGTTTAATCTGTTTTAAATGTTATTTAAAATATAAAATCATTATTTTTGGGCTGTGGAACCAATTGTCTGCATATCAGTGATTTCATATGGGAAAATTTGCTTTGGTATAAGAGTGGATTTGGATTACAAGCACGCTCCCGGAACGAATTATGCTCGTAATCCAAGGCACCACTGTACTACTAATACTGCCATACACATCCATATATTATATCACATTACACATCCATATATTATACTATATTACACATCCATATATTATACTATATTACACATCCATATATTATACTATATTACACATCCATATATTATACTATATTACACATCCATATATTATACTATATTACACATCCATATATTATATCACATTACACATCCATATATTATACTATATTACACATCAATATATTATATCACATTACACATCAATATATTATATCACATTA
Organism: Dendropsophus ebraccatus; assembly: GCA_027789725.1. Lineage (NCBI taxonomy): Eukaryota > Metazoa > Chordata > Amphibia > Anura > Hylidae > Dendropsophus > Dendropsophus ebraccatus. The sequence continues at coordinate 32,998,535 of JAQFWZ010000025.1, forward strand.
CACATCCATATATTATATCACATTACACATCAATATATTATATCACATTACACATCCATATATTATATCACATTACACATCAATATATGATATCACACATCTATTATATCACATTACACATCCATATATTATACTATATTACACATCCTTCTATTATATCACATTACACATCCATATATTATACTATATTACACATCAATATATTATATCACACATATATTATATCAGATTACACATCAATATATTATATCACATTACACATCCATATATTATCACATTACACATACATATACTGTATTATACTATATTATACATCTATTATATCACATTACACATCCATCTATTATACTATATTACACATCCATATATTATACTATATTACACATCTATTACATCACGTTACACACACATACTGTAGATTATACTATACATATATTACATACATATATCACATTACACATCCATATATTATATCACATTACACATTGTAACCGGATGGGTTCATTTCAGAAAATTAAAGTGTCTTATTGATGTAATGAGAAGGAATGTATTATTTTAATGTCTTGTGTGTGTATATATATATATATATATATATATATATATATATATATATATATATATTTTCGTATGGCTATGTGTGTAGAAGTCATTGTAGTTGTGTGTGTGTATGTATACTGTCACACCTATGTCAGCTGTCCGGCCATATACCTGCACAATAGTGTAACATTGGAGGATACAGTTGTTTGTTGCTATTGTTGTATGGCTGAAAGAACCTTATAGCTGTAATTGTAAGACTGGGTCCCCATTGTGCTTGGTAAATATGTACAAGGCCGGAGAAACATCAGATAACTTCCATTCATGGTCATCAGTGGTCTACACAGACATAGAAGCACATCACCCCCACCCAAACTTACTATACAGGTCGGGGGTATGTAGCTTCTAGTCAGTCCCAGCTGGGACCATGGATGGAAGGTGCCCAGCACCCTGGTGGTCATCGAGGGAAATGGGCGTATATTAGTGTATAATGTACAATGGGGCTCCCCATTTCATTGTGGAAGGAACAACTCTGCATCTGTCCCATCTGTAACTGCAGCTAAGTATTGTTCTTTGTATTAAATACTTTATTTTTCTATAAATCTGTGTGGTTATGGCCTTCTGCAACTATTATCAAAAGCAACCGGTTACACACATCTATATATTATATCACATTACACATACATATATCATACAATATTACACATACATTACATTGCACATGCATATGTTACTTTGCACACATACATATATACTATATTACATTACACACATATATACTATAACACATACATACATATATTACATTACACATATACATATAAAACACATACATACATATATACTATACTATATTATATAACATATATATATTATATTACATTACACACATATATGCTATATTACATTACACATATACATATATAACATATACATATATCATATTACATTACACATATACATATATCATATTACATTACACACATATACATAAATAACACATACATATATACTATATTACATTACACATATACATATATACTATATTACATTAAACATACATATATAACACATATATACTATATTACATTACACATATACATATATAACACATATATACTATATTACATTACACATATACATATATAACACATATATACTATATTACATTACACATATACATATATAACACATATTACACATATACATATATAACACATACATATATACTATATTACATTACACATATATAACACATATACATATACTATATTACATTACACATATACATATATAACACATATATACTATATTACATTACACATATACATATATAACACATATATACTATATTTCATTACACATATACATATATAACACATATATACTATATTACATTACACATATATAACACATATACATATACTATATTACATTACACATATACATATATAACACATATATACTATATTACATTACACATATACATATAAAACACATATATACTATATTACATTACACATATATAACACATATATACTATATTACATTACACATATACATATATAACACATATATACTATATTACATTACACATATACATATATAACACATATATACTATATTACATTACACATATACATATATAACACATATATACTATATTACATTACACATATACATATATAACACATATATACTATATTACATTACACATATATAACACATATATACTATATTACATTACACATATACATATATACTATATTACATTACACATACACATATATAACACATATATATCTATTATTTCCCTTTTTCAGGCCGCTATGATGAGAGACTCGGCCACTTACCTCCCTATATTACATTATATTATCATATTCATTTGAGTTATTTTTTCCTTATTGCTCCATCTAGCTTCCCCATACATTGCACCCCATTTCGGAGGGTAAATGTGACCTGCCCCTCCCTCTGGGATCCAGGAATAGCACCAAGGAGAACTTCTCTTTAATCTGCTTGATTCTTGGGGACCAGCACATAGGACACATTGGATGTCTGTGCAGTCCTGTGTGCCCGGGGATGAGCGGTGGTCCGGTGTAGGCCGGCACATAGGACACATTGGATGTCTGTGCAGTCCTGTGTGCCCGTCGATGAGCGGTGGTCCGGTGCAGGCCGGCACATAGGACACATTGGATGTCTGTTCAGTCCTGTGTGCCCGGGGATGAGCGGTTGCCCGGTGTAGGCCATCATATAGGACACATTGGATGTCTGTGCAGTCCTGTGTGCCCGTCGATGAGCGGTGGTCCGGTGCAGGCTGGCACATAGGACACATTGGATGTCTGTTCAGTCCTGTGTGCCCGGGGATGAGCGGTTGCCTGGTGTAGGCCGGCACATAGGACACATTGGATGTCTGTGCAGTCCTGTGTGCCCGTCGATGAGCGGTGGTCCGGTGCAGGCCGGCACATAGGACACATTGGATGTCTGTGCAGTCCTGTGTGCCCGGCGATGAGCGGTGGTCCGGTGCAGGCCGGCACATAGGACACATTGGATGTCTGTGCAGTCCTGTGTGCTTGGGCTCTTTGTGATGTGGCTCCCACCTATTCTATGAGATGTTTGTCCGTCATTCAGCATAGCGCGCTGGCTGGTAAATTATTCTCTATCCGTCTGCGTTGGCGGAGTCTTTCTTTTGATCTGCATGGCAAATTCTGAGCATTTCTGCCCTCTGATCTTCCAAATGTGAGTGTCTACGCCAGCGTTTATCTTTGCTTTAATATTTTATTTGTCGTATTTTCTGTCCGCGCTCAGATACATAAGGGGAGCGAGGATTTAAGGCTGCACAGCGGAGAGTGTCTTTCCATTAGGGAGAGATCCTGTGTGTGTTTATGTAATATTTATTCCTCTATATACTGGATAGCGTCCCGTCCTGCATCCACTCAGCTGCTAATTACACACAAGCATCTCCGTGCAATCGGAGTTTCTCTGACAGAATGCTAATCCCGTCCCCTGGTATCCGGCCGAGCTGCACAGTCTCTACTGCATAAACCTTCTGCCGCCATCTTCATTAACCCACCAATTGCCAAGGGGAACGCTGAGGCATTTACATAGGACTGCAGAACACCTTCCCCGTCCTCTAACCGCATCATCCCGCTCCGCACAAGCCAGCGCTTCGCAGAATATCTGCACCATAAAACCTCATTGAATAAAATATATGCATTCCCAACGTTTAATCGTGCTAATGGCGAACAGAAGAATTTGCATTTTCCGTCCGTATTTATGGCAACAGATTTGCATTAATGAGACTTTTAGGATTATTTAAAGGATAGATAAAACCCAAAATTAAAAATGTCATATATGAAGCATGAAAGCGTATTTGGAAAACAAATTTCATTACTTCTTTGCCGCTGAGTCGGTGAATCTGTGTTTGTTTCATGTAGAGAAGGTTATGAAGGTATTATAGACACCAGCTGGATGGGACCGTGAATAATACGGCTCAGGAAGGTTGTGGGAGATATCTCTATACCTCCAGTGTGGGCCGACCACCTCGTACCCTGGCCATACAAAAAGTCACTATGACCGACCACCTCATACCCTGGCCATACAAAAAGTCACTATGACCGACCACCTCATACCCTGGCCATACAAAAAGTCACCATGGCCGACCACCTCATACCCTGGCCATACAAAAAGTCACTATGACCGACCACCTCATACCCTGGCCATACAAAAAGTCACCATGGCCGACCACCTCATACCCTGGTCATACAAAAAGTTTCCATGGCAGACCACGTCATACTCTGGTCATACAAAAAGTCACCATGGCCGACCACCTCATACCCTGGTCATACAAAAAGTCACCATGGCCGACCACCTCATACCCTGGTCATACAAAAAGTCACCATGGACGACCACCTGATACTCTGGTCATACAAAAAGTCACTATGACCGACCACCTGATACTCTGGTCATACAGAAAGTCACTATGACCGACCACCTGATACTCTGGTCATACAAAAAGTCACTATGACTTAGTACCTGACATCCCCATGATACACAAATCTCCATGAATATAAAACCCCCTGTGAGTTTATCCACGAGAATTCCGTAGTGTGAACCCACCCTTACATTGTAATCTATAGCTATCTAGAAAGAGAGGGATGAAACAACTGTGTTTCTTTTCCCCTACACTGCTCAGGAGGCCATCACTGTTCTTTTGTTTTCCCTCTCCTTGGCCAGGTGCTTAGTGATGTCAGTAGGCAGGGTTACAGATGATGTCATACAGCTTAACTGGCAACAGAATCATGTGACTTTGGTCTCAGAAGGAGAGGAAAGAGGAGTGGAGACCAGGTGGAGCAGGAAGTAAGGATTTTCAGGGGGGAGGGGAGAAGAAGGGAAGCAGGGGGGAGGGGAAAAGAAGGGAGGGGGGGAGCGGGGGTCTCATCACCGTTCCCTTGTAATTAGTGTCAGTGGAATCTTGGTGGTTTATTTTACGATGCCGCTCTCTCCTCTATGTTTCCGCATCTCTTTGTCCGTCTAATAATTCATGGCCGCTAATTATTTCTGATCTGTAGAGTCTTTCCCGCTGGCTTTGTCCTCACCTGTTTTCTCCGTCTATAAAACCTCCAGGACTTTAGGACGCGGCTCTCGCTGTGCGGCCGGACGCGCCCCCCCTGAAATGGTTTGTTAATTATATGTTTCCCACCAAAGGTAAAAGCGAATTTCCCTCGGTAACATTTATCTTACTTATAAAACGTGTGGAGAGAAAATTCTTGTGTCTCGGTTGTGCGTTGGTACAGAACACGTGGAGGCCGCAACACTCAAGTGTTAAATTGAGAAATGGCTTCCTTAATGGAGCTAAACGTTAATTTATCCAGGATAGGGCAAAGAGCGAAACGCGCCGTCCAGACCAGGAACGGAAGAATATAATACAAGAGAAGCAACGTACAGGGATCTATACCCTCTGCCCAGAGCCATAGTAGTCTGTATATAGGTATACAGGGATCTATACCCTCTGCCCAGAGCCATAGTAGTCTGTATATAGGTATACAGGGATCTATACCCTCTGCCCAGAGCCATAGTAGTCTGTATATAGGTATACAGGGATCTATACCCTCTGCCCATAGCCATAGTAGTCTGTATATAGGTATACAGGGATCTATACCCTCTGCCCAGAGCCATAGTAGTCTGTATATAGGTATACAGGGATCTATACCCTCTGCCCGGAGCCACAATAGTCTGTATATAGGTATACAGGGATCTATACCCTCTGCCCGGAGCCACAATAGTCTGTATATAGGTATACAGGGATCTATACCCTCTGCCCAGAGCCATAGTAGTCTGTATATAGGTATACAGGGATCTATACCCTCTGCCCGGAGCCACAATAGTCTGTATATAGCTACAGCTCCCATAACTACAGCTGCCATAGCTACAGCTCCCATAACTACCGCTTCCATAGTTACAGCTCCCATAACTACAGCTCCCATAGTTACAGCTCCCATAACTACAGCTCCCATAACTACAGCTGCCATAAGAAGAGCTGCCATAGCTACAGCTTCCATAGCTACAGCTCCCATAACTACAGCTGCCATAACTACAGCTTTCATAGTTACAGCTCCCATAACTACAGCTCTCATAACTACAGCTGCCATAGCTACAGCTACCAGTTACAGCTCCCATAACTACAGCTGCCATAGTTACAGCTCCCATAACTACAGCTGCCATAGTTACAGCTCCCATAGCTACAGCTCCCATAACTACAGCTGCCACAACTACAGCTGCCATAGTTACAGCTCCCATAGCTACAGCTCCCATAACTACAGCTGCCATAGCTACAGCTACCATAGTTACAGCTCCCATAGCTACAGCTACCATAGTTACAGCTCCCATAACTACAGCTCCCATAGCTACAGCTCCCATAGTTACAGCTCCCATAGCTACAGCTCTCATAGTTACAGCTCCCATAACTACAGCTCCCATAGCTACAGCTCTCATAACTACAGCTGCCATAGCTACAGCTACCATAGTTACAGCTCCCATAACTACAGCTCTCATAGTTACAGCTCCCATAACTACAGCTCCCATAGCTACAGCTCCCATAACTACAGCTCCCATAACTACAGCTCCCATAACTACAGCTGCCATAACTACAGCTGCCATAGTTACAGCTCCCATAGCTACAGCTCCCATAACTACAGCTGCCACAACTACAGCTGCCATAGTTACAGCTCCCATAGCTACAGCTCCCATAACTACAGCTGCCATAGCTACAGCTACCATAGTTACAGCTCCCATAGCTACAGCTACCATAGTTACAGCTCCCATAACTACAGCTCCCATAGCTACAGCTCCCATAGTTACAGCTCCCATAGCTACAGCTCTCATAGTTACAGCTCCCATAACTACAGCTCCCATAGCTACAGCTCCCATAGCTACAGCTCCCATAACTACAGCTGCCATAGCTACAGCTACCATAGTTACAGCTCCCATAACTACAGCTCTCATAGTTACAGCTCCCATAACTACAGCTCCCATAGCTACAGCTCCCATAACTACAGCTCCCATAACTACAGCTCTCATAGTTACAGCTCCCATAACTACAGCTGCCATAAGAAGAGCTGCCATAGCTACAGCTTCCATAGCTACAGCTCCCATAACTACAGCTCTCATAGTTACAGCTCCCATAACTACAGCTCCCATAGTTACAGCTCCCATAACTACAGCTCCCATAACTACAGCTGCCATAGTTACAGCTCCCATAACTACAGTTCCCATAACTACAGCTCCCATAACTACAGCTCCCATAGTTACAGCTCCCATAGCTACAGCTCCCATAACTACAGCTGCCATAGCTACAGCTACCATAGTTACAGCTCTCATAGTTACAGCTCCCATAACTACAGCTCCCATAGCTACAGCTCCCATAACTACAGCTGCCATAAGAAGAGCTGCCATAGTGACCAGTGTAGAGTGGTGTCAGTAATGTCTGCCCCTTAATAATGTGCATCTACTCAGCCTTCTGCTGTGCGATCACAGGAAATTGAGGTTCCTAATAGTCTTGGCCCCAATCCATATCTGTATAGTACACGCTAAGAAGCACCAGTAACATAGAGGACATTATAGGGCAGTACTGAGCAGTGTATGATGTGGAGCCAGTATTAGGGTGAGCTAGGCTTCTATGGGCAGCTGTCATCTGATACTTCTGTCAGCTGATTCATCTCCTGATACATTTTAGTAGTTTTCACAGTAAATGATGATCTTAGGAGGAGGAAGGAGCGTGAGGACTGGAGAACCATGTAGATTGCTCTGATATGAGGTAGAACCTTCCCTATATGCCCTTACACTATCCGCTTAGTGATGTCTCCATTATCATTCTCCCACAGTCGTCTGGCCTTTTGGGTTGGCTATCCTCTGTCATGGCTCCCACACGTTTATATGATTGTAACCATGGACTAAAAAGGGATAAAAATTCATTATAAAACATAGTAAAACCCATGCTACAGGGCATCTGAAACAACAAGACAAACCTTCTGCTTCACATGACCAGCCATGAAACGCAATAACTCGAGAAATCGTCTGATAAAACAGAATCGCGGCTTCAGGTTTGATCCAAGTGAGAAAAACATGATTTGATATGTACAAAAAAAGATCAATGTCTTCTATGAAGAAGAGTATAATAAGGAAAGATGTTCAACACCTTAAAGTGCTGCCACACACCAGGTGCACACAGGAAAGCTGCTGGAGGTCTGCGTCCTGCGCCTGGATGTGGGAGCCAGCACTACAAAGATGAGCCCGTCATTGATGTGGGATAGAGCGCAGGAGGCGGACAGTCATTAGTCGGTGGCGGCAGATCTCATCATTGAAGTAGTGTACGTTAACGCTGCGCTGATTACCGCTCCCTGGAAAAGAACAGTTAAACTTATGAAGCTTCGGCTAATGAACTCCGCTTGGGGCTCGTCAATAATAGTGCGCCGCTCTTAAAAGAGAGTGCAGAGTGAGCGCGCTGATGTCTGAGAGGGCCAATTTCCTCTCAGTACTGTGGCTGTGCGCTGCGGAGTAGATTGCCCTCCTATGTTTGATCCCGGCCTGAGTTACGGCCATCCGCAGCAATGGGTCATAAAGAGCGAGGTGGTGATGTGAGGACACGGAGATCGGAGCCCACAGGGATCGGCTGATTGTGTTTACGGCTTCAAGCACGTCTACCCCGAAGAAGGAAAATTCTCCGCAGCATTTTCCTTGATGTATTGTCTTGGAGGGGTTTTCTCAGGGACCTTGGGAAACAATATGAAGATGTAATATATATATATATTCATCATAACGCTTGCTTTACGTAAAGGCCGCTACTTCTCTGCCGCACAAAATGTGAATAATTCTCTTCAGCTGAAACCTTTCACCTATGTGCGACGTGAGTCTCCGAGAAATGTTTAATCACCAAAGGGGAACGACAAGAAAGGACGAGAAACCCATCAGATTCAATCGAGATTCAGGGAAAAACAGTCAATTAGTCTTCAAAGGTTTGTCCCAATCTAATTTCTTATGTGAATGTTTGGATGAATCAGAGCAGGAGCAGGGACTCCTCTCACTGTCATACACGGCAGACCCCACACACCCTGCACCCTGCCCGGGGAATGGTCACTGTATAGAGCGGGAGCAGGGACTCCTCTCAGTGTCATAGACGGTGGACCTCACACACCCTGCACCCTGCCCGGGGAATGGTCACTGTATAGAGCAGGAGCAGGGACTCCTCTCAGTGTCATAGACGGTGGACCTCACACACCCTGCACCCTGCCCGGGGAATGGTCACTGTATGGAGCGGGAGCAGGGACTCCTCTCAGTGTCATAGACGGCAGACCTCACACACCCTGCCCTATGGTCTTCTTACAGTCACCTATATACCTGGTCTTCTTACAGTCACCTATATACCTGGTCTGGTCTTCTTACAGTCACCTATATACCTGGTCTTCTTACAGTCACCTATATACCTGGTCTTCTTACAGTCACCTATATACCTGGTCTGGTCTTCTTACAGTCACCTATATACCTGGTCTTCTTACAGTCACCTATATACCTGGTCTTCTTACAGTCACCTATATACCTGGTCTTCTTACAGTCACCTATATACCTGGTCTTCTTACAGTCACCTATATACCTGGTCTTCTTACAGTCACCTATATACCTGGTCTCCTAACAGTCACCTATATACCTGGTCTTCTTACAGTCACCTATATACCTGGTCTCCTAACAGTCACCTATATACCTGGTCTCCTTACAGTCACCTATATACCTGGTCTCCTTACAGTCACCTATGTACCTGGTCTTCTTACAGTCACCTATATACCTGGTCTTCTTACAGTCACCTATATACCTGGTCTTCTTACAGTCACCTATATACCTGGTCTTCTTACAGTCACCTATATACCTGGTCTTCTTACAGTCACCTATATACCTGGTCTTCTTACAGTCACCTATATACCTGGTCTTCTTACAGTCACCTATATACCTGGTCTCCTTACAGTCACCTATATACCTGGTCTTCTTACAGTCACCTATATACCTGGTCTTCTTACAGTCACCTATATACCTGGTCTTCTTACAGTCACCTATATACCTGGTCTTCTTACAGTCACCTATATACCTGGTCTTCTTACAGTCACCTATATACCTGGTCTTCTTACATATACCTTATTATATGTGGCTGGTGCACGTGTACGGTATGTCGGCATATAATGTGATCCGCCATAGAGAAGTGGTATCATTGAAGCTCCACCACGGTTTGGGATCCCATACTTTTTTGCTGGTGTTTATGACCAGATTACTGACTATTTTCTGCCACCTTTCTACATAGAAATAATTGGCCCTTAGCTATGGCGTTGTGGACTCTCATCTATATGCTGGTGCTCATCAATCTGCTCCTTGCTTTATAAAGAGAGTCCACACAAATGGCGCACATACTTCTAACCTATACAAGCACTGTACAAGCTTCCCTTATTATCTGACCTTTATAAGACGTGGCGGTCATTGTGTGATACCGCCATAAACCTTTTATTATGACGGAAAGAAAGGTACAAAGAAGAGGTTCAAAGGGCACGAGAGCGAATATTGTAAGTGACCTGTGAGTGGTCGTCTCATCAAGACAATTCCTCTCCATATTCTCCATTATAAAGTTCACCGAGGAAAAGGGGGGGTTATGAAGACCCCTGTAATAACCAGAGCTGAGAGCTGCTGCAGACTGGTGACCCTGCTTCATAAGAGGCTTTTCATTTAATTGCAACACTACATAATACTACAACTATATAGCCTGCAACACTTCAGATCATCATATGTTACTGAGATGATGGCTTCCGGTGTTTTCTTGTTCATACAACCCCATTAAAGCAGACCTAGTAGCATCTATCTGCTGGATACGGTAAACATAGCGTATGATTGGGCTTCTTACCCTGAATCTGGAGATATAACTCTTATTTCAATCTGTCCCTCCAGCGCTGAGATATAACCTTTAGAAGTTTTATGTAAATTGTCAGGTAAAGCTCCTGGGGTGTCCCCATTAGCTGGAGAAGTCCAGCAATGTTCACAGAGTGCAGGCAGAGGGGTGTCAGGTGGGAGAGAAGCGGCTGAATGTTGCTCAGATGAGTAGGAGAACAACCCAGGGTTTATATCTCAGCGCTGAAGCGGCGGATTGAAATAAGAGTTGTATCTCCTGCTTCATGGTGAGAAGCCATAGCGTACACTGACTTTATTTTATAATCTGTAAAAGTGATGGTCTTTCCTTTCCACACTGGATCAGGAGGTGATGGCACATATAGCACCCAACCCATACGTGTTTTTCACACAAATCATGAGAACCAAGTGTTAAAGTGAAAGAGACGGTGAGAGACAGCAAAAGATGGCGTCCGGTAACTTACCTGCACGCCATTTATTGTTATTATGATTGATCTATATGCAGACGCTGGATTCTGGTGGAGTGACACATGGAAAATAATACATAATGAATCTCACACTTCACGAAGCCCATTAGAGCGCTGGCATAATGCACATTACTGTACAGACTGACATTCACTAATACAGCTGTGTGTCGGGGGTGATTTAATACTCGATTATCAGGGACGCGGTGTACAGCGATTTACAGCTATTTATGGCAATATTCATAGTGCAAAGCCATTGAGCTCAGCCAGAGGGGCCGAGCCGGAGCACAAAGTACAGCGTTCAGACCGGAGACGCCATTCAGCTTTGTATTGTCACCTATAGAGACGTTATTAGGCCGGGCAAACAATAACACCATTTTAGTTGTCGTTCTAATAGAAGCAGAAAAACATAAATAGCGCTGGTGTGGGATCACTTACATGCCAGATAGGAGCGGGTGCGATGGATGCTATTGACTAAAGGGGGGCTGTGAGGTTTCTATAAGGGTCCCAGATTGTTACAAAACATTCAATATAAATGAAGCCAAACTAAAGACTTTCCTGTACTTACCTGATGATCTGTCCTCCCTACATAGAGGTCTCCTGTACTTACCTGATGATCTGTCCTCCCTGCATAGAGGTCTCCTGTACTTACCTGATGATCTATCCTCCCCTACATAGAGGTCTCCTGTACTTACCGGATGATTTGTCCTCCCCTACATAGAGGTCTCCTGTACTTACCTGATGATCTGTCCTCCCCTACATAGAGGTCTCCTGTACTTACCTGATGATCTGTCCTCCCTACATAGAGGTCTCCTGTACTTACCTGATGATCTGTCCTCCCTACATAGAGGTCTCCTGTACTTACCTGATGATCTGTCCTCCCTGCATAGAGGTCTCCTGTACTTACCTGATGATCTGTCCTCCCTACATATTGGTCTCCTGTACTTACCTGATGATCTGTCCTCCCTACATAGAGGTCTCCTGTACTTACCTGATGATCTGTCCTCCCTACATAGAGGTCTCCTGTACTTACCTGATGATCTGTCCTCCCTACATAGAGGTCTCCTGTACTTACCTGATGATCTGTCCTCCCTACATAGAGGTCTCCTGTATTTACCTGATGATCTGTCCTCCCTACATATTGGTCTCCTGTACTTACCTGATGATCTGTCCTCCCTACATAGAGGTCTCCTGTACTTACCTGATGATCTGTCCTCCCTACATAGAGGTCTCCTGTACTTACCTGATGATCTGTCCTCCCTACATAGAGGTCTCCTGTACTTACCTGATGATCTGTCCTCCCCTACATAGAGGTTTCCTGTACTTACCTGATGATCTGTCCTCCCTACATAGAGGTCTCCTGTACTTACCTGATGATCTGTCCTCCCTACATAGAGGTCTCCTGTACTTACCTGATGATCTGTCCTCCCTACATAGAGGTCTCCTGTACTTACCTGATGATCTGTCCTCCCTACATAGAGGTCTCCTGTACTTACCTGATGATCTGTCCTCCCTACATATTGGTCTCCTGTACTTACCTGATTATCTGTCCTCCCTACATAGAGGTCTCCTGTACTTACCTGATGATCTGTCCTCCCTACATAGAGGTCTCCTGTACTTACCTGATGATCTGTCCTCCCTACATAGAGGTCTCCTGTACTTACCTGATGATCTGTCCTCCCCTACATATTGGTCTCCTGTACTTACCTGATGATCTGTCCTCCCTACATAGAGGTCTCCTGTACTTACCTGATGATCTGTCCTCCCTACATAGAGGTCTCCTGTACTTACCTGATGATCTGTCCTCCCTACATAGAGGTCTCTTGTACTTACCTGATGATCTGTCCTCCCTACATAGAGGTCTCCTGTACTTACCTGATGATCTGTCCTCCCTACATAGAGGTCTCCTGTACTTACCTGATGATCTGTCCTCCCTACATATTGGTCTCCTGTACTTACCTGATTATCTGTCCTCCCTACATAGAGGTCTCCTGTACTTACCTGATGATCTGTCCTCCCTACATAGAGGTCTCCTGTACTTACCTGATGATCTGTCCTCCCTACATAGAGGTCTCCTGTACTTACCTGATTATCTGTCCTCCCTACATAGAGGTCTCCTGTACTTACCTGATGATCTGTCCTCCCTACATAGAGGTCTCCTGTACTTACCTGATGATCTGTCATCCCTACATAGAGGTCTCCTGTACTTACCTGATGATCTGTCCTCCCTACATAGAGGTCTCCTGTACTTACCTGATGATCTGTGCCCCCTACATAGAGGTCTCCTGTACTTACCTGATGATCTGTGCCCTCTACATAGAGGTCTCCTGTACTTACCTGATGATCTGTCCTCCCCTACATATTGGTCTCCTGTACTTACCTGATGATCTGTCCTCCCTACATAGAGGTCTCCTGTACTTACCTGATGATCTGTCCTCCCTACATAGAGGTCTCCTGTACTTACCTGATGATCTGTGCCCCCTACATAGAGGTCTGCTGTACTTACCTGATGATCTGTCCTCCCTACATAGAGGTCTCCTGTACTTACCTGATGATCTGTCCTCCCCTACATAGAGGTCTCCTGTACTTACCTGATGATCTGTCCTCCCCTACATATTGGTCTCCTGTACTTACCTGATAATCTCTGTTTCCCTGTAAATGGACGGGTTTGATGCAAACCTGAGAGACCGATGTGGGGGCCCAACCCGCTCACCAGTATCCGGTTCTGTCCGATGCAGCTTGATTCTAGTAGATGATGCTCACTGGATTTCTTTGTACATTCGTAGATTAACATCATAAGATCACTGTGGTTTCTAGTATGACCCCAACTGAACACGAAAAATTAACCCCCCCCCCCCCCCCTAACACTATGAGACCAGAGCTAAAGACGCAGAGAGGATGTGATTGGTACTTTCCGCCATACCGGCTCAGACACATTACACATTTCCTTCAGAAGGTTCATCGTTCTGGCTGCAAAATATGGGATTTATCTTAAAAAGTCCTTGACTGTTCAATATTATGTCACTGTGTACTTTGTCTGCCAGAAGATTTATGCTGCCCGAAACACGGACAATATCAACTCCCAACAGGCTCCCTCATCACTTCAGAGAGGGAAAAAAAGGTTGAACCTGAAAATTGGCAACTGGAAAGTGTCCTGAAGGCGTCTCCCTGCCTCCCCCGCCTATAAAAAAGCTGGGAGAGACCCGAGCTGGGCAGCATCCTCCTATATGGCAGAGGAGCCCACAGGTATTGGCGGGACTGCTGTCTCCTTTAGAATCCCTTCACTGATCACTAGTATGGAGGGTCCTCTTGTCTCTTGGAGGTTTCCCTGGGGGACACTGATAACTTCTTACACTTCAACAACTTAAACAGTATAAAAAAGTTGAAGTGTTATGGCATCTTTGTTCTAATAGTCGTGAGGTTGTGGGTGCATGGACCCCATGGCATCTTTGTTCTAGTGGTCGTGAGGTTGTGGGTGCATGGACCCCATGGCCTCTTTGTTCTAGTGGTTGTGAGGTTGTGGGTGCATGGACCCCATGGCCTCTTTGTTCTAGTGGTTATGAGGTTGTGGGTGCATGGACCCCATGGCATCTTTGTTCTAGTGGTTATGAGTTGTGGTTGCATGGACCCCATGGCATCTTTGTTCTAGTAGTCGTGAGGTTGTGGGTGCATGGACCCCATGGCCTCTTTGTTCTAGTGGTCATGAGATTGTGGGTGCACAGACCCTATGGCCTCTTTGTTCTAGTGGTTGTGAGGTTGTGGGTGCATGGACCCCATGGCCTCTTTGTTCTAGTGATTATGAGGTTGTGGGTGCATGGACCCCATGGCCTCTTTGTTTTAGTGGTTGTGAGGTTGTGGGTGCATGGACCCCATGGCCTCTTTGTTCTAGTGGTTATGAGGTTGTGGGTGCATGGACCCCATGGCATCTTTGTTCTAGTGGTCGTGAGGTTGTGGGTGCATGGACCCCATGGCCTCTTTGTTCTAGTGGTTGTGAGGTTGTGGGTGCATGGACCCCATGGCCTCTTTGTTCTAGTGGTTATGAGGTTGTGGGTGCATGGACCCCATGGCATCTTTGTTCTAGTGGTTATGAGGTTGTGGGTGCATGGACCCCATGGCCTCTTTGTTCTAGTGGTCGTGAGGTTGTGGGTGCATGGACCCCATGGCCTCTTTGTTCTAGTGGTCGTGAGGTTGTGGGTGCATGGACCCCATGGCATCTTTGTTCTAGTGGTCGTGAGGTTGTGGGTGCATGGACCCCATGGCCTCTTTGTTTTAGTGGTTATGAGGTTGTGGGTGCATGGACCCCATGGCCTCTTTGTTCTAGTGGTCGTGAGGATGTGGGTGCATGGACCCCATGGCCTCTTTGTTCTAGTGGTCGTGAGGATGTGGGTGCATGGACCCCATGGCCTCTTTGTTCTAGTGGTCGTGAGGTTGTGGGTGCATGGACCCCATGGCCTCTTTGTTCTAGTGGTCGTGAGGTTGTGGGTGCATGGACCCCATGGCCTCTTTGTTCTAGTGGTCGTGAGGTTGTGGGTGCATGGACCCCATGGCCTCTTTGTTCTAGTGGTCGTGAGGTTGTGGGTGCATGGACCCCATGGCATCTTTGTTCTAGTGGTCGTGAGGTTGTGGGTGCATGGACCCCATGGCCTCTTTGTTCTAGTGGTTATGAGGTTGTGGGTGCATGGACCCCATGGCCTCTTTGTTCTAGTGGTTACGAGGTTGTGGGTGCATGGACCCTATGGCCTCTTTGTTCTAGTGGTTATGAGGTTGTGGGTGCATGGACCCCATGGCCTCTTTGTTCTAGTGGTCGTGAGGTTGTGGGTGCATGGACCCCATGGCATCTTTGTTCTAGTGGTCGTGAGGTTGTGGGTGCATGGACCCCATGGCCTCTTTGTTCTAGTGGTTATGAGGTTGTGGGTGCATGGACCCCATGGCCTCTTTGTTCTAGTGGTTATGAGGTTGTGGGTGCATGGACCCCATGGCCTCTTTGTTCTAGTGGTCGTGAGGTTGTGGGTGCATGGACCCCATGGCCTCTTTGTTCTAGTGGTCGTGAGGTTGTGGGTGCATGGACCCCATGGCATCTTTGTTCTAGTGGTCATGAGGTTGTGGGTGCATGGACCCCATGGCCTCTTTGTTCTAGTGGTCGTGAGGTTGTGGGTGCATGGACCCCACAGATTACTTCTTATTGTCGATGTGTCAGAACTGTGCATGTATCCTTTCATAATAATCTATAACGTTACCACACCAGTGAAGAAAATGGAGCGGTTATCAATATAGGTTTAAGGAAATCTGTGAGGAGGGATTGAGGTGATCATTGTGGAGTGATCAGGGTGATCGTTGTGGGGCTATTGTTTTGGGATGATTGGGGTGATCATTGTGGGGTGTTCGTTGTGGGGTGATCGTTTTGGGATTATTGGGGTGATCATTGTGGGGTGTTCATTGTGGGGTGATCGTTTTGGTATTATTGGGGTGATCATTGTGGGGTGATCGTTGTGGGGTGTTCGTTGTGGAGTGATAGTTTTGGGATGATTGGGGTGATCATTGTGGGGTGTTCATTGTGGGGTGATTGGGCTTTTCTTTGTGGAGCGGTTAGGGTGATCGATATAGGGTCATCGGATTGATCGTTGTGAGGTGATTGTTGTGGAGTGATCAGGGTGATCGTTGTGGCGCAATCGGGGAGATTGTTGTGGGGCGATCCTTTTGGGATGATTGGGGTGATTATTGTGGGGTGATCATTGTGGGCTTATCTTTGTGGAGCGGTTAGGGTGATGGTTGTGTGGTGATCGGATTTATTGTTGTGGAGTGATCGGGGTGATTGTTGTGGGATGATCGTTGTGGGGTGATTGTTGTGGGATGATTGGGGTGATTATTGTGGGGTGTTCGTTGTGGGGTGATCATTGTGGGCTTATCTTTGTGAAGCGGTTAGGGTGATGGTTGTGGGGTTATCAGATTGATCATTGTGAAGTGATTGTTGTGGAGTGATCAGGGTGATCATTGTGGGGTGATTGTTGTGGAGTGATCAGGGTGGTTGTTGTGGGGTGATTGTTGTGGGATGATTGGGGTGATCGTTGTGGGGTGATTGTTGTGGGGTGATTGTTGTGGGATGATTGGGGTGATTATTCTGGGGTGTTCGTTGTGGGGTGATTGTTGTGGGGTGATTGTTGTGGGATGATTGGGGTGATTATTCTGGGGTGTTCGTTGTGGGGTGATTGTTTGGGCTTATCTTTGTGGAGCGGTTAGGGTGATGGTTGTGGAGTGATCGGATTTATTGTTGTGGAGTGATCGGGGTGATTGTTGTGGGGTGACATATGGTGAAATGGCTATGAACATACAAGAATGGACAGAATGACTAAGATCTCCATGTGATTGGGGTCTGATAGATGAAGCGGAGTCCTCCCATACTGTGCCGCCCTGTTATTTCTATAATCACATGACCAGCAATAAAGGTTAATCTGTGTTTTTGATAGTCCGCGCCATTTGCGTGCTGGTAAGTGCTGAGATTTACATCATTTGACCGCTCGGCTCCGCGGCATCAGTCTTGGCGTAGTTTGGCTCAGGGAATCGGTCGCATAACAATTGTGAGCATAATGATTTCTAGCGTCCGGCCTGAGTTCTACAATGTCACATGGAAGGTGAACAGAAGAAAAATGACATAACGATACAAGGACGCAGCAAGCTCCGCACACGCACAACCTTTTCTTTTTTAATAAAAACGAATCCACACGTAGGGCGGATGAAATGCCCGGAGGAGGCCAATCCCTCCATTTATTATCTCGCCTGATATCTGACGCTCACACCCACCATTGTTTAGCCAGACACGTCCCACATAAACATTCTTTCTATGGATTTTCCAGTGTTTACATGAAAAACGATTTGATGCATAATCTGCCCTAGATGCCCCATCAGATTCCAGCAGAAATGTCACAGAGAGACGTCAGAGGTGTGTCTGGGAGAAGTACATGGCTGAGTGCTTCACTCCCCAGCCTGCTGCCTTTACTCTCCTGTGGTTCTGTATGGGCAGTGCATTCATCCTACCAGGACTCCGGATGGGAGCCGGGGCCAATACAATATATACAATATATACCTGAGCTCTCTCACTGGAAACTTCACTTCTCCACAGAGGATCGTGAGGGGGGAGCAGAATTGATGGCAATAACTTTATCGCATGCAGATACTTTACCAGAACTCCCTGTCATTTCTTCTCTTCTGACTCATTCCAGCTTACATCCTCTTTGCACTTCTGACCCATCTTTAAGATTTCATCCACCAATCTCATCAAGAATTCAGCACAGGTGACGTCCTACAAATCCCACCGCTACCATCGCAAATACCAACGCAAATCCCACCGCTACCATCGCAAAAACCAACGCAAATCCCACCGCTACCATCGCAAAAACCAACGCAAATCCCACCGCTACCATCGCAAAAACCAACGCAAATCCCTCAGCTACCATGGCAAATACCAATGCAAATCCCACCGCTACCATAGCAAAAACCAACGCAAATCCCACCGCTACCATCGCAATAACCAACGCAAATCCCACCGCTACCATCGCAAATACCACCGCAAATACCACCGCTACCATCGCAAATACCAACGCAAATACCACCGCTACCATCGCAAAAACCAACGCAAATCCCACCGCTACCATAGCAAAAACCAACGCAAATCCCACCGCTACCATCGCAATAACCAACGCAAATCCCACCGCTACCATCGCAAATACCAACGCAAATCCCACCGCTACCATCGTAAATACCAACGCGAATCCCACCGCTACCATTGCAAATACCGCTGCTGCCACCACAAATCTCCCCACTACCATCGCAATTCCCACCACTACCAGTGCAAATACCAATGCGAATCCCAAAATCCCACTGCTACTATTGCAAATACCAACGTGAATCACACCTCTACCATCACAAATTCCATGCAACCATCGCAAATACTAACGCAAATCCCACTGCTACCATTGCAATTCCCACCGCAAATACCAACGCGAATACCACCGCTACCATCGCAAATACCAAGGCGAATACCACAGCTACCACCACAAATCTCCCCACTACCATCACAATTTTCACTGCTACCAGCGCAAATACCAATGTGAATCCCAAAAATGCCACTGCTACCATCGTAATTCCCACCACTACCATCGCAAATACCAACGCAAATCGCACCGCTACTATCGCAAATACAAACACGTATCCCACCGCTACCATTGCAAATACCAATGAGAATCCCACCGCGACCATTGCAAATCCCACTGCTACCACCACAAATCTCCCCACTACCATCGCAATTCACACTGATACCAGCGCCATCGCAAATACCAACGCGAATCCCGCCGCTACCAACGAGAATCCCACCACTACCATTGCAAATCCCACTGCTACCACCACAAATCTCCCCACTACTATCGCAATTCCCACCGCTACCAGTGCAAATACCAATGCGAATCTCACTTACCATTGCAAATACCAACGCGAATTCCACCGCTACCATCGTGGCTCACATGGTGCTATATGGCAGATTACCGCAGGATGGCTCACATGGTGCTATATGGCAGATTACCGCAGGACGGCTCACATGGACCTATATGCCAGATTACCGCAGGACGGCTCACATGGTGCTATATGGCAGATTACTGCAGGACGTCTCACATGGTGCTATATGGCAGATTACCGCAGGATGGCTCACATGGTGCTATATGGCAGATTACCGCAGGACGGCTCACATGGACCTATATGCCAGATTACCGCAGGACGGCTCACATGGTGCTATATGGCAGATTACCGCAGGACGGCTCACATGGTGCTATATGGCAGATTACCGCAGGACGGCTCACATGGTGCTATATGGCAGATTACCGCAGGACGGCTCACATGGTGCTATATGGCAGATTACCGCAGGACGTCTCACATGGTGCTGTATGGCAGATTACCGCAGGACGTCTCACATGGTGCTATATGGCAGATTACTGCAGGACGTCTCACATGGTGCTATATGGCAGATTACTGCAGGACGTCTCACATGGTGCTATATGGCAGATTACCGCAGGACGTCTCACATGGTGCTGTATGGCAGATTACCGCAGGACGTCTCACATGGTGCTATATGGCAGATTACCGCAGGACGTCTCACATGGTGCTGTATGGCAGATTACCGCAGGACGGCTCACATGGTGCTATATGGCAGATTACCGCAGGACGGCTCACATGGTGCTGTATGGCAGATTACTGCAGGGCGGTGTACATGGTGCTATATGGCAGATTACCGCAGGACGTCTCACATGGTGCTATATGGCAGATTACCGCAGGACGGCTCACATGGTGCTATATGGCAGATTACCGCAGGACGGCTCACATGGTGCTATATGGCAGATTACCGCAGGACGGCTCACATGGTGCTGTATGGCAGATTACTGCAGGACGGCTCACATGGTGCTATATGGCAGATTACCGCAGGACGGCTCACATGGTGCTATATGGCAGATTACTGCAGGACGGCTCACATGGTGCTATATGGTAGATTACCGCAGGACGTCTCACATGGTGCTGTATGGCAGATTACCGCAGGACGTCTCACATGGTGCTATATGGCAGATTACTGCAGGGCGGTGTACATGGTGCTATATGGCAGATTACCGCAGGACGTCTCACATGGTGCTATATGGCAGATTACCGCAGGACGGCTCACATGGTGCTATATGGCAGATTACCGCAGGACGGCTCACATGGTGCTGTATGGCAGATTACTGCAGGACGGCTCACATGGTGCTATATGGCAGATTACCGCAGGACGGCTCACATGGTGCTATATGGCAGATTACCGCAGGACGTCTCACATGGTGCTATATGGCAGATTACTGCAGGACGTCTCACATGGTGCTATATGGCAGATTACTGCAGGACGTCTCACATGGTGCTATATGGCAGATTACCGCAGGACGTCTCACATGGTGCTATATGGCAGATTACTGCAGGACGGCTCACATGGTGCTATATGGCAGATTACCGCAGGACGTCTCACATGGTGCTATATGGCAGATTACCGCAGGACGTCTCACATGGTGCTATATGGCAGATTACCGCAGGACGGCTCACATGGTGCTATATGGCAGATTACCGCAGGACGTCTCACATGGTGCTGTATGGCAGATTACCGCAGGACGTCTCACATGGTGCTATATGGCAGATTACTGCAGGACGGCTCACATGGTGCTGTATGGCAGATTACCACAGGACGTCTCACATGGTGCTGTATGGCAGATTACCGCAGGACGGCTCACATGGTGCTATATGGCAGATTACCGCAGGACGGTGTACATGGTGCTATATGGCAGATTACTGCAGGACGTCTCACATGGTGCTATATGGCAGATTACCGCAGGACGGTGTACATGGTGCTATATGGCAGATTACCGCAGGACGGCTCACATGGTGCTGTATGGCAGATTACCGCAGGACGTCTCACATGGTGCTATATGGCAGATTACCGCAGGGCGGTGTACATGGTGCTATATGGCAGATTACCGCAGGACGGCTCACATGGTGCTATATGGCAGATTACCGCAGGACGGTGTACATGGTGCTATATGGCAGATTACCACAGGACGTCTCACATGGTGCTATATGGCAGATTACCGCAGGACGGTGTACATGGTGCTATATGGCAGATTACTGCAGGACGTCTCACATGGTGCTATATGGCAGATTACCGCAGGACGTCTCACATGGTGCTATATGGCAGATTACCGCAGGACGTCTCACATGGTGCTATATGGCAGATTACCGCAGGACGTCTCACATGGTGCTATATGGCAGATTACCGCAGGACGTCTCACATGGTGCCACCTTCATGTACTATCCTCAGGATTTCTAATTTTATCATCCAGAGTTTGGGTGCTTCATCATACTGTCCTGTGTCGCTTCCTGTGACCTCTCGCAGAGGACGCGCTGTTCTTCGGGTGGTGATGGACGTTTCGTGGAGTTCATCTTCTTTCACCTTTGGTCACAATCCAATATTCTGACATCTTTCTCGGTGCGGACGAGGATCTGCTGACACCTCACATCCGTATGGGGAGAGGATCCTGGTAATTTACCATCTGTCGCCCTCATGGTTGTTTCTTACGCCGTGTGTCACCACTTCATCTTACATTTATACACACACATATACATAGTTATATACTCTATATATAGTTAGATCTTAAAGTGACTGTACCCCCAGGCCCAGGCCGAAGCACTGGAGGCGGCCGACCCACCCCCAGTGGGAGGAAACCCCCCACCCCCCTATGATAGGGTTCCATTGATTCTAATGGAGTCACGTCATGGAGGGGCGGGGGTTCTTCCCACTGGGGGTGGGTCGGCCGCCTCCAGTGCTTCGGCCTGGGCCTGGGGGTACAGTCACTTTAAAGGGGTTTTGCCATATGACGGAGTTATCCCCACTCGCAGGAGAGCGGATAACCACCTTCGGGGTCTGACTGCTGAGGCCTCCCATGATCCCGAGCGCCAACCCATTCATTCTTTACGGGAACTGTCAGAAATACGAGAACACTTACAACTCCCAAGGAAAACGAATCGAGAGGCAGCGAACGTGTGAACACTGCCTCATACTAATGGGAGACTCCTTATACATAGCCCCGACCCGGGGGACCCCTCCTACACATAGCCCCAGCCCTGGGGACCCCTCTTACACATAGCCCCAGCCCGGGGGACCCCTCCTACACATAGCCCCAGCCCGGGGGACCCCTCCTACACATAGCCCCAGCCCGGGGGACCCCTCCTACACATAGCCCCAGCCCTGGGGACCCCTCTTACACATAGCCCCAGCCCGGGGGACCCCTCCTACACATAGCCCCAGCCCGGGGGACCCCTCCTACACATAGCCCCGACCCGGGGGACCCCTCCTACACATAGCCCCGACCCGGGGGACCCCTCCTACACATAGCCCCAGCCCGGGGGACCTCTCCTACACATAGCCCCAGCCCGGGGGACCTCTCCTACACATAGCCCCAGCCCGGGGGACCCCTCCTACACATAGCCCCAGCCCGGGGGACCCCTCCTACACATAGCCTTAGCCCTGGGGACCCCTCCTACACATAGCCCCAGCCCGGCTGACCCCTCTTACACATAGCCCCAGCCCTGGGGACCCCTCCTACACATAGCCCCAGCCCGGGGGACCCCTCCTACACATAGCCCCAGCCCGGGGGACCCCTCTTACACATAGCCCCAGCCCGGGGGACCCCTCCTACACATAGCCCCAGCCCGGGGGACCCCTCCTACACATAGCCCCAGCCCGGGGGACCCCTCTTACACATAGCCCCAGCCCGGGGGACCCCTCTTACACATAGCCCCAGCCCTGGGGACCCCTCTTACACATAGCCCCAGCCCTAGGGACCCCTCTTACACATAGCCCCAGCCCTGGGGACCCCTCTTACACATAGCCCCAGCCTGGCGGACCCCTCTTACACATAGCCCCAGCCCTGGGGACCCCTCTTACACATAGCCTCAGCCCTGGGGACCCCTCTTACACATAGCCTGGCGGACCCCTCTTACACATAGCCCCAGCCCGGGGGACCCCTCTTACACATAGCCCCAGCCCTAGGGACCCCTCTTACACATAGCCCCAGCCCTGGGGACCCCTCTTACACATAGCCTCAGCCCTGGGGACCCCTCTTACACATAGCCTGGCGGACCCCTCTTACACATAGCCCCAGCCCGGGGGACCCCTCTTACACATAGCCCCAGTATATGAGTATTGTAGTGTATGGGTATTGTAGTATATGGGTACTGTAGTATATAGGTATTGTAGTATATGGGTACTGTAGTATATGGGTATTGTAGTATATAGGTATTGTAGTATATGGGTACTGTAGTATATGGGTACTGTAGTATATAGGTATTGTAGTATATGGGTACTGTAGTATATGGGTACTGTAGTATATGGGTATTGTAGTATATGGGTGCTGTAGTATATGGGTGCTGTAGTATATGGGTACTGTAGTATATCAGTATTGTAGTATATGTGTATTGTAGTATATCAGTATTGTAGTATATGGGTACTGTAGTATATCAGTATTGCAGTATATGTGTACTGTAGTATATGTGTACTGTAGTATATGTGTACTGTAGTATATGGGTACTGTAGTATATGGGTACTGTAGTATATAGGTATTGTAGTATATGGGTTTTGTAGTATATGGGTACTGTAGTATATAGGTATTGTAGTATATGAGTATTGTAGTATATGGGTACTGTAGTATATGGGTACTGTAGTATATAGGTATTGTAGTATATGGGTTTTGTAGTATATGAGTATTGTAGTATATGGGTACTGTAGTATATCAGTATTGTAGTATATCAGTATTGTAGTATATGGGTATTGTAGTATATGGGTATTGTAGTATATCAGTATTGTAGTATATCAGTATTGTAGTATATCAGTATTGTAGTATATGGGTATTGTAGTATATCAGTATTGTAGTATATAGGTACTGTAGTATATGGGTACTATAGTATATCAGTATTGTAGTATATCAGTATTGTAGTATATCAGTATTGTAGTATATGGGTATTGTAGTATATAGGTATTGTAGTATATCAGTATTGTAGTATATAGGTATTGTAGTATATCAGTATTGTAGTATATGGGTACTGTAGTATATCAGTATTGTAGTATATCAGTATTGTAGTATATGAGTATTGTAGTATATGGGTACTGTAGTATATGGGTACTGTAGTATATCAGTATTGTAGTATATCAGTATTGTAGTATATGGGTACTGTAGTATATCAGTACTGTAGTATATGGGTACTGTAGTATATAGGTATTGTAGTATATGGGTACTGTAGTATATGGGTACTGTAGTATATAGGTACTGTAGTATATCAGTATTGTAGTATATGGGTACTGTAGTATATAGGTACTGTAGTATATGGGTACTGTAGTATATGGGTACTGTAGTATATGGGTACTGTAGTATATCAGTATTGTAGTATATGGGTACTGTAGTATATCAGTACTGTAGTATATCAGTATTGTAGTATATCAGTATTGTAGTATATAGGTACTGTAGTATATGGGTACTGTAGTATATAGGTACTGTAGTATATAGGTACTATAGTATATCAGTACTGTAGTATATCAGTATTGTAGTATATCAGTATTGTAGTATATGGGTATTGTAGTATATGGGTACTGTAGTATATGGGTACTGTAGTATATAGGTACTGTAGTATATGGGTATTGTAGTGTATAGGTACTGTAGTATATAGGTACTGTAGTATATCAGTATTGTAGTATATGTGTATTGTAGTATATGGGTACTGTAGTATATGGGTACTGTAGTATATGGGTACTGTAGTATATAGGTATTGTAGTATATCAGTATTGTAGTATATGGGTACTGTAGTATATGGGTACTGTAGTATATAGGTATTGTAGTATATGGGTTTTGTAGTATATGGGTACTGTAGTATATAGGTACTGTAGTATATGGGTATTGTAGTATATCAGTACTGTAGTATATAGGTACTGTAGTATATCAGTATTGTAGTATATGGGTACTGTAGTATATAGGTACTGTAGTATATAGGTATTGTAGTATATCAGTATTGTAGTATATCAGTATTGTAGTATATGGGTACTGTAGTATATAGGTACTGTAGTATATGGGTACTGTAGTATATAGGTACTGTAGTATATCAGTATTGTAGTATATGTGTACTGTAGTATATGTGTACTGTAGTATATGGGTACTGTAGTATATAGGTACTGTAGTATATAGGTACTGTAGTATATAGGTATTGTAGTATATCAGTACTGTAGTATATAGGTATTGTAGTATATCAGTATTGTAGTATATCAGTATTGTAGTATATCAGTATTGTAGTATATGGGTATTGTAGTATATGGGTACTGTAGTATATAGGTACTGTAGTATATAGGTACTGTAGTATATAGGTATTGTAGTATATCAGTATTGTAGTATATCAGTATTGTAGTATATGGGTACTGTAGTATATAGGTACTGTAGTATATGGGTACTGTAGTATATAGGTACTGTAGTATATCAGTATTGTAGTATATCAGTATTGTAGTATATGGGTATTGTAGTATATGTGTACTGTAGTATATGGGTACTGTAGTATATAGGTACTGTAGTATATAGGTATTATAGTATATCAGTACTGTAGTATATAGGTACTGTAGTATATCAGTATTGTAGTATATCAGTATTGTAGTATATCGGTATTGTAGTATATGGGTACTGTAGTATATCAGTATTGTAGTATATGGGTTTTGTAGTATATAGGTATTGTAGTATATCAGTATTGTAGTATATCAGTATTGTAGTATATGGGTACTGTAGTATATAGGTACTGTAGTATATGGGTACTGTAGTATATAGGTACTGTAGTATATAGGTATTGTAGTATATCAGTATTGTAGTATATGGGTACTGTAGTATATAGGTATTGTAGTATATCAGTACTGTAGTATATAGGTATTGTAGTATATCAGTATTGTAGTATATGGGTACTGTAGTATATAGGTACTGTAGTATATGGGTACTGTAGTATATAGGTACTGTAGTATATGGGTACTGTAGTATATGGGTACTGTAGTATATGGGTACTGTAGTATATAGGTACTGTAGTATATAGGTATTGTAGTATATGGGTACTGTAGTATATAGGTACTGTAGTATATCAGTATTGTAGTATATAGGTATTGTAGTATATGTGTACTGTAGTATATAGGTACTGTAGTATATAGGTATTGTAGTATATCAGTATTGTAGTATATAGGTATTGTAGTATATGGGTACTGTAGTATATGGGTACTGTAGTATATAGGTATTGTAGTATATCAGTATTGTAGTATATAGGTATTGTAGTATATGGGTACTGTAGTATATGGGTATTGTAGTATATGGGTATTGTAGTATATCAGTACTGTAGTATATAGGTACTGTAGTATATCAGTATTGTAGTATATAGGTATTGTAATATATCAGTATTGTAGTATATGGGTACTGTAGTATATGGGTACTGTAGTATATGGGTACTGTAGTATATAGGTACTGTAGTATATAGGTATTGTAGTATATGGGTACTGTAGTATATAGGTACTGTAGTATATCAGTATTGTAGTATATAGGTATTGTAGTATATGTGTACTGTAGTATATAGGTACTGTAGTATATAGGTATTGTAGTATATCAGTATTGTAGTATATAGGTATTGTAGTATATGGGTACTGTAGTATATGGGTACTGTAGTATATAGGTATTGTAGTATATCAGTATTGTAGTATATAGGTATTGTAGTATATGGGTACTGTAGTATATGGGTATTGTAGTATATGGGTATTGTAGTATATCAGTACTGTAGTATATAGGTACTGTAGTATATCAGTATTGTAGTATATAGGTATTGTAATATATCAGTATTGTAGTATATGGGTACTGTAGTATATAGGTACTGTAGTATATGGGTACTGTAGTATATAGGTACTGTAGTATATAGGTATTGTAGTATATCAGTATTGTAGTATATGGGTATTGTAGTATATGGGTACTGTAGTATATGGGTATTGTAGTATATGGGTATTGTAGTATATCAGTACTGTAGTATATAGGTACTGTAGTATATCAGTATTGTAGTATATGGGTACTGTAGTATATCAGTATTGTAGTATATGGGTACTGTAGTATATAGGTACTGTAGTATATGGGTACTGTAGTATATAGGTACTGTAGTATATCAGTACTGTAGTATATCAGTACTGTAGTATATAGGTATATGTAGTATATGGGTACTGTAGTATATAGGTACTGTAGTATATAGGTATTGTAGTATATCAGTATTGTAGTATATGTGTACTGTAGTATATAGGTACTGTAGTATATAGGTACTGTAGTATATCAGTATTGTAGTATATGGGTATCAGGTAGGTTTTGTGTCTTTGTTGCTATCAGTAAATTATTCATGCGGCTGCAGTCCCCGGCGCTCACATATAATAACTCCGCTTCTCTCCTTGTGTATGTGTAAGTTCTCCATGGAGAGCGATCACCTTCTGCTCTATGAGGCTCTGTGCTGTAGTTTCCGCCATAGCTCTGGGGGGCGTACAGACCTGCCGCGCCCAAATATTTCATTTCTTTTTATGTCTTTGTTATTTGCTAAATGTAATTTAGAGGAAACCGTAGAGATTCTCGTGTAGACGAGGAAGACAACGCATTTATAGGAACGACTTCTGTTTCTTGTAAATTTTCGTTCTGTCCGCAGCCGAATGTGCGCAGCCGGCGTATGTATCTCTACCATAATGTATGGAGGGACAGCCAATCCCGAGGGGGAACATTCACTTAGTCCATAGCTGTAACCTGCCGCCAGCTGTGGTGTAATATTAGTGAGGGGTTACAGGTTGCTGAGTCCATAGCTGTAACCTGCCGGGCTGTGATATTAGTGAGGGGTTACAGGTTTCTGAGTCCATAGCTGTAACCTGCCGGGCTGTGATATTAGTGAGGGGTTACAGGTTGCTGAGTCCATAGCTGTAACCTGCCGGGCTGTGATATTAGTGAGGGGTTACAGGTTGCTGAGTCCATAGCTGTAACCTGCCGGGCTGTGATATTAGTGAGGGGTTACAGGTTGCTGAGTCCATAGCTGTAACCTGCCGGGCTGTGATATTAGTGAGATGTTACAGGTTGCTGAGTCCATAGCTGTAACCTGCCGCCGGCCGGGCTGTGATATTAGTGAGGAGCTTCAGCCATATGAGACATCAGTCTGTACAGTTCTGTAGCGTATTTCTCCCCATATGTCGCAGTTCTCGGTGCAGGGACAATATGTGGGACCAGTGTGGGGACAATATGTGGAACCAGTGCGGGGACTATATGTGGGACCAGTGCGGGGACAATATGTGGGACCAGTGCTCGGTGCGGGGACAATATGTGGGACCAGTGCGGGGACAATATGTGGGACCAGTGCGGGGACAATATGTGGGACCAGTGCGGGGACTATATGTGGGACCAGTGCTCGGTGCGGGGACAATATGTGGGACCAGTGCTCGGTGCGGGGACAATATGTGGGACCAGTGCTCGGTGCGGGGACAATATGTGGGACCTGTGCTCGGTGCGGGGACCATCTGACTTCCATACGGAGTTCTGTATAATTACCAGACAAGTCTACAAACATGAGAATCTGTCCTCAGTGATATCACCTGCATCCTACTCATCCACAGAATCTCATCATCCGGACTAGAGAGCACTGCTGCCTGCTAGTTACCATCCGGACTAAGAGCACTGCAGCCTGCTAGTTACCATCCGGACTAAGAGCACTGCCGCCTGCTAGTTACCATCCGGACTAAGAGCACTGCTGCCTGCTAGTTACCATCCGGACTAAGAGCACTGCTGCCTGCTAGTTACCATCCGGACTAAGAGCACTGCTGCCTGCTAGTTACCATCCGGACTAAGAGCACTGCTGCCTGCTAGTTACCATCCGGACTAAGAGCACTGCTGCCTGCTAGTTACCATCCGGACTAAGAGCACTGCTGCCTGCTAGTTACCATCCGGACTAAGAGCACTGCTGCCTGCTAGTTACCATCCGGACTAAGAGCACTGCTGCCTGCTAGTTACCATCCGGACTAAGAGCACTGCTGCCTGCTAGTTACCATCCGGACTAGAGAGCACTGCTGCCTGCTAGTTACCATCCGGACTAAGAGCACTGCCGCCTGCTAGTTACCATCCGGACTAAGAGCACTGCCGCCTGCTAGTTACCATCCGGACTAGAGAGCACTACCGCCTGCTAGTTACCATCCGGACTAAGAGCACTGCCGCCTGCTAGTTACCATCCGGACTAGAGAGCACTGCCGCCTGCTAGTTACCATCCGGACTAAGAGCACTGCCGCCTGCTAGTTACCATCCGGACTAAGAGCACTGCTGCCTGCTAGTTACCATCCGGACTAAGAGCACTGCCGCCTGCTAGTTACCATCCGGACTAGAGAGCACTGCCGCCTGCTAGTTACCATCCGGACTAAGAGCACTGCCGCCTGCTAGTTACCATCCGGACTAGAGAGCACTGCCGCCTGCTAGTTACCATCCGGACTAAGAGCACTGCCGCCTGCTAGTTACCATCCGGACTAAGAGCACTGCTGCCTGCTAGTTACCATCCGGACTAAGAGCACTGCCGCCTGCTAGTTACCATCCGGACTAGAGAGCACTGCCGCCTGCTAGTTACCATCCGGACTAAGAGCACTGCCGCCTGCTAGTTACCATCCGGACTAAGAGCACTGCCGCCTGCTAGTTACCATCCGGACTAGAGAGCACTGCCGCCTGCTAGTTACCATCCGGACTAAGAGCACTGCCGCCTGCTAGTTACCATCCGGACTAGAGAGCACTGCCGCCTGCTAGTTACCATCCGGACTAAGAGCACTGCCGCCTGCTAGTTACCATCCGGACTAAGAGCACTGCTGCCTGCTAGTTACCATCCGGACTAGAGAGCACTGCTGCCTGCTAGTTACCATCCGGACTAGAGAGCACTGCCGCCTGCTAGTTACCATCCGGACTAGAGAGCACTGCTGCCTGCTAGTTACCATCCGGACTAGAGAGCACTGCCGCCTGCTAGTTACCATCCGGACTAAGAGCACTGCTGCCTGCTAGTTACCATCCGGACTAAGAGCACTGCTGCCTGCTAGTTACCATCCGGACTAAGAGCACTGCTGCCTGCTAGTTACCATCCGGACTAAGAGCACTGCTGCCTGCTAGTTACCATCCGGACTAGAGAGCACTGCTGCCTGCTAGTTACCATCCGGACTAAGAGCACTGCCGCCTGCTAGTTACCATCCGGACTAGAGAGCACTGCCGCCTGCTAGTTACCATCCGGACTAAGAGCACTGCCGCCTGCTAGTTACCATCCGGACTAGAGAGCACTGCTGCCTGCTAGTTACCATCCGGACTAGAGAGCACTGCTGCCTGCTAGTTACCATCCGGACTAGAGAGCACTGCTGCCTGCTAGTTACCATCCGGACTAAGAGCACTGCCGCCTGCTAGTTACCATCCGGACTAAGAGCACTGCCGCCTGCTAGTTACCATCCGGACTAAGAGCACTGCTGCCTGCTAGTTACCATCCGGACTAGAGAGCACTGCTGCCTGCTAGTTACCATCCGGACTAGAGAGCACTGCTGCCTGCTAGTTACCATCCAGACTAGAGAGCACTGCTGCCTGCTAGTTACCATCCGGACTAGAGAGCACTGCTGCCTGCTAGTTACCATCCGGACTAGAGAGCACTGCTGTTATATATAATAGTGATGCGTTATACTCCTCCGGTCACACGCTCCATCCGGCTGATTTCCATGGCGATATGTGTGATGGATATTCGGCTCCTTATTCTATAAACTGGAGAAATATAAGAGGAACAAAAGCTTAAAAATAGATTTCTGCATCTTATTGTTCAGCGCCGAATGGAATTTCTGGAATGAGATGAATATATAACAATAGGTGTCTGTCAGTATTGTTCCAGGATAGTAGTGAGGTGCATCCTGGGAGCCTCAGCGCTATCTACATGTATGTGCGTCACTTCATGGCCTCCTCGGCTTCTATAGTCTGATGAAGGTTTACTGGAAGCCATCAGCCCCATGTAAATCTATAACAGACCCTCCCCCACCACCTACCATGGGGTGTTTATAATAATGGAAGCCATCAGCCCCATGTAAGTCTATACCAGCCCCTCCCCCACCACCTACCATGGGGCATTTATAATACTGGAAGCCATCAGCCCCATGTAAGTCTATACCAGCCCCTCCCCCACCACCTACCATGGGGCATTTATAATAATGGAAGCCATCAGCCCCATGTAAGTCTATACCAGCCCCTCCTCCACCACCTACCATGGGGCATTTATAATAATGGAAGCCATCAGCCCCATGTAAGTCTATACCAGCCTCTCCCCCACCACCTACCATGGGGCGTTTATAATAATGGAAGCCATCAGCCCCATGTAAGTCTATACCAGCCCCTCCTCCACCACCTACCATGGGGCATTTATAATAATGGAAGCCATCAGCCCCATGTAAGTCTATACCAGCCCCTCCCCCACCACCTACCATGGGGCATTTATAATAATAGAAGCCATCAGGCCCATGTAAATCTATAACAGCCCCTCCCCCACCACCAACCATGGGGCATTTATAATAATGGAAGCCATCAGCCCCATGTAAGTCTATACCAGCCCCTCCCCCACCACCTACCATGGGGCATTTATAATAATAGAAGCCATCAGGCCCATGTAAATGTATAACCCCACCACCACCACCACCATGGGGCATTTATAATAATGGAAGCCATCAGGCCCATGTAAATCTATAACAGCCCCTCCCCCACCACCACCACCACCTACCATGGGGCATTTATAATAATGGAAGCCATCAGACCCATGTAAATCTATAACAGCCCCTCCCCCACCACCTACCATGGGGCATTTATAATAATAGAAGCCATCAGGCCCATGTAAATCTATAACAGCCCCTCCCCCACCACCAACCATGGGGCATTTATAATAATGGAAGCCATCAGCCCCATGTAAGTCTATACCAGCCCCTCCCCCACCACCACCACCACCTACCATGGGGCATTTATAATAATGGAAGCCATCAGACCCATGTAAATCTATACCAGCCCCTCCCCCACCACCTACCATGGGGCATTTATAATAATAGAAGTCATCAGGCCCATGTAAATGTATAACCCCACCACCACCACCACCACCACCACCATGGGGCATTTATAATAATGGAAGCCATCAGGCCCATGTAAATCTATAACAGCCCCTCCCCCACCACCACCACCACCTACCATGGGGCATTTATAATAATGGAAGCCATTGGTGTATACTCAGTGTAGCGGTGCCGCCACTGTACTGCAGCCTCAGCTATTATTGAAGTAATAGAAGCTTTGGCTGCAGTAACCCTGCACTGCCGCTGCACTATACACCGACTGCTCCCAGCTCCTCTCTATAATACTGCTGTTATTTGTAGAGCGCACACAGATTCCGCTGCACTATACACCGACTGCTCCCAGCTCCTCTCTATAATATTGCTGTTATTTGTAGAGCGCACACAGATTCCGCTGCACTATACACCGACTGCTCCCAGCTCCTCTCTATAATACTGCTGTTATTTGTAGAGCGCACACAGATTCCGCTGCACTATACACCGACTGCTCCCAGCTCCTCTCTATAATACTGCTGTTATTTGTAGAGCGCACACAGATTCCGCTGCACTATACACTGACTGCTCCCAGCTCCTTTCTATAATACTGCTGTTATTTGTAGAGCGCACACAGATTCCGCTGCACTATACACCAACTGCTCCCAGCTCCTCTCTATAATACTGCTGTTATTTGTAGAGCGCACACAGATTCCGCTGCACTATACACCGACTGCTCCCAGCTCCTCTCTATAATACTGCTGTTATTTGTAGAGCGCACACAGATTTGGCTGCACTATACACCGACTGCTCCCATCTCCTCTCTATAATACTGCTGTTATTTGTAGAGCGCACACAGATTCCGCTGCACTATACACTGACTGCTCCCAGCTCCTCTCTATAATACTGCTGTTATTTGTAGAGCACACACAGATTCCGCTGCACTATACACCGACTGCTCCCATCTCCTCTCTATAATACTGCTGTTATTTGTAGAGCGCACACAGATTCCGCTGCACTATACACCGACTGCTCCCAGCTCCTCTCTATAATACTGCTGTTATTTGTAGAGCGCACACAGATTCCGCTGCACTATACACCGACTGCTCCCAGCTCCTTTCTATAATACTGCTGTTATTTGTAGAGCGCACACAGATTCCGCTGCACTATACACCGACTGCTCCCAGCTCCTCTCTATAATACTGCTGTTATTTGTAGAGCGCACACAGATTCCGCTGCACTATACACCGACTGCTCCCAGCTCCTCTTTATAATACTGCTGTTATTTGTAGAGCGCACACAGATTCCGCTGCACTATACACCGACTGCTCCCAGTTCCTCTCTATAATACTGCTGTTATTTGTAGAGCGCACACAGATTCCGCTGCACTATACACCGACTGCTCCCAGCTCCTCTCTATAATACTGCTGTTATTTGTAGAGCGCACACAGATTTGGCTGCACTATACACTGACTGCTCCCAGCTCCTCTCTATAATACTGCTGTTATTTGTAGAGCGCACACAGATTCCGCTGCACTATACACCGACTGCTCCCAGCTCCTCTCTATAATACTGCTGTTATTTGTAGAGCGCACACAGATTCCGCTGTACTATACACCGACTGCTCCCAGCTCCTCTCTATAATACTGCTGTTATTTGTAGAGCGCACACAGATTCGGCTGCACTATACACCGACTGCTCCCAGCTCCTCTCTATAATACTGCTGTTATTTGTAGAGCGCACACAGATTCCGCTGCACTATACACTGACTGCTGCCAGCTTCTCTCTATAATACTGCTGTTATTTGTAGAGCGCACACAGATTCCGCTGCACTATACACCGACTGATCCCAGCTCCTTTCTATAATACTGCTGTTATTTGTAGAGCGCACACAGATTCCGCTGCACTATACACCGACTGCTCCCAGCTTCTCTCTATAATACTGCTGTTATTTGTAGAGCGCACACAGATTCCGCTGCACTATACACCGACTGCTCCCAGCTCCTTTCTATAATACTGCTGTTATTTGTAGAGCGCACACAGATTCCGCTGCACTATACACCGACTACTCCCAGGTCCTCTCTATAATACTGCTGTTATTTGTAGAGCGCACACAGATTCCGCTGCACTATACACTGACTGCTCCCAGCTCCTCTCTATAATACTGCTGTTATTTGTAGAGCGCACACAGATTCCGCTGCACTATACACCGACTGCTCCCATCTCCTCTCTATAATACTGCTGTTATTTGTAGAGCGCACACAGATTCCGCTGCACTATACACCGACTGCTCCCAGCTCCTCTCTATAATACTGCTGTTATTTGTAGAGCGCACACAGATTCTGCTGCACTATACACCGACTGCTCCCAGCTCCTCTCTATAATACTGCTGTTATTTGTAGAGCGCACACAGATTCCGCTGCACTATACACTGACTGCTCCCAGCTCCTCTCTATAATACTGCTGTTATTTGTAGAGCGCACACAGATTCTGCTGCACTATACACCGACTGCTCCCAGCTCCTCTCTATAATACTGCTGTTATTTGTAGAGCGCACACAGATTCCGCTGCACTATACACCGACTGCTCCCAGCTCCTCTCTATAATACTGCTGTTATTTGTAGAGCGCACACAGATTCCGCTGCACTATACACTGAC
The DNA here is from genome assembly GCA_027789725.1 of Dendropsophus ebraccatus. NCBI lineage: Eukaryota > Metazoa > Chordata > Amphibia > Anura > Hylidae > Dendropsophus > Dendropsophus ebraccatus. The sequence goes on from JAQFWZ010000025.1 coordinate 33,034,322, forward strand.
TGCTCCCAGCTCCTTTCTATAATACTGCTGTTATTTGTAGAGCGCACACAGATTCCGCTGCACTTTACACCGACTGCTCCCAGCTCCTCTCTATAATACTGCTGTTATTTGTAGAGCGCACACAGATTCCGCTGCACTATACACCGACTGCTCCCAGCTCCTCTCTATAATACTGCTGTTATTTGTAGAGCGCACACAGATTCCGCTGCACTATACACTGACTGCTCCCAGCTTCTCTCTATAATACTGCTGTTATTTGTAGAGCGCACACAGATTCCGCTGCACTTTGGGTGTGGGAGGAAACCAGAGTGCCGGATGAAACCCTGGCAAACACGGAGAGAACATACAAACTCTTTGCAGATGTTGCCCTCTGTGAGATTTGAACCCCGGACCCCAGCGCTGCAAGGTTACAGTACTAACCACTGTGTAGTGTCAGAGCTGATGGCGGGTGCGGGGCATCCTGCATTGGGGAGGCTGTCATGCGTCCTGCACCCCCAGAGTAATGCTCGATTATACGCAGATCGATTATCTGCTGAATCAGGCCCATGGATATCGCACGGTATGATAAGGACAACAATCAGCCGAGGAACCAGTCATTGTCTAATAGTTTTCCTTCAGCAAGTTTATTAAAACAAACGATGGCTGATGACAGGGTAAAGAAAATAATAAATATGTATACTTACCTGTCCAGGCTCTCCAGTGTCCTCCTGCCTTTATATAAAGATATAATTAAGGTGTATACTTACCTGTCCAGGCTCTCCAGTGTCCTCCTGCCTTTATATAAAGATATAATTAAGGTTTATACTTACCTGTCCAGGCTCTCCAGTGACCTCCTTCCTGTATATAAAGATGTAATAAAGGTGTATACTTACCTGCCCATGCTCCTCATTGTCCTCCTGTCTATATATAACGATATCAATAGGTGTATACTTACCTGTCCAGGCTCTCCAGTGTCCTCCTGCCTTTATATAAAGATGTAATAAAGGTGTATACTTACCTGTCAATGCTTCTCATTGTCCTCCTGCCTATATATAAAGATATAATTAAGGTGTATACTTAGCTGTCCAGGCTCTCCAGTGTCCTCCTGCCTTTATATAAAGATGTAATAAAGGTGTATACTTACCTGTCAATGCTTCTCATTGTCCTCCTGCCTATATATAAAGATATAATTAAGGTGTATACTTAGCTGTCCATGCTCCTCAGTGTCCTCCTTCCTGTATATAAAGATGTAATAAAGGTGTATACTTACCTGTCAATGCTTCTCATTGTCCTCCTGCCTATATATAAAGATATAATTAAGGTGTATACTTAGCTGTCCATGCTCCTCAGTGTCCTCCTTCCTGTATATAAAGGTTTTTACTTGCTGAAGATTCTCAAGCCAACTTTACAGTGACGGCATCAGAAGCTTCAGAGGCAGCTGTGGTGAGCGGGATACAGGCAACAGGACACCGGGGTAAGTAAACACCTTTATTAAACCTTTATATACAGGCAGGAGGACACTGGGGAGCCTGGACAGGTAAGTATAACTTTATTACACCTTTATATACAGGCAGGAGGACACTGGGGAGCCTGGACAGGTAAGTATACACCTTTATTACACCTTTATATACAGGCAGGAGGACACTGGGGAGCCTGGACAGGTAAGTATACACCTTTATTACACCTTTATATACAGGCAGGAGGACACTGGGGAGCCTGGACAGGTAAGTATACACCTTTATTACACCTTTATATACAGGCAGGAGGACACTGGGGAGCCTGGACAGGTAAGTATACACCTTTATTATACCTTTATATACAGGCAGGACTAAGCTGGGCATTAACTAGGCCTGATCATTTGATCCAGAGTAAAAGAGAAGCTGCCGGACAGTTACAGGACAACAGTACAGAGTAGCCGGTGTAATAGGATGTGAGCGGCCTGTACCCAGAACCTTCGGTCACCACTATTATTCTGATTATTATTATAGGTGAATGTATAATGGTTCCGCTTGTTCCTTCTCGTATAGCGGCTCTCCAGGTGAATGTCCCATTGTCCTCCAGTCCATGAACGCCTCCCCCCCCCTCCCCCGCTGTGAATGGACTTTGTGTGTGACTTAGAATCCGGCGATGCTTTGGCCCTGACACAAAGTACCATCCATTGCTGATGATATATTACGAGGTGATTGATGGGAGGGAACGCGGCCACCGCCAATTGTTACTCCAAAGGTTTTCGCAACATGATGGCGATGGATCGGTATAGTGCGTCTCTGCGGTGACCTCCTCTAAGGCTGGGTTCACACTGCGTTTTTGCAACCCATTTTTCCTATCCGTTTTTTGCAAAAAAAAACTGATGAAAAAAAACGGATGCATTTGTGTGCATCTGTTTTGATCTGTTTTTCCATTGATTTCCATTGTAAAAAAAAAACGGATCAAAACGGATCTGTTTTTTTAAACGGACACAAAAGTATTGTCAGCTACGTTTTTGTGTCAGTCAAAAAAAACGGATCCGTTTTGATCAGGTTTTTTTTACAATGGAAGTCAATGGAAAAACGGATCAAAACAGATGCACACAAATGCATCCTTTTTTTCATCCGTTTTTCTGCAAAAAACGGATGAAAAAAACGGATTGCAAAAACGCAGTGTGAACCCAGCCTAAGCGGGGCCGGCCTCCCCTCTTGTGTCGCTGGGCTTGTTGTGTGTGATTATTTGTGACGTTCGGTGATTATTGCTGCATTATTATTGTTATATCGGACGTGGAACGTTGCGGGGGGGGGGGGGGATTGTGCGTTTCGTTATATCTGGAGTCCATTAAGAGGCATCAACAACCTGAAAGGGAACAGGAAATGAGTCACTTAGTCTCCACAGCTCGGATTTATGGGAAAAGCGTTTATAATTTGTCGCAGGTCGCAGCAATGTCAGGCGGGACGAGGGACAGAGAGTGAAACAAATCAGCAACCTCCTTAAAGGGGCACTCCGGGGAAAATATTTTTCTTTTAAATCAGCTGGTTTTACAAAGTTATTTAGATGCTGCCACCTCTGTCCATGTCAGGAACTGTCCAGAGCAGCAGCAAATCCCCATAGAAAACCTCCCCTGCTCTGGACAGTTCCTGACATGGACAGAGGTGGCAGCAGAGAGCACTGTGTCAGACTGGAGAGAATACACCACTTCCTGCAGGACATACAGCAGCTGATAAGTACTGGAAGGCTGGAGATTTTTATATAGAAGTAAATTACAAATCTATATAACTTTGTGAAACCAGATGATTTGAAAGTAAAGGATATTTGCTGGAGTTCCCCTTTAATAATAGAATGTCCTCATTGTCATGTGGTAACGCTGTGTCCATTTTTTCAGGTAACCGAGACGAGAACCGGTCCCCTCGGCTGCAGTAACTACGACAACCTGGACTCGGTCAGCTCCGTTTTAGTGATGGGTCCCGAGAGTAAAGTGCAGCTCCTGGGTAAGAACAACGTTTTATTGGCTTCTGAATTATCGGTGTTACCTAAGTGATGGCGGCCGTCACCCGGGGCGAGAAGAGGGAAACATCAAAGCCAATGGCCGTGTAACCGCACAATGTACATCTAATTACTGACTAATGGACACCACCAGACATCAGGGGGCGCTGTGGGATCTGAGGGTGGACTAACATTGTATTAGACAGAGCTGAGCGTCCATGTAACGGGGGTGAGGGTCAGAAAACAGGGGCGCCCCCCACAGGAAGGTTTACACGTCATCTATCCCTGACCACAGTATGGTGATGATGGTGGTGATGATGGTGGTGGTGATGGTGATGATGGTGGTGGTGATGATGGTGATGATGGTGGTGGTGATGATGATAATGGTGGTGATGATGATAATGGTGATGGCGATGATGGTGGTGGTGATGATGATAATGGTGATGGTGGTGATGATGGTGATGATGATGATGATGATGATAATGGTGATGGTGGTGATGATGATGATGGTGGTGATGATGGTGGTGGTGGTGGTGATGATGGTGGTGGTGATGATGGTGGTGATGGTGACTATGATGGTGGTGATGATGATGATGGTGATGATGATAATGGTGATGATGATGATAATGGTGGTGATGGTGATGATGAAGGTGGTGATGATGATAATGGTGATGGTGATGGTGACTATGATGGTGGTGGTGATGATGATAATGGTGATGATGGTGGTGGTGATGGTGATGATGGTGGTGGTGATGATGGTGATGATGGTGGTGGTGATGATGATAATGGTGATGGTGGTGATGATGGTGGTGGTGATGATGATAATGGTGATGGTGGTGATGATAGTGATGATGGTGGTGATGATGATAATGGTGATGGTGGTGATGATGATGGTGGTGATGATGGTGGTGGTAATGATGGTGGTGATGATGATGGTGGTGATGATGGTGGTGGTGGTGGTGATGATGGTGGTGGTGATGATGATAATGGTGATGGTGGTGGTGATAGTGATGGTGATGATGGTGGTGGTGATGGTGGTGGTGATGGTGATGATGGTGGTGGTGATGATGATAATGGTGATGGCGATGATGGTGGTGGTGATGATGATAATGGTGATGGTGGTGATGATGGTGATGATGATGATGATGATAATGGTGATGGTGATGATGATGGTGGTGGTGGTGGTGATGATGGTGGTGATGGTGACTATGATGGTGGTGATGATGATGATGGTGATGATGATAATGGTGATGATGATGATAATGGTGGTGATGGTGATGATGAAGGTGGTGATGATGATAATGGTGATGGTGATGGTGACTATGATGGTGGTGGTGATGATGATAATGGTGATGATGGTGGTGGTGATGGTGATGATAATGGTGATGATGGTGATGATGATGGTGATGATGATAATGGTGATGATGGTGGTGGTGATGGTGATGATAATGGTGGTGATGGTGATGATGGTGGTGGTGATGGTGATGATAATGGTGGTGATGGTGATGATGGTGGTGGTGATGGTGGTGGTGATGATGGTGGTGATGATGGTGGTGATGGTGATGATGGTGGTGGTGATGGTGGTGGTGATGATGGTGGTGGTGATGATGATGGTGGTGATGATGGTGGTGGTGGTGATGATGATGATGGTGGTGATGGTGATGGTGACTATGATGGTGGTGGTGATGATGATGATGATGATGGTGGTGATGGTGACTATGATGGTGGTGGTGGTGATGATGATGGTGGTGATGATGATAATGGTGGTGATGGTGATGATGAAGGTGGTGATGATGATAATGGTGATGGTGATGGTAATGATGATGGTGGTGGTGATGGTGATGGTGACTATGATGGTGATGGTGATGATGATGGTGGTGGTGATGGTGATGATGATGGTGGTGATGATGGTGATGATGGTGATGGTGATGATGGTGGTGGTGGTGATGGTGACTATGATGGTGGTGGTGATGATGATAATGGTGATGATGGTGGTGGTGATGGTGATGATGATGGTGGTGATGATGATGGTGGTGATGATGATAATGGTGATGGTGATGATGATGAAGAGATCCCCCTCCCTGGTTCAGAGACCCCCCTCCCCAGTGCACAGAACCCCCCAACCCAGTACTTAGAGCCCCCCACCCCTGGTGCTAAGATCCCCCCTCCACTGTAATGAGATTCCCCCCTCCCCGATGCAGAGAGCCCCCCACCTTCCGTCAGTCAAAGCACAACGTCCTGAGCTTCGGTCACTCCTCGGACACTCCGGCCACTTGGAAATAGAGGCAGCAGAATTTTGTTCTGTCGGAGCTGCCTGCAGGCGAGTGTGAACCTGATCGGAATCCACAATCTCAGCCAGTTTATTGTATGCGCGGAGGTTTACCAATAAAATACTTGTAGTTTTTGCATTTATTATTTATACCTAAAATAGCAGCGAGGATCTATTCCCAGGGTCGCTGCGTTAGATCAGACATTGATGCTCAAGCTGCTGTAATTAAGTGGAGATTCTGGGCGGCAGCCAATGGCAGCCGGGCTCGCCACTTCTCCATTGCTCTCGTATGTCGACGGAAATAGGTACAAAGAGCGCACCTGGTTTATAATAGGTGACTCCCATAAATAATAGTTACAGTGGCTGCTAATTAGCGAGACCGACGCTTCCACCATTCCCAGAATTAGCGGAATCATAGCAGCAGGGTTTATATGGAGATGAATGCGCCATCGGACGTGGAGATGAATGCGCCCACACTCATAGCCGTACCTAGAAGATATTGTCCGTGCATCCTGTACTAATTGGGAATCTGTGTCTCCATCCCCAGGGTTACAGGCGCTGCTTCCTCACTACTTACGAGTTAGATTTGTCAGAGCTGCACTGTCCTACATTTCATGCAACTCCCAGGGATGGATGGAGTGCCAGGCCGGAGAATGCTGGTGCAACTGTGATGCAGCCTACCCACAATGCAACTGCCCGGCCGACGACATCCACATCCTGGAGAAGAGCCTGACACAGACGCAGGACCAGGCCACCGGGCAGAACAAAGAGTTTGAGGAATCCGGTGAGTTACTAAATGTAATCATTTCCTAGAAAAAGGGGCGCATACAGTGATGGGGGGAAAGGGGCGCATACAGTGATGGGGGGAAAGGGGCGCATACAGTGATGGGGGGAAAGGGGCGCATACAGTGATGGGGGAAAGGGGCGCATACAGTGATGGGGGGAAAGGGGCGCATACAGTGATGGAGGGAAAGGGGCGCATACAGAGATGGGGGGGAAAGGGGCGCAGACAGTGATGGGGGGAAAGGGGCGCATACAGTGATGGGGGGAAAGGGGCGCATACAGTGATGGGGGGAAAGGGTCGCATACAGAGATGGGGGAAAGGGGCGCATACAGTGATGGGGGGAAAGGGGCGCATACAGTGATGGGGCGCATACAGTGATGGGGGGAAAGGGGCGCATACAGAGATGGGGGGAAAGGGGCGCATACAGTGATGGGGGGAAGGGGCGCATACAGTGATGGGGTGCATACAGTGATGGGGCGCATACAGTGATGGGGGGAAGGGGCGCATACAGTGATGGGGCGCATACAGTGATGGGGGGAAAGGGGCGCATACAGTGATGGGGGGAAGGGGCGCATACAGTGATGGGGTGAAAGGGGCGCATACAGTGATGGGGGAAAGGGGCGCATACAGTGATGGGGGGAAAGGGGCGCATACAGTGATGGGGGGAAAGGGGCGCATACAGTGATGGGGGAAAGGGGCGCATACAGTGATGGGGGGAAAGGGGCACAGACAGTGATGGGAGGAAAGGGGCGCATACAGTGATGGGGGGAAAGGGGCGCATACAGAGATGGGGGGAAAGGGGCGCATACAGTGATGGGGGGAAAGGGGCGCATACAGTGATGGGGGAAAGGGGCGCATACAGTGATGGGGGAAAGGGGCGCATACAGTGATGGGGGGAAAGGGGCGCATACAGAGATGGGGGGAAAGGGGCGCATACAGTGATGGGGGGAAAGGGGCGCATACAGAGATGGGGGGAAAGGGGCGCATACAGTGATGGGGGGAAAGGGGCGCATACAGTGATGGGGGGGAAAGGGGCGCATACAGAGATGGGGGGAAAGGGGCGCATACAGTGATGGGGGGAAAGGGGCGCATACAGAGATGGGGTGAAAGGGGCGCATACAGAGATGGGGGAAAGGGGCGCATACAGTGATGGGGGGAAAGGGGCGCATACAGTGATGGGGGGAAAGGGGCGCATACAGAGATGGGGTGAAAGGGGCGCATACAGAGATGGGGGAAAGGGGCGCATACAGTGATGGGGGGAAAGGGGCGCATACAGAGATGGGGTGAAAGGGGCGCATACAGAGATGGGGGAAAGGGGCGCATACAGTGATGGGGGAAAGGGGCGCATACAGTGATGGGGCGCATACAGTGATGGGGGGAAAGGGGCGCATACAGTGATGGGGGGAAAGGGGCGCATACAGTGATGGGGGGAAAGGGGCACAGACAGTGATGGGGGGGAAAGGGGCGCATACAGAGATGGGGGAGAAAGGGGCGCATACAGTGATGGGGGGAAAGAGGCGCATACAGTGATGGGGGGAAAGGGGCGCATACAGTGATGGGGGGAAAGGGGCACAGACAGTGATGGGGGGAAAGGGGCACAGACAGTGATGGGGGGAAAGGGGGCGCATACAGTGATGGGGGGAAAGGGGCGCATACAGTGATGGGGGGAAAGGGGCGCATACAGTGATGGGGGGAAAGGGGCGCATACAGTGATGGGGGAAAGGGGCGCATACAGTGATGGGGGGAAAGGGGCGCATACAGAGATGGGGGGAAAGGGGCGCATACAGAGATGGGGGGAAAGGGGCGCATACAGAGATGGGGGGAAAGGGGCGCATACAGTGATGGGGGGAAAGGGGCGCATACAGTGATGGGGGGAAAGGGGCGCATACAGTGATGGGGCGCATACAGTGATGGGGGGAAAGGGGCGCATACAGTGATGGGGGGAAAGGGGCGCATACAGTGATGGGGGGAAAGGGGCGCATACAGTGATGGGGCGCATACAGTGATGGGGGGAAAGGGGCGCATACAGTGATGGGGGAAAGGGGCGCATACAGTGATGGGGGAAAGGGGCTCATACAGAGATGGGGGAAAGGGGCGCATACAGAGATGGGGGGAAGGGGCGCATACAGTGATGGGGGAAAGGGGCGCATAGAGAGATGGGGGGAAAGGGGCGCATACAGTGATGGGGGGAAAGGGGCGCATACAGTGATGGGGGGAAAGGGGCGCATACAGTGATGGGGGGAAAGGGGCGCATACAGTGATGGGGGGAAAGGGGCGCATACAGTGATGGGGGGAAAGGGGCGCATACAGTGATGGGGGGAAAGGGGCGCATACAGTGATGGGGGGAAAGGGGCGCATACAGTAAAAGGACATAACACTACAGGGGCCGCACAGGTACATGACACTACAGGGGCCCCATACTTAGTTCCCCATTGATTCTGAGCAGATCTATGTGACCAGTTGAGGGGCCCCATCTGATCTCTGGGGCCCACGGCTCTCCTGACTGCAGGGACCAGGTGTCATCCAGGTGCGGGGGCTCTTTAATAAACCCCATTTATAATCAGAATAGTCTCTAGTCGTCAGTAAATCAGCTCGGATACCGATGATACTCATGTATCCGAGAACCTTTCATCACTCAGCACCTTTATCTTCAAACAATTGCAATTGATAATTGATGAAAACAACTGAAAACAGTTTCTATTTCTCTGATTCATTTTGCAAGTGTTTTAATTACTGTCAAATCTATTTGGTTAAAGTTTCCGTCGCCTCCGGAGGGGACCGCGCTTCCCCCACGCCGGGCAGACATCGCAGCCGCCCTTTCATGCTCTTCCAGGGGCTTTTACAAACCTCTAAAAATGTGGGGCTGACTGATGAATGGGCTCGGCGGAGTAGAATAGAGCAAGGGGGGGTGGGGGGTGAGCGGGCGACCCGGGGGGGCGAGCGGCAAGGATGTGGCCTCCGTCTACTGTACATACAATGGTCCAGCAGAGCATAAAATTGGAGACATATACCTTGATTTAAATTCACATTTAGAATTTGCTGAGCTAATTTGTTTGTACCAAAATATCAGACTTGTCAGAAGCGATATGTGTATGTGTGTGTGTATGTGTGTGTGTATATCTAAGTATATATAGCACAGCGGGGGGGGGGGGGGGGGGGGGGGTACAGATCTGCAAATTGTTTGCGACAAAGCTTAGACTAAAGAATGTGCAGAGGGGAAGATCTCAGAACAAAAACAAAAGCAAAAAGTGCAACAGCAACCAATAGATGCAAGTGCTTACCGTACATACTCCCCCTGGTGTACACACAATAAAAACCTGCTCTATAGATATTAAAAAATTAGGATCTTAGCAAACTATTTGATCAAACAGAGTGTCCCCCCCCCCCATGTCTCCAGGTTACAGAGTGTCCCCCCATGTCACCAGGTTACAGAGTGTCCCCCCCATGTCACCAGGTTACAGAGTGTCCCCCCCATGTCACCAGGTTACAGAGTGTCCCCCCCCATGTCACCAGGTTACAGAGTGTCCCCCCCCATGTCACCAGGTTACAGAGTGTCCCCCCCATGTCACCAGGTTACCAGAGTGTCCCCCCCCCCATGTCACCAGGTTACAGAGTGTCCCCCCCATGTCTCCAGGTTACAGAGTGTCCCCCCCCATGTCTCCAGGTTACAGAGTGTCCCCCCCCCATGTCACCAGGTTACAGAGTGTCCCCCCCCCATGTCACCAGGTTACAGAGTGTCCCCCCCCCCATGTCACCAGGTTACAGAGTGTCCCCCCCCATGTCACCAGGTTACAGAGTGTCCCCCCCCATGTCACCAGGTTACAGAGTGTCCCCCCATGTCGCCAGGTTACAGAGTGTCCCCCCCCCCATGTCACCAGGTTACAGAGTGTCCCCCCCCCATGTCACCAGGTTACAGAGTGTCCCCCCCCCCCCGTGTCACCAGGTTACAGAGTGTCCCCCCGTGTCACCAGGTTACAAAGTGTCCCCCCATGTCACCAGGTTACAAAGTGTCCCCCCCCATGTCACCAGGTTACAGAGTGTCCCCCCCCATGTCACCAGGTTACAGAGTGTCCCCCCCCCCCCATGTCACCAGGTTACAGAGTGTCCCCCCCCATGCACCAGGTTACAGAGTGTCGTCCCCCCCATGTCACCAGGTTACAGAGTGTCCCCCCCATGTCACCAGGTTACAGAGTGTCCCCCCATGTCACCAGGTTACAGAGTGTCCCCCCCATGTCACCAGGTTACAGAGTGTCCCCCCCCCGTGTCACCAGGTTACAGAGTGTCCCCCCATGTCACCAGGTTACAGAGTGTCCCCCCATGTCACCAGGTTACAGAGTGTCCCCCCATGTCACCAGGTTACAGAGTGTCCCCCCATGTCACCAGGTTAGAGTGTCCCCCCATGTCACCAGGTTACAGAGTGTCCCCCCCCCATGTCACCAGGTTACAGAGTGTCCCCCCCATGTCACCAGGTTACAGAGTGTCCCCCCATGTCCACCAGGTTACAGAGTGTCCCCCCCCCATGTCACCAGGTTACAGAGTGTCCCCCCCCATGTCACCAGGTTACAGAGTGTCCCCCCCCATGTCACCAGGTTACAGAGTGTCCCCCCATGTCACCAGGTTACAGAGTGTCCCCCCATGTCACCAGGTTACAGAGTGTCCCCCCCCCATGTCACCAGGTTACAGAGTGTCCCCCCCCCATGTCACCAGGTTACAGAGTGTCCCCCCCCCATGTCACCAGGTTACAGAGTGTCCCCACCACCCCCATGTCACCAGGTTACAGAGTGTCCCCCCCCATGTCACCAGGTTACAGAGTGTCCCCCCCCCATGTCACCAGGTTACAGAGTGTCCCCCCCCCATGTCACCAGGTTACAGAGTGCCCCCCCGTGTCACCGGGTTAAGGTGTCCTCAGAGACATGATCCCTACTCCATCATTCTCACATTAGCAGTAAGCCTACACCCAGCAGAAAGGATCCAAATAATCTCTTTTTATAGCACCTACAAGACATGGGTGGAGTGCAAGCCAACAGGAGGCAGCGACACCTCCCGCCATGTCTCTGAGGACACCTTAACGTGGTGACATGGTACACTCTGTTTGATCAAATTGTTTGCTAAGATACTTATTTTTTAATATCTGTAGAGCAGGTTTTTATTGTGTGCCCGCCGGGGGAAGTATCTTTGGTACGCACATGCACCTGTAGGTTGCTGTTGCACTTTTTGTTTTTTTGTCCGGTCTCAGGTCCTCTAAAAAACAGGCAGAGTTGCAGATCTCATGACCTTGGCTTGGTGGGCAGATCTCAGGACCTCCATGGAGTGGGCAGAGGAGCAGATCTCAGGACCTCCGCAGAGTGGGCAGAGGAGCAGATCTCAGGACCTCCGTGGAGCAGACATAGGGGCAGGTCTAAGGACCTCCACGGAGTGGGCAGAGGGACAGGTCTCAGGAACTCCATGAAGCAGGCAGATCTCAAGACTTCGACATGGTGGGCAGATCTCAGGACTTCTGCAGAGTGGGCAGTTGGGCAGATCTCAGGAACTCCATGAGGCAGGCAGATCTCAAGACTTCCGCGGAGAGGGCAAAGGGGCAGGTCTCAGGACCTCCTTGGAGCGGGTAGAGGGGCAGCTCTCAGGACCTCCTTGGAGCGGGTAGAGGGGCAGGTCTCAGGACCTCCTTGGAGCGGGCAGAGGGGCAGGTCTCAGGACCTCCTTGGAGCGGGTAGAGGGGCAGGTCTCAGGACCTCCTTGGAGCGGGTTAGGTGGCAGGTCTCAGGGGGACCTCCTTGGAGCGGGGAGGGGCAATTCTCAGGAACTCCTTGGAGGCAGGTAGAGGGGCAGGTCTCAGGACCTCCTTGGAGCGGGTAGAGGGGCAAGTCTCAGGACCTCCTTGGAGCGGGTAGAGGGGCAGGTCTCAGGACCTCCTTGGAGCGGGTAGAGGGGCAGGTCTCAGGACCTCCTTGGAGCGGGTAGAGGGGCAGGTCTCAGGACCTCCTTGGAGCGG
>JAQFWZ010000025.1:33046898-33329398 GCA_027789725.1 Dendropsophus ebraccatus
CACACACACACCATCTCCCCCCCCCACACACACACACACACCATCCCCCCCGCCCCAAACACACACACCATCTCCCCCCCACACACACACACCCCCCCCCTACACACACACACACCACCCCCTACCACACACACACCTCTCCCCCCCACACACACACACCACCCCCTACACACACACACACCATCTCCCACACACACACACCATCTCCCCCCCACACACACACCATCCCCCCCCCCACACACACACACACCATCCCCCCCCCCACACACACACACACCATCTCCCCACACACACACACCATCTCCCCCCCCACACACACACACACACCATCCCCCCCCACACACACACACACACCATCTCCCCCCCACACACACACACACCACCCCCCTACACACACACACACCACCCCCTACACACACACACCATCCCCCCCCCACACACACACACACACCATCCCCCCACACACACACACACACACCATCTCCCCACACACACACACCATCTCCCCCCCCACACACACACCGACCCATCCCCCCCCACAAAACACCCATCTCCCCCCCACACCACACACACACCACCATCACCACTACACACACACACACCACCCCCTACACACACACACATCATCCCCCCCAGCCACACACACCACCCCCCTACACACACACACCATCTCCCCCCCCCCACCACAACCCCATCTCCCCCCCCCCACACACCCATCTCCCTCCCCCACACAACCAGTCGGCCCCCAACCCACCCTCACCCCACCCCCACACATACCACCATCTCCCCACCACCACACAACCATCGTACCCACACACACACACAACCATCGCCCCACAAACCACACCAATTCCCCATCACCACCACCACACAAACACCATCCTCCCACAACACCACACACACACCGTCTCCCCCCCACCACCTCACCCCACACCCCACACACACAACACACCATATCCCCCACACACACACCCCACCCCCCCCCACACACACCATCTCCCCCCCCCACACACACACCATCTCCCCCCCACACACACACCATCTCCCCACACACACACCATCTCCCCCCCCCCACACACACCATCTCCCCCCCACACACACCATCTCCCCCCCACACACACCATCTCCCCCCCCACACACACCATCTCCCCCCCCACACACACCATCTCCCCCCTCACACACACACACCATCTCCCCCCACACACACACACACCATCTCCCCCCCACACACACCATCCCCCCCCCCCCCCACACACACATACACCATCTCCCCCCCACACACAGCATCTCCCCCCACACACACACACACATACACCATCTCCCCCCCCCCCACACACACACCATCTCCCCACACACGCACACCATCTCCCCCCCCCCCCACACACACACACACACCATCTCCCCCCCCCCCCCCCCCTACACACACACACACACACACCATCTCCCCCCCCCCCTACACACACACACACACACACACTATCTCCCTGGTAATCGTCCTGGTGGTTACACAACCCACCAACCGCCCCGCTAGTAGACTCTACCTTCAGATTAGGTACCCCCTTTTCTGTTAGGCAGCACTTCCCGTACCCCAACCCCCATAGATAACATCCTTCCCAGGAGTTAGCCCCAGGCACAGGGGCCCCATACTTACTGGCTGCTGCCCAGGGGCCACCTACAGCCAATAGGCATTTAAGTCTGTCTGCAAAAGAAATAGCTTTTGCGGACAGCATTAACTGGCAAAGTCTTCAGTGGGCCCCCTGCCTGTGTGGGCCCGGGAGCAGCTGCCCCCTCTGCCCCCACCAAATTACACTACTGAATGGGGGCCGGATATGGTGGAGAAAGGAATTTTTCTCTGATAAGATATATTACAAGGTTTCTTACACTCGCTTTGGGTTATTTCCCATGTGATGGTGCTCCTGGGAGAGGGAACATGTCCCGCCAGGGTTCTCCACAGGGGTCCCAGCAGGCAGACACTCGGAGGACCCCTTTATGCTTGTGTCAGATCTCCAGCAGGAGGGCCCGGCCCATCTGGCAGCTTCTGCCTTCAGCATCTGTCCCATAAATAAGGTGGAAGATGTTACTAAGGGAACAGGAGCATTCCGGTGGGCCTCCGATTGTAGGAGGGAAGCTACAGACCGGGAGATGTGGGCCCGGAGCAGCCAGACCCAGGTCCTCTTACATGAAGGGGCCCTGAAGGTCACCAGACGGCTTTCCTGGAGAATCTTCTTGAAGCAGCGGCTGTGGGGCAATATACCATGATGTCCCCCGGGGTTCTCCTTTAAAAATAAATGTGACTATTGTATTGTTATGAGCCAGCGTCTGATGTTACCCCGAGGAGCAGGCGGCTTCTGTAGGAATAGGGGAGACCTTTTCTTGTGCCGGGATTATTATTGTGCGGATTCATCAGGGGAATCTATTACTATTAACCTTCTACAGTAATTATCGTGACCCTTATATTACAGTATGGGGGGGCGGGGGGCTGCGCTATAGTCATCTATGTAGTGTGCCGCCAGGTCGCTCATAGCTGCACACTGACTGCTCTAATCTATACCGCATACAGGGCTCTCAAACTCGCGGCCCTCCAGCTGTTGCAAAACTACAATTCCCATCATGCCTGGGACACCCGAAGCAAAGCTGGAGGGCCGCGAGTTTGAGACAGAGGAGCCGAGTCACAGGGTCTGCTCACTGCTACATAAAAAGTAGCTTCTCTGTGTATGTAGCAGAGCTGTGTGTGTAGGGGGATGTAGCAGAGCTGTGTGTGTGGGGTGATGTAGCAGAGCTGAGTGTGGGGGGTGATGTAGCAGAGCTGTGTGTGGGGGGTGATGTAGCAGAGCTGAGTGTGGGGGGTGATGTAGCAGAGCTGAGTGTGTGGGGTGATGTAGCAGAGCTGTGTGTGGGGGGTGATGTAGCAGAGCTGTGTGGGGGGATGTAGCAGAGCTGAGTGTGGGGGGTAATGTAGCAGAGCTGTGTGTGGGGGGTGATGTAGCAGAGCTGTGTGGGGGGGGGGGTGATGTAGCAGAGCTGAGTGTGTAGGGGGATGTAGCAGAGCTGTGTGTGTGGGGTGATGTAGCAGAGCTGTGTGTGGGGGGTGATGTAGCAGAGCTGTGTGTGTGGGGGGTGATGTAGCAGAGCTGTGGGGGGGGGTGATGTAGCAGAGCTGTGTGTGGGGGGTGAGTGATGTAGCAGAGCTGTGTGTGGGGGGTGATGTAGCAGAGCTGTGTGTGGGGGGTGATGTAGCAGAGCTGTGTGTGTGGGGTGATGTAGCAGAGCTGAGTGTGGGGGGTGATGTAGCAGAGCTGTGTGTGGGGGGTGATGTAGCAGAGCTGTGTGGGGGGGGGGTGATGTAGCAGAGCTGTGTGTGTAGGGGGATGTAGCAGAGCTGTGTGTGTGGGGTGATGTAGCAGAGCTGAATGTGTGGGGTGATGTAGCAGAGCTGTGTGGGGGGGGGGGTGATGTAGCAGAGCTGTGTGTGTAGGGGGATGTAGCAGAGCTGAGTGTGTGGGGTGATGTAGCAGAGCTGTGTGTGTGGGGTGATGTAGCAGAGCTGTGTGTGTCTGTATATCTGTAACGATTGATGACCCTTCCTCAGGATTGGCCATCAATATTAGGTTTATAGAGGTCCAGGTCTGGCTGGGGTGCTGGTGCACATGGTGCAGCCTCCTCAGTGTTCCTTGTGCTCGTCCTACTATTTGTAATAGACCAAAAAAACAAGCCTGAAGGAAGAGAATGCTCAGCACATCCGAAATAATACACAAAATATACTTTATTAAATAATTGCAGATAAAAACACACAAAAAAGAAGAAAAAAAGCCGTATACAGCGATTAAAAACAACTACATAGAGGGAGACCGGGATACGTCAACCCTCAAACCAGGGTCCCCCACATGGATAAATCATGCTTGGGAGGTACAACACCCCTCACTGATATAGAGATACAAGTCCACCATGCATGCATAGGTAATGGTACACATACAAGTCCACCATGCATGCATAGGTAATGGTACAAATACAAGTCCACCATGCATGCATAGGTAATGGTACACATACAAGTCCACCATGCATGCATAGGTAATGGTACAAAGCCAATAACATAAGATAAGATATACACACAATGGCCAAACACATGCAGTATTGTACAAACCAAAGTAAAAAAATAGTGGAGGGATGAGAGTGACCCCGATACTACCCTGCCCCACGTGTTCCGTCAGCAAGGACAGACCCCTGATGAAGTCAGCGGCTTGCTGACGGAACACGTGGGGCAGGGTAGTACCGGGGTCACTCTCATCCCTCCACTATTTTTTTACTTTGGTTTGTACAATACTGCATGTGTTTGGCCATTGTGTGTATATCTTATCTTATGTTATTGGCTTTGTACCATTACCTATGCATGCATGGTGGACTTGTATGTGTACCATTACCTATGCATGCATGGTGGACTTGTATGTGTACCATTACCTATGCATGCATGGTGGACTTGTATGTGTACCATTACCTATGCATGCATGGTGGACTTGTATGTGTACCATTACCTATGCATGCATGGTGGACTTGTATGTGTACCATTACCTATGCATGCATGGTGGACTTGTATGTGTACCATTACCTATGCATGCATGGTGGACTTGTATTTGTACCATTACCTATGCATGCATGGTGGACTTGTATTTGTACCATTACCTATGCATGCATGGTGGACTTGTATGTGTACCATTACCTATGCATGCATGGTGGACTTGTATGTGTACCATTACCTATGCATGCATGGTGGACTTGTATTTGTACCATTACCTATGCATGCATGGTGGACTTGTATTTGTACCATTACCTATGCATGCATGGTGGACTTGTATGTGTACCATTACCTATGCATGCATGGTGGACTTGTATTTGTACCATTACCTATGCATGCATGGTGGACTTGTATGTGTACCATTACCTATGCATGCATGGTGGACTTGTATGTGTACCATTACCTATGCATGCATGGTGGACTTGTATTTGTACCATTACCTATGCATGCATGGTGGACTTATATTTGTACCATTACCTATGCATGCATGGTGGACTTGTATTTGTACCATTACCTATGCATGCATGGTGGACTTGTATTTGTACCATTACCTATGCATGCATGGTGGACTTGTATTTGTACCATTACCTATGCATGCATGGTGGACTTGTATTTGTACCATTACCTATGCATGCATGGTGGACTTGTATTTGTACCATTACCTATGCATGCATGGTGGACTTGTATTTGTACCATTACCTATGCATGCATGGTGGACTTGTATTTGTACCATTACCTATGCATGCATGGTGGACTTGTATCTCTATATCAGTGAGGGGTGTTGTACCTCCCAAGCATGATTTATCCATGTGGGGGACCCTGGTTTGAGGGTTGACGTATCCCGGTCTCCCTCTATGTAGTTGTTTTTAATCGCTGTATACGGCTTTTTTTCTTCTTTTTTGTGTGTTTTTATCTGCAATTATTTAATAAAGTATATTATGTGTATTATTTCGGATGTGCTGAGCATTCTCTTCCTTCAGGCTTGTTTTTTTGGTCTATTACATGATTTTTTTCTGAAGTAGCTCGCACTCCTTTTGCCTTATCTTCAATTTATTGAGTGTGCGCTCACACTATGTTAGTTGTACGTCCTACTATTTGTAGCACTGGTGCTTAGTATTGCACCATGTATCCTCGCATGAACGGCCAATGGACTCTATATGACGGCCCAGCGGTTTATCAGGGATCTAGCTGGGACTCTCCTCTTGCAGGTGTTGTGCTGCACTGGTGGTGGTCACCTTAGGGTAGGAAGGTCACATAGAAGGGGCGGGTGAGCTTGTACAGTGTCATCAGAGCGTTTCCTAAGAACCTGTTCATACCTGTCAGCAGGATGTAAAGTAGCCCATAGCTAGATCCGGGAGTAGTCCGAATCCCAGGACCAATGGAGATAATAAAGGTCCCGAGTCCAGACGAGGAGCTGTATCTAGCCATGGACCTATAGCCCTATGTTACCCATGAAGGATTGTGGCTTCCATATATATGTTTTACCTCTAATCCATATCTTCTTCTTCTTCTTCTTCTTGCAGCAGAGTTCCGGGCTTTCCTGAAGAGTTTGCCCACAGATCGTTTCCTCAACATCTCAACTATCTCAAGACTTTGGAACTCGGACCTCCACCTCAGCCGACGCTACGAACAGCTACGAGCCGGCTTCAAGCAGCTGCTGGCCAAGTCTCAGCGCCAAATGCGACGTCTGATAAACCTAAGCAAACACTGCCTGCGCCAGCCGCAGTACACCTTACTGCGGGAGAGGTGAGTAGATATGGACGCAGGGAGAAGCAGGGAGAGACGCCATACAACGCCAGACAGACATGACCTACGGTGGGAATGGGAAAGGGGGGGGTTGTTAGACATAGAGTTTGGGGGAGGGGGGACACATGATCCAATACTGCAGGGAAATTCTTCCGTTACAACTGGAAATTGATGTGATGTAGTCTGCCATGTAACCTGACTGTATGATGGACGTTAAAGGAGAAGTCCAGTGAAAATTTTTATGAAAGTATTGTATTGTCCCCCAAAAGTTATACAAATCCCCAATATACACTTATTACGGGAAGTGAACATAAAGGGCTTTTTTCCCTGCACTTACTACTGCATCAAGGCTTCACTTCCTGGGTAACATAATGATGTCACTTCCTGGGTAACATGGTGATGTCACTTCCTGGATAAAATGGCGATGTCACTTCCTGGATAATATGGTGATGTCACGTCCTGGATAACATGGTGCTGTCACTTAAAATGGTGATGTCACTTCCTGGATAACATGGTGATGTCACTTCCTAGATTACAGGGTGATGTCACTTCCTGGATAAGATGGTGCTGTCACTTCCTGGATAACATGGTGATGTCACTTCCTGGATAACATGGTGATGTCACTTCCTGGGTAACATGGTGATGTCACTTCCTGGGTAACATGGTGATGTCACGTCCTGGATAACATGGTGCTGTCACTTAAAATGGTGATGTCACTTCCTGGATAACATGGTGATGTCACTTCCTAGATTACAGGGTGATGTCACTTCCTGGATAAGATGGTGCTGTCACTTCCTGGATAACATGGTGATGTCACTTCCTGGATAACATGGTGATGTCACTTCCTGTATAACATGGTGATGTCCCGACTCCCAGAGCTGTGTGGGCTGTGGCTGCTAGAGAAGTTGATGGCAGAGGGATGCTCAGTGTCCCTCAGTGTCCCCCTGCCATCATCCTCTCCAGCAGCCACAGCCCGCACAGCTCTGGGAGTCGGGACATCACCATGTTATACAGGAAGTGACATCACCATGTTATCCAGGAAGTGACAGCACCATGTTATCCAGGAAGTGAAGCCTTGATGCAGTAGTAAGTGCAGGGAAAAAGCCATTTATAAGTATTTCCTGTAATAAGTGTATATTGGGGATTTGTATAACTTTTGGGGGGCAATACATTACTGTAATAAAAAATTTTGCCAGACTTCTCCTTTCAGGTCTCTACTATTTTACTATTTACACAAAAAAAAGAAAATGGAGAACGTATACTAGTTTCATAAATAAATGAAACATGAAAATGAAATAAACAATGACCTTAGCTTCTCAGATATATGAGTAAACTCATTTATCTGAGAAGCTAAGGTCATTGATTGTTATTTATGAAACTATTACCCGCTCTCCATTTCTTCTTTTTTTTGCAAATATCTCCAATACCGGGAGACCTTGAGCCTGCCCTCTCCACGCTCCCGGTCTTCTCCTGCCCTCTCCACGCTCCCGGTCTTCTCCTGCCCTCTCCACGCTCCCGGTCTTCTCCTGCCCGCTCCACGCTCCCAGTCTTCTCCTGCCCTCTCCACGCTCCCGGTCTTCTCCTGCCCTCTCCACGCTCCCGGTCTTCTCCTGCCCTCTCCACGCTCCCGGTCTTCTCCTGCCCTCTCCACGCTCCCGGTCTTCTCCTGCCCGCTCCACGCTCCCAGTCTTCTCCTGCCCTCTCCACGCTCCCGGTCTTCTCCTGCCCTCTCCACGCTCCCGGTCTTCTCCTGCCCGCTCCACGCTCCCAGTCTTCTCCTGCCCTCTCCACGCTCCCGGTCTCCTCCTACCCTCTCCACGCTCCCGGTCTCCTCCTGCCCTCTCCACGCTCCCGGTCTCCTCCTGCCCTCTCCACGCTCCCGGTCTTCTCCTGCCCTCTCCACGCTCCCGCTCTTCTCCTACCCTCTCCACGCTCCAGCTCTTCTCCTGCCCTCTCCACGCTCCTGCTCTTCTCCTGCCCTCTCCACGCTCCCGCTCTTCTCCTGCCCTCTCCGCCCTCCCGCTCTTCTCCTGCCCTCTCCACGCTCCTGCTCTTCTCCTGCCCTCTCCACGCTCCCGCTCTTCTCCTGCCCTCTCCGCCCTCCCGCTCTTCTCCTTCCCTCTCCACGCTCCCGCTCTTCTCCTGCCCTCTCCACGCTCCCGCTCTTCTCCTGCCCTCTCCACGCTCCCGCTCTTCTCCTGCCCTCTCCGCCCTCCTGCTCTTCTCCTGCCCTCTCCACGCTCCCGCTCTTCTCCTGCCCTCTCCACGCTCCCGCTCTTCTCCTGCCCTCTCCACGCTCCCGCTCTTCTCCTGCCCTCTCCACGCTCCTGCTCTTCTCCTGCCCTCTCCACGCTCCCGCTCTTCTCCTGCCCTCTCCACGCTCCCGCTCTTCTTCTGCCCTCTCCACGCTCCCGCTCTTCTCCTGCCCTCTCCGCCCTCCCGCTCTTCTCCTGCCCTCTCCACGCTCCCGCTCTTCTCCTGCCCTCTCCACGCTCCCGCTCTTTTCCTGCCCTCTCCACGCTCCCGCTCTTCTCCTGCCCTCTCCATGCTCCCGCTCTTCTCCTGCCCTCTCCACGCTCCCGCTCTTCTCCTGCCCTCTCCACGCTCCCGCTCTTCTCCTGCCCTCTCCGCCCTCCCGCTCTTCTCCTGCCCTCTCCAGGCTCCCGGTCTCCTCCTGCCCTCTCCACGCTCCCGCTCTTCTCCTGCCCTCTCCACGCTCCCGCTCTCCTCCTGCCCTCTCCACGCTCCTGCTCTTCTCCTGCCCTCTCCACGCTCCTGCTCTTCTCCTGCCCTCTCCACGCTCCTGCTCTTCTCCTGCCCTCTCCACGCTCCCGCTCTTCTCCTGCCCTCTCCATGCTCCTGCTCTTCTCCTGCCCTCTCCGCCCTCCCGCCCTCCTGCTGCCCTCTCCACGCTCCTGCTCTTCTCCTGCCCTCTCCACGCTCCTGCTCTTCTCCTGCCCTCTCCACGCTCCCGCTCTTCTCCTGCCCTCTTCACGCTCCCGCTCTTCTCCTGCCCTCTCCATGCTCCCGCTGTTCTCCTGCCCTCTCCGCCCTCCCGCTCTTCTCCTGCCCTCTCCACACTCCTGCTCTTCTCCTGCCCTCATCGCCCTCCCGCCCTCCTGCTGCCCTCTCCACGCTCCTGCTCTTCTCCTGCCCTCTCCACGCTCCCGTTCTTCTCCTGCCCTCTCCACGCTCCCGCTCTTCTCCTGCCCTCTCCACGCTCCCGCTCTCCTCCTTCCCTCTCCACGCTCCTACTCTTCTCCTGCCCTCTCCATGCTCCTGCTCTTCTCCTGCCCTCTCCACGCTCCCGCTCTTCTCCTGCCCTCTCCATGCTCCTGCTCTTCTCCTGCCCTCTCCGCCCTCCCGCCCTCCTGCTGCCCTCTCCACGCTCCTGCTCTTCTCCTGCCCTCTCCGCCCTCCCGCCCTCCTGCTGCCCTCTCCACGCTCCTGCTCTTCTCCTGCCCTCTCCACGCTCCTGCTCTTCTCCTGCCCTCTCCATGCTCCCGCTGTTCTCCTGCCCTCTCCGCCCTCCCGCTCTTCTCCTGCCCTCTCCACGCTCCTGCTCTTCTCCTGCCCTCATCGCCCTCCCGCCCTCCTGCTGCCCTCTCCACGCTCCTGCTCTTCTCCTGCCCTCTCCACGCTCCCGCTCTTCTCCTGCCCTCTCCACGCTCCCGCTCTTCTCCTGCCCTCTTTACGCTCCCGCTCTTCTCCTGCCCTCTCCGCCCTCCCGCTCTTCTCCTGCCCTCTCCACGCTCCTGCTCTTCTCCTGCCCTCTCCACGCTCCCGCTCTTCTCCTACCCTCTTTACGCTCCCGCTCTTCTCCTGCCCTCTCCGCCCTCCCGCTCTTCTCCTGCCCTCTCCACGCTTCTGCTCTTCTCCTGCCCTCTCCACACTCCTGCTCTTCTGCCGTCTCCTCGCTCCTGCTTTTCTCCTGCCCTCTCCGCCCTCCCACTCTTCTCCTGCCCTCTCCACGCTCCTGTTTTTCTCCTGACCTCTCCACGCTGCCGCTCTTCTCCTGCCCTCTCCACGCTGCCGCTCTTCTCCTGCTATCTCCACACTCCTGCTCTTCTCCTGCCCTCTCCGCCCTCCCGCTCTTCTGCCCTCTCCTCGCTCCCGCTTTTCTCCTGCCCTCTCCCCCCTCCCGCTCTTCTCCTGCCCTCTCCACGCTCCTGCTCTTCTCCTGACCTCTCCACGCTGCCGCTCTTCTCCTGCTCTCTCCACACTCCTGCTCTTCTCCTGACCTCTCCACGCTGCCGCTCTTCTCCTGCGCTCTCCTCGCTCCCGCTCTTCTCCTGCCCTCTCCACGCTCCTGCTCTTTTCCTGCCCTCTCCGCCCTCCCGCTCTTCTCCTGCCCTCTCCGCCCTCCCGCTCTTCTCCTGCCCTCTCCACGCTCCTGCTCTTCTCCTGACCTCTCCACGATGCCGCTCTTCTCCTGCTCTCTCCACACTCCTGCTCTTCTCCTGACCTCTCCACGCTGCCGCTCTTCTCCTGCGCTCTCCTCGCTCCCGCTCTTCTCCTGCGCTCTCCACGCTCCCGCTCTTTTCCTGCCCTCTCCGCCCTCCCGCTTTTCTCCTGCCCTCTCCGCCCTCCCACTCTTCTCCTGCCCTGTGCATCCTTCCCGGCACTGCTTGCTGCAGCTTCTCTGGGCTGACTGTCCAATCACCGGCCGGCGGCAGGTTCACACATCGTCTATCTTGGTGAATTAACAGACGTTACGTTATAATGATGGCCGTACATAATGACCATGATCATTTTTAACGCCCATCATTAATTAGAAACATCAGATTTCCACCTAAGAAAGACATTGTGGGAGCATAGCCTAATAATGTGCAATGAATTCCGGAGTCAGGTCTGCAGCACATCTCTCCTATGAAATCTGCAGAAGGTTCTGCTTGTGATGTGTACTCGCCATGGATGCCGCTCCGTCCCTCCACACACCTTTGGGATGCAGTTCCCATAGAGAAGCCTGAAATCACCTCCTTGACTTCACATAGAGTTAAATGATGGGATTACGGCTTCTTGAAGCTTTTACTAGAATGAGCGACTTCTTGGAAGTTACAAAAGAATTCACTTAGATATTCGGCTGGATGCGCACATGTAAGACGGCGAATTATCTGTGCGTTGTATTCATCCCGCTCCTGTGTAACATCACAATGATCCATGATGGCGTCTCCGGTCAGTATGGACCCCCTGTGGTGCTGAGATCACGATGGAGCCGCCGTGCTGTAACCTCCATTCTTCTCCATAGAGATGTGAGGGCTCGGGGAGCCGTATCTTATTAGGTACTATTAGTATATTATTATATATCTTAGTATATTAGCCCTTATACTTCAGCTTCCTTCCCATAATGATAATTCTCGCCGTCCCCTTGTACCTGGATTGTTAACCTCATCCGCAGTATTAATGGTCTTGGCGTACGTAACATTTTATTACATTAAGCTACATGTTACATCTAAATTAAAAAAGTAATAATTACAAGTAAATGAGGCCGAGATACTAACACAGCCTTCTAATAGAAAGTGACCAGTAATAAGTCAGCCGGGCGAGAAGGGCGCAATCCGGCCGCTATTAATGGCCGGGGACTCATTTCCTTACAGTAAATGAGATTTATACATTGTAGTGGGAGCAGATCATTGGGGAACAGGTTTTATCTACTTATTTCACTCGCTTTCTAGGTCTCGCCTTTCTACCGCTCCTAATTTATACTGGATGGGCAAAATTGCACTTAGGAAGTAAATGTGTTCAATGTGTAATTTATCACTGGTGAATGTAAAGCAGACGGGAACAGAATGATATTAAGCCACTTCTGAGACCTGGAGAAGGTCAGAATATAGTGGTGAGCGGCCGCCATAGATGTTCATATAGTCAGAGGTGCAGAGCTGGCAACCATAGACGGGTCCTGGTGCTGTGAGCAAATCACTAATACATGGGGGGCGGGGACTAATACATAGAGGGTGGGGACTAATTCAGGGGGATATATGGAGGGCGGGGACTAATACAGGGGATAGATGGAGGGCGGGGACTAATACAGGGGATATACGGAGGGCAGGGACTAATACAGGGGGATAGATGGAGGGCAGGGACTAATACAGGGGATAGATGGAGGGCGAGGACTAAAACATGGAGGGCGGGGACTAATACAGAGGGGATACATGGAGGGCGGGGACTAATACAGGGGGGATACATGGAGGGCAGGGACTAATACAGGGGATACATGGAGGGCAAGGACTAATACAGAGGGTATACATGGAGGGCGGGGACTAATACAGGGGGGATACATGGAGGGCAGGGACTAATACAGGGGGATATATGGAGGGGGGGACTAAAACAGGGGATAGATGGAGGGCGGGGACTAATACATGGAGGGCGGGGACTAATACAGAGGGGATACATGGAGGGCGGGGACTAATACAGGGGGGATACATAGAGGGCGGGGACTAATACAGGGGGGATACATGGAGGGCGGGGACTAATACAGGGGATACATGGAAGGCGGGGACTAATACAGGGGATACACGGAGGGCAGGGAATGATACAGGGGATACATGGAAGGCGGGGACTAATACAGGGGATACATGGAGGGTGAGGACTGATACAGGGGATACATGGAGGGCGGGGACTAATACAGAGGGCGGGGACTAATACATGGGATACATGGAGGGTGAGGACTGATACAGGGGATACATGGAGGGCGGGGACTAATACAGAGGGCGGGGACTAATACATGGGATACATGGAGGGCGGGGACTAATACAGGGGATACATGGAGGGTGGGGACTGATACAGGGGATACATGAAGGGCGGGGACTAATACAGAGGGTGGGGACTAATACATGGGATACATGGAGGGCGGGGACTAATACAGGGGATACACGAAGGGCAGGGGACTAATACAGGGAGATACATGGAGGGCGAAGACTAATACAGGGGGATATATGGAAGGCGGGGACTAATACAGGGGATACATGGAGGGCGGGGACTAATACAGGGGATACTTGGAGGGCGGGGACTAATACAGGGGGGATACATGGAGGGCGAAGACTAATACAGGGGATACATGGAGGGCGGGGACTAATACATGGAGGGCGGGGACAGATATCCAACATGAAACAGAAAAAAAGAAATGGAACAAAAAGAAAAGACGGGAAAGAAATCTCGGGCCTCCCAGGTCTCCATTTCCGGCTGGTAAACAGTCGTTAGAAAGACTCTGAAGCCGTTACCATAAAGCGCTGACTGCTGTAATAGTATCGGGAGTGGAACGTCTCCATCGGTGACCTTTCCCTTAGAACGTCCAGTGTTCTGTATAATGGAGGGTTTGTGAATAGATACAACGTCTTTGCCAGACCAGATCATTCAGGCAGAGACATCCAGGTGGAGACTGGCCGAGGGTTTGGGGGGACGCAGAGACATCCAGGAGGAGACTGGCCGAGGGTTTGGGGGGACGCAGAGACATCCAGGTGGAGACTGGCCGAGGGTTTGGGGGGACGCAGAGACATCCAGGAGGAGACTGGCCGAGGGTTTGGGGGGACGCAGAGACATCCAGGAGGAGACTGGCCGAGGGTTTGGGGGGACGCAGAGACATCCAGGAGGACCGTGGCTGAGGGTTTGGGGGGACGCAGAGACATCCAGGAAGAGACTGGCCGAGGGTTTGGGGGGACGCAGAGACATCCAGGAGGAGACTGGCCGAGGGTTTGGCGGGACGCAGAGACATCCAGGAGGACCGTGGCCGAGGGTTTGGGGGGACGCAGAGGCATCCAGGAGGAGACTGGCCGAGGGTTTGGGGGGACGCAGAGACATCCAGGAGGACCGTGGCCGAGGGTTTGGGGGGACGCAGAGACATCCAGGAGGAGACTGGCCGAGGGTTTGGGGGACGCAGAGACATCCAGGAGGAGACTGGCCGAGGGTTTGGGGGGACGCAGAGACATCCAGGTGGAGACTGGCCGAGGGTTTGAGGGACGCAGAGGCATCCAGGTGGAGACTGGCCGAGGGTTTGAGGGACGCAGAGACATCAAGGAGGACCGTGGCTGAGGGTTTGGGGGGACGCAGAGGCATCCAGGAGGAGACTGGCCGAGGGTTTGGGGGGACGCAGAGGCATCCAGGAGGAGACTGGCCGAGGGTTTGAGGGACGCAGAGACATCAAGGAGGAGACTGGCCGAGGGTTTGGGGGATGCAGAGACATCAAGGCGGAGCATGGGTGAGGGTTTGGGGGACGCAGAGACATCCAGGAGGAGACTGGCCGAGGGTTTGGGGTACGCAGAGACATCCAGGTGGAGACTGGCCGAGGGTTTGGGGGACGCAGAGACATCCAGGAGACTGGCCGAGAGTTTGGGGTACGCAGAGACCACCACACCACCCTGATCCAGTAAGCATACGTAGCAGATAGGATAGAGCGCGCTGTAGGGGAGACCCTCCTCAATGTCTTTCTTCATCGTTAATTGCTCTCCGAATGTTTTTTTCGCGAAAATACAGAAATCCCTTTGACCTTTGTGAGAAGAAGTCATCTCTCCCGGGAGAGCCGGCCGCTCTATGGGATCCATCATCATGGCAGACACAATTAGATCCAGGCTTAATTACAGCTTAATTGTGTAATCACCCTCACCTTTAAAGGGGAGCTGGGAAATAGCTTCACCCGAGCGAGAAAACGAGAAGAGACGGTAAGAGACAGAAAGAGACGGTAAGAGACGGTAAGAGAAAGTAAGAGACGGTAAGAGACGGTAAGAGACGGTAAGAGACGGTAAGAGAAAGTAAGAGACGGTAAGAGACGGTAAGAGACGGTAAGAGACGGTAAGAGACAGTAAGAGATGGTAAGAGACGGTAAGAGACGGTAAGAACGCTTCCCATCCGGAGGATTCACCATGGCAAGAAGTCGATGAATTGTGAGGAGACAGATGTCATTGGCGCGGGGCAGACGGGACATATGTTACATCTATCTGATCTGTGAGTCAGCGGAGTGCACCATTACATTGCCGCACCGCGAGCCCCGAGAGATGACGCCTCCGGGCCCCCGACTCATCACCAGCGCGGAGTATTGTATCCCGTTATAGCAATCCGCCCCCCCCCAGAGACCAGCGGTGAGATCCACTCCAACATACAGGAGTCTCATCATTCAGCAAGCGATTGCCGGGGGCTGCGGAAGTTGTATCCTGCCCTAAGGAGTCCGGATACATGGATGCCGCCCAAAGGAGTCCGGATACCTGGATGCCGCCCAAAGGAGTCCGGATACCTGGATGCCGCCCAAAGGAGTCCGGATACCTGGATGCCGCCCTAAGGAGTCCGGATACATGGATGCCGCCCAAAGGAGTCCGGCTACCTGGATGCCGCCCTAAGGAGTCCGGATACATGGATGCCGCCCAAAGGAGTCCGGATACCTGGATGCCGCCCTAAGGAGTCCGGATACATGGATGCCGCCCTAAGGAGACCGAATACCTGGATGCCGCCCCCAAAGGAGTCCGGATACCTGGATGCCGCCCAAAGGAGTCCGGATACCTGGATGCCGCCCTAAGGAGACCGGATACCTGGATGCCGCCCAAAGGAGTCCGGCTACCTGGATGCTGCCCTAAGGAGTCCGGATACATGG
Organism: Dendropsophus ebraccatus; assembly: GCA_027789725.1. Lineage (NCBI taxonomy): Eukaryota > Metazoa > Chordata > Amphibia > Anura > Hylidae > Dendropsophus > Dendropsophus ebraccatus. The sequence goes on from JAQFWZ010000025.1 coordinate 33,062,792, forward strand.
ATGCCGCCCTAAGGAGTCCGGATACCTGGATGCCGCCCAAAGGAGTCCAGATACCTGGATGCAGTCCTAGGGAGTCCGGGTACATGGATGCTGCCCTAGGGAGTCCGGATACCTGGATGCCGCCCTAGGGAGTCTGGATACCTGGATGCCGCCCTAGGGAGTTCGGATACATGGATGCCGCCCTAGGGAGTTCGGATACATGGATGCCGCCCTAGGGAGTCCGGATACCTGGATGCCGCCCTAAGAAGTCCAGATACCTGGATGCAGTCCTAGGGAGTCCGGGTACATGGATGCTGCCCTAGGGAGTCTGGATACCTGGATGCCGCCCTAGGGAGTTCGGATACATGGATGCCGCCCTAGGGAGTTCGGATACATGGATGCCGCCCTGGGGAGTCCGGATACATGGATGCCGTCCTAAGGAGTCCGGATACATGGATGCCGTCCTAGGGAGTCCGGATACATGGATGCCGCCCTAGGGAGTCCGGATACATGGATGCCGCCCTAGGAAGTCCGGATACATGGATGCCGCCCTAAGGAGTCCAGATACATGGATGCCGCCCTAAGGAGTCCGGATACATGGATGCCGCCCTCCTCCCCCTCTATATAAGTATCAGTGTCAGGCCTTCTCTCTCTTCTCTATATAAGTATCAGTGTCAGACCTTCTCCTTCCTCTCTATATAAGTATCAATGTCAGGCCTCCTCTCTCCTCTCTATATAGGTATCAGTGTCAGGCCTTCTCTCTCCTCTCTATATAAGTATCAGTGTCAGGCCTCCTCTCTCCTCTCTATATAAGTATCAGTGTCAGGCCTTCTCTCTCCTCTCTATATAAGTATCAATGTCAGGCCTCCTCTCTCCTCTCTATATAATTATCAGTGTCAGGCCTCCTCTCTCCTCTCTATATAGGTATCAGTGTCAGGCCTCCTCTCTCCTCTCTATATAGGTATCGGTGTCAGGCCTCCTCTCTCCTCTCTATATAAGTATCGGTGTCAGGCCTTCTCTCTCCTCCCCCTCTATATAAGTATCGGTGTCAGGCCTCTTCTCTCCTCTCTATATAAGTATCAGTGTCAGGCCTTCTCTCTCCTCTCTATATAAGTATCGGTGTCAGGCCTCCTCTCTCCTCTCTATATAAGTATCAGTGTCAGGCTGTCATTGATATGAGGGGTCATTGCTGAATATAGAGGCCGGCGTCATCAGGGGACGGCTTTTCGCACAACCTTAATGACTCTTTAGAGAAGAATACGGCGGCATGTGTAGCAGCTAAATCTCCGTTCCGGGGGATAATACTAAGTCCCGGTCTATTTGTTGCCGCCATCCGGTGTCAGTAAAAGTCGCGGGTTGATTCTGGATGTTTAAGCTTTTGTGGGAAGTGCTGACACCCGTCAGGTCACTAATTCCAGCCATTCTGGGGCACACGATGAGAGAGCAGGATTTATGCCCTTTAAAGCTGTCGGAGAATGAGGACTTTTTATTAGTATTTTCATGGATTCTGAGCCGGGGAGATTGCAGAAAGAATATCAGGCTTAAAATGGATGAACGGACGCATAAAGAGGCCGAAAACACAGAATCAAAGCAAAACATGGAAGATCAGGAGAAAAGGAGCTGACACAGTATATAGACAGTGACCTGACCGGCCATGACCATCACCATCTCCTCCGACACAATACATATAAAATATATCTTACAGAATGGAAAAGATTGGATACGATTTGTTTCCAGAAGTTTCCCCACGTATGGGAGTTGGCAGGTGTGCAGCTCATATTGCAGCTTTCACCTGTGGCTGACCTGCAATACCAGACACAGCCTGTGGGCCAGGGGGGTGCTGTTCCTGGAGGACTCCATTCGTATCCACCAAGTACAGTATGTTTTCCGGGTTCAGTAGGGTTCAGCCCACAAGGCCCCTCACCAATCCCGGGGGCAGAGAAAAAAAATAATGCCAGAATAAATGGAGCGGCAGTGGGCATGTGTGTTCGGCCATTCATTCTCTATCAGGTTTCCATTGCAGGCAGTGATCGGAAGCTTCATAGACAAAAAAGGCAGAATGAACATGCAGAGAGAGGAGGCGCACGAGACCCCCATAGACTCCCATTATGACAGGGAGGCTGGCGGCAGTCCGCAACGGAGAATTCCGCCACTTTTGCTCTGTGTGCACGGAGCCTAATCCTGTGCGTTACTAATATGATAATTAGGTGTACTTTGGGTAGGACTCTGACCCCTGACGCCCGCATCCGCTCGCCCCATTTATAAATATTTATCTGTAGTGATGAATGGTCGGAGTAACAATGGATGAAGAATTGTGAAGAGGGGCGAATCGGTGCACCAAGGTCTGTAGCCCCGCCCCAAGGGCACCGAACCATCTAATTAACATATGAATAAAACAAGATCTCAGGAAAGAGGCGCCGAATAAGAAGAAAATTACCATCATCCTCATGCCCAGTGAGTCTTTTTATTGCTATTAGTTTCCCTTTAAGGATTTGCTCCATGGAAAAAAGTACGGAGATATTTCTCCCATTCTTTGCCTCACCCAGAAGGTAGAGTGACGTTCCTGTTGCCCCGAACACCAGGTGACTAGAGAGACACTTTTATTACTGATTTGTAAGATAAGATTTTGCCCATGATGCTTAACGAGAAACAGTACCAACCCACCTCTCCCCCCCCCCCCGCCACATCGGATGAGGGGTAAGAACCCCCAGAAACCTGAGGAAGCTTTGGCTCAGCTCCATTCCCAACCATTGGGGATCTCTGCCATCCATCTTCATATCAGCGGTGTTATTTATCTGACACGGACATATTACCGGCCGCCTGGAGAGGTCACATGGGGCCGCCGCTCATCAATCAGGAGGGGGGTTTTAAGCTTTATATTTTAATGTTTTACAACCTTTTCATTTTTGGCAGCTTTGAGTAACTGAGTGTGCACCTTATTTGCAGAGAAATTAAATGAAACGCAACCTTTCCTGTTAACATTGTTATATTTAATTAGTTTGGCTTCTATATTTATCTCAGAACTGACCTTTAAGGAGGCGTCGCTACTTTAATTACTGGAGTAAACACATAAATCCATTTTGGCGAGCGCCGTACGTCTTCTCGGCTATTTTGCTGCATGAAGCTCTTTGAGTTAGAAGGAAGCCGGCCGTGCATCTGGTCTCGGCAGTGTAAGTGGCCACTCCAACCTCTCTAATTCCAGACCCTACGGCTCCACCTTGGATGACGTGTAGATTACTCCATATAGGCCTTATATCCAGCGATTAGTATGGTTATAACGCCAGGACATTGTAAAACCATTGGACCGGTGCCTCTTTTAGCTTTTATATATGGACGGAATGGAAGGAACTGGCCTCAGAGTGGCGTTTTATGGGTGTTTTTATTTCTCTTTGAGGAAATGTGAAAACCTGTAATACATCAATATCTGTATATAACGTTATGCCAGCACCTTAACCCCTCACTATAACCCAGTCCTAATATGCAGGTCAATATACAGGCTAGGGTCTGACACATATTGATCGAGAGTTAACAACCATTGGGTTCCAGTAGACGTGCGATTCAGAAAGATTCTATAGGCAACAGGTATTCTTATCCAGATTCTTGGTGCATTGAATCCCACCTAGAAATAACATAGACATCTGGTAAATCGTCATTTGCACCAGATAGAGAGATCGGTTTGATCTTTACACATAGCCAGGCACCTGTCCTCCATAGGTGTCTTTGATGTTCTCAATGAATGTAAATGGACATTTAGGGCCACATGTATCATCCGGCGAATGGATGATTTTCGGCGGAAAGTGCCGATTTGCGTCTTTTTTTAAGCAAAAATGGCGGATTTGCGAATAAAATATTCGCAAATCGGCACTTTCCGCCGAGTACGCCAGGGGGCGGAGAGTGGGCGGAACAGAGGGCGCGGACTCAGAGTCCACGCGATTTATCATCCGTTCCGCCAAAATGTATGCCGAAAACCTACTCCAGTCCTCAGCTGGCGTAGGTTTTCGGCGGTGCGCAACGGCGCGCACGGGATTTATGTAGAGGCAGTCCGCCTCTACATAAATCTCCGTAGCGCCGGAGCTGCGGGGGCATTTTTACGTCCGGCGTAAAAAACGCCGGACTTAATAAATGCCTCCCTTACTGTTTTTCCCTACAGTAAAATAGAAAAGAGCAGAGATGAAATCCTGTGCTGTAATCCAGACGCGAGCATGCGTGTAGCTTCAGCGCTCTTAGCGATCTCCAACTATCTCCTGAAGAGAACGAGTGAAGCCGGACCTTGCATGAGCAACTTGCGCTGCAATGGGTCCTGAGTTGCCAAGGGGTCCCAGCAGTATTAGGCTTCTCCCCCGCCTTGTGGACAGGGGGATATGTGGTTTTAGTTTGAATACCCTTAATATAAAATTCTCTTTTTAATTAATAAGGTGGTCCGGCTGTTGCGTAGTTAGCGAGAAGTTTTATGGTCTTTATTTTACGGCACGGCACTCTCGGCAGAATCCACACTCGTATTGTTATGATAGATGTTATCCATCTTCCCCAGAACAAATGGGCTGTAATATTTGTGGGTATACAGTCATCTTTCTTGGCCTTACACATAAGTGATTTACTGAGAATAGTAAAGGGTTTGAAGCCTATCAGCTTAGAGAAGACAATGATTGTAAAGTATCCGCCACACATTCTACAATCTTCTTCTGTTTTATTAACCTTTTTCTTTGTTTCTTTTCTCCAGATCCGTGTCTTACTGGTGGCACCATATCCAGTCCCTTCTCTACTGCAGTGCGTCACTTGTGCCTGGCACCTTCCTGGAGGCCTCTCACAGCTGCACCTGTACTCTCCAACACCCCAACTGCCAGGAGAACATTCCCTGCATACAAGGACCTGGCCCTTTATGTTCCCTCTGCTCAACAATTCACCCTGCCCAGTGTGCCAGCTGCAACCCTGGATACACATTAACAGCTCAAGGCCTGTGCGTGCCTTCAGTGCCTGAGTCCTCAGAACCTTACCTTGGGACAGAAGGTACATTGCAGGACTTAGAAGTAAAGTATTTGCTTCTTAAACGAGATGGACGCTTGAGAGCTCCGGCTTTCTTCATCTCTGGAGATCTGCGGCTAGGCATGTGGTTCCAAATGGGTGGCAGGAAGCGTATGCTGCTGACCTGCAAGAGCAACAAACACTGGCCCAGGCAGCTCCATTTACTTCTAGGACTTTCAATGCGTCTCTGTCTTGCCGGTAATGGGACAAGAGACCCCCAAGTCACCGTTTATGTGAATCCCTTTGGGGGGAGCCACTCAGAAAGCTGGTTGCTGCCTGCTGGAGAACAAGGATATCCAAGCTGGGAAAAGACTTGGGACATGGAAGGCGGAGACCGTTGTCAGAATTGGACTTTGATACTAGGCCACCGCTGGCGATCATTTTTTGAGACTGTGCACTTTTACATGAGAAGCAGTCCTTTGGAAGAAGAAGAAGAAGGGGAGGAAGATTCAGCAGAATGGACAGACAGACAGACTTTGGATGACAAATTAGAAGATCCTGAGTATGTTCGTATCGATGGTCTTCATGCTTTTGGTTACAGCGTTCCTTTTGACCCAGAAGCCATTAGGGGCTTAGCGCAGCAGATAGACCAACCTGGCTCCAGAGAGATAGCGCTGCTAGAAATGCAAGAGCTGAGAAAGCGAGTGAATTTCTTATCACCACCAGGTGCCCGTAAACTGGATCTGTTTAGCTGCTTACTGAGACACCGACTGAAGATGAGCAGCAATGAGGTGGGAAGAATACAGGCCCAACTCGCTTTATTTAGCAGTCAACTCCCCAATGGCTCCACATACGAGACAACAAAGCTCTGCAGCTAGAAGTTCAACTCTTTGATTTATTTGCCCCCCATCAAAACATAAGGCCCATAAATGATGTACAATGTCTTCCTTTTGTGAAGTCAGTTCTTCAAATCACATCTGTATTCTTGGGTCTGCAATATCATGATGGTTAAAAGGATGCCAAGAAAACAAGTCAAATTTTGAACCTAGTCAATGTTATAGATAATGGCCGATCTCAAGTGACTTGTTGAGTTCTGGTGTGGGGCAAGCCAAGTGTGCCCTGGTCAGTGGCAGCTGTGATAGGTCCACTGAGACAAGAAAACTCTAGAAAACATCGCAGCCAAAGCCATATTCAGATAAACCGACATTTCCTGTCCATGAACACAGAAGGCCACTTGAGGATTTTACAGTTTGATGTATGAAGATGACCCGAACAAAAAAAATCACATAAAGAGAAAACACAAAAATGTAGTATAAGGATTCTTTTTTCAAAAAGTGTCAAATTTAAATGTATATGACCTACTAAGAAAAAAAAAAATGGGTACACATATAACCTACTGTTAGTGTAACCTAACAGTACAACTATCTCCTAAAAAGCCTTATTACTGTCACCAGTGACATTTACAAAAAGTGTGCTCTCGTCTGGTACAAAGAGGGTTAACGGAGCTTAGTCATTCATGATAAAGGTCATAAATTTGCAAAAACTGACAAAAAAAAGCACAAGAAAATATAAGACTTTCCAGTGACCATTGTGTGTTGATGTTTTGAATCAGTTCCCGTTCTGAGTGTGTCTGTGTGGACACAAGGTTTAGTGTGTGATTAGCCGGGTCTTTTGTGTGGATGAGCTTAAGACAACACCAGAAAGGAGCATTGTGGTCCCCCATGCAATCTAGTGATATTTCATTTGTATGTAGACCTGGTAATGAATGCAGATCCAGTGGAACAGAGGCCCATTGAGCGACTGTCTCAAGAATACAGCCCATGCTGAAGCCTAGCAGAGAGATACCATGGTTTCTTCAAGGTCAAGAGAAGCCAGTATCGGCACCTAGTAGATACATTCTATCAATGGACACAGGTTGAACTCATTATGCACTGTTGAGCATGACAAAACATTATTGGTTCTTTTCTAAGCCATTCGGCACGTACAGTCCGTTTGTTTGAATGTGCCATAAGGTGATTTATAGCCGACCTGTGGCCATGTGTTTTCAAATCTTTGTATCTCAAACAGGGCTCAATAAAGAGAAGGAAGCTTTGTAGGCCTTATGTTTTACAGCTGACATTTCCCTCGCTCCACGCTAGACGTTAATGACCTTCTTAGTGCTTTTTTCTCTTGCTAGAGTCATTTTTTTCTCTCTCGAGAAGGTCTATTTTCCTGCAGGCCATGGTATGTGAAGAGCACGCATTATACAGTAGAATTAATGTAGTCTGTGACAATGGACAGCTATTGACCATATAGAAAAACTAGCCGTGCTTGATGATATGACCTCCGGATTATTTAGCTAACATTCTGGAGAGGTCATCCCGGAGACATCACTCATGTCATGATGTATTAGAAAGGTTTCATATGAAAGGACATTACATTCCTTAAAGAGATTATCCAATGTTAGAAAAACATGGCCGCTTTCTTTCAGAGATGGCACTGCTCTTGTCTCCAGGTTGGGTGCAGGTCTTGCAACTCAGTTCTATTGTAGTGGATGGAGTTTACCTTCAAACCGCACCTGACCTGACCTTGTCTCTTTAAGAAAGCGGCCATGTTTTTCTAGCGCTGGAGAACCCCCTTAAGTGGACAGCACGCAGCCCCTCCTGTTCTCCCTGTTTATTTCACATTAGTGGGACCTCTTTTTCTTAGTATTTTGGTATCTGACTTTGTAGATCCTTATAGAAAGTTTTGTCCTAGCATCTTCGAGGCGTTGATCTACAGTATCAGGTCTACATGAATGTTATTGCAGTGAGAGGTTTCTAAAGCTTCATTCAGGAGTTAAAACAAGGAAAACAAAACACTTAGGGAATAGATGAGTTCCCGGGTGTCCGTGGTCAGAGACACTTACAGCCTTTCATCAATTACAGTTTGGGTGCACAAAAATACACATGCAATACAAGTTACTGACCCCCACTGAATCCCCGCACTGGCCAAACATAACTCCTGCTGGAATCTATTGCTGGGTTCCATCCCGCAGTCCTCCCAGAGGCCGGGTCACTGATCAGTAACAGGAGAAGACATGGACCATTCACCGGCACGGAGACAAGGAACAGATGGGTCACTATGGATGCTGATTAATAACTTAATTGCTGGCAGCCGTACGGAAACAACATGTGGTGGAAAGTGTCTGTGCCAGATCCCAGGCATGTTGTTTTTGTGTTGGTACCTGCAGGAAGGTTAGCACAAGTATAGCTGCCCATCCATCTGTCCCTCGGGTCTCCATTACTTCTGTAATTAGCCATAGTGAAGGTCTAGATCATTCTCAGTGGCCTCTCAGCTGAAATGTTACAAGAAAGTAAATAAAGGATCCACCTAAAGGGTTAAACTTATCTTAGACATTGCTATCCAAGGTATACATCATAAATGTCTGATATATGGGGGTCCCACAAGCCCCGTCCGTCTGTGAAGTGGTCAGAACTTGTATTTTTCTCTTTCCGTAACTCCTATAAAAGTGAATGGAAGTCGCAGAACTAGCTCCAAAGTTTGGGAAATATCTATCCAAGCTATTTCCATAGCTCCCATTGACTTCTATGGCTATCATGGACAGGAGCCCGGCTGTTTCTATAACCCTGGCCATCTCTCTGTTCAATCTCCTCTAAGATGTGGACGCCAGTGGTTGTCTCACCTGTATCAGGCATTTATGGCATACACCAGGGATGGGGAACCTTCCGCCCTCCAGCTGTTGCAAATCCAGAGTTCCCATCATGCCTGGCGGGCTGAAGGTTCCCCATCCCTGACATATACCATTGATATGTACTAATGGTCTATGATGGTAATGGCCGTCACATTTCGCCTAATGGTAGATGCTGCTGCTCTATTATTTATATTCAGAGACTCGCTAGTTGAAGACTCTCACAGCCTTTCTGCTACTTTGCTTGGATTTAAAGCTTTCCAGAAGTGTCTACAACACGTATGATATCTCCAGCTCTGCCAGTCAAGTGGTTTGTTCCGCAGCATTCAACATGTCTTCAATTTCAAGAGGTGTCAAGCTGAAATGTTGATATGTTAAGTGTTATCTCATCCCTCCGTTACACAGAGATGATGCCGATCCTACATTCAGGAGAACGTCCTTGTAGACTTCCATCCTGGTAAAAAGTCACCGGTCATCTGATTACAAGCAATAGACCTAATGTTACGTATGAGAGAATCGGCAACTGGTGGCCCAAGAAGGTGGCCGAGCTCGCTGCCGGAGTAACTGCAGATTAACCAAAGTCTCAGCTCCGAGGCCTTTATACACTGGATATAGATCAGTAATGCTCTTCTATGGATCATCAGACAAATGATTTTCAACATTGGCCGTCACCCCTCGAATCTAGCTGCCCCGGCCGTATATGTAAGACAGACACGTGAGACCTTTAAGAGGAACACAGAAGCCACATAGACCCTGCCTGGCATTTTGTGTGTCCTTTACAGGAAATAATTAAAGTTCAGGAGGAATAGAATCCATCTGTCCCATCTCTGCTCCATATAAATGAGCAGCATTGCTTTCTGAAGGCCGTGGCGCTCCCTCCATCAGGTTGTCCGGCTCTCCCGGTGTGCTGTGTGTTTGCTTAGACAGGAGAGGTGACCTGCCATGCAGCCGGGCATCACGGTTTTAGTCATTTAGGAGCTGGGAAAGTATTGATATGATGATTAACCATCTGTCTGTGCATAAGGTGCCCTCCCAATAGATTTATATTTGTCACAACAATCACACAAGGTCACCGCCAATTTTTATTTTATGCTTTCAACTTTTTTTAAATTCTACAAACTAAAAATGCTGAAAAAACCTGCAATAATAATCTAGTATGATAATCCAGTGTGAAAATCCAACGTGACAAATCACAGATGTGTAATCAGCCGATTACAGGACCAAGAGTCGAATCCATACCATGGGCCTTTATCAAGGCCCATGTTAGACAATATAGGGCCGAAACGCGTTGCAATAAAGAGTATATGTTTACTATGCTATCTACCTCTGGATGATCCCTGGTTGCACCGCTGTGTGCAAATCTGAATACTCCTGCGCTTATTATACCTGGTGTGGATTCGACTCTTGGTCCTGTAATCGGCCGATTACACATCTGCATTTGCTTCTCCCACCGTTGGTGGTGACGTCCCCCAGTACAGCTGCGGAGTACACCCCTTTATGCTGCATATAGAGTTGTGCCTAAATTTTGCACAACCTATCCGGGTGAGTGGATCCCTGTAAGACCCTGCTACCATCCACCTGGTTATCTTTTATTACACAAGGAAGCGCCCCCTGTCTCTTTTTTTCTCATAACGTGACAAATCAGCGTAATAATCCAGTGCGATAATTCAGCCTGATACTCAGGCGTGATAATACAGTGGGCTAATCCCATGTGATAATTCAGCGTGATAATCCAGTGTGATAAATTAGCGTAATAATCCAGTGAGATAAATCAGCGATAATTTAGTGTAATAATCCAGTGTGGTAAATTAGTGTGATAATACAGCGTGATTAGAGATGAGCGACCCTGGAGCAGCTGGAGTCGATCCGGACCCGAACGTTCGGTATTAGCGGCGGCTGCTGGAGTTGCATAAAGCTCTAAGGTTGTCTGGAAAACATGGATATAGTCATTGGCTGTATCCATGTTTTCCACATAGCCTTAGAGCTTTATCCAACTTCAGCAGCCGCCGCTAATCACATGCCGAACGATCGGGTTCTAATGGACTCCAGCTGCTCCAGGTTCCCTCTTCTCTAAGCGTGATACTGAGGTGTGATAATCCAGTGGACCTGAACGTTGATGGTGCAGTAAGTTTCTGTACAGTTTTGTCACTAGGAGGTCAGGGTGGTGAAGGATTGGAGGGAACAGGGGAGTAAATAAGAGATGACATTTTTACAGTTTGGATCAGTCGGTTGCTGCGGTCTCCCCGGTCAGTCATATTACCCCTCACATTACACTGGATTCCTGCACTATATATATATATATATATATATATATATATATATATATATATATAAATAACACTGGTTTCGGCAGCTCAGATAATAGACGTCCTCCACCACACTGTAAGGAAATGACGCCTCTTCTTGCTTAAAATATTTTAAAGCGTAACTGTCATTTCAGGGTAATTTTTCTGAAAACATTAAATATCAACAGTACAAGCGATTTTAAGAAACTCTGTAATAGGTTTTATGTACTAAAAGAGTTTCCTTCTGTAGTGAAAAAGCAATCTCCCAGCCTCCCCCCTCACATCAGATGAAGCAGGATTTCTCTCTCCATTTTGTGGCTATGGAGAGGGGAGGGGCTGTTAGGAGTGAGTGAGCACGGAGCAGTCCTGCACAGCACAACACCCTGCAATCTTCTCTCAGTAAGTTCATAGATAAGCACTGACCTTTCTGTCCCTAGAATCCTGCGGTTTAGGTGCCCAGAGAGTCTACAAACAGCTGACCTTCATGTCACCTCTTCCTGCTCCCTCGGCCCCTCCCCCCTTCATAGGCTTACAATGGAGAGAGCAGAACCCGTCTTCACTGGCTTCTCTGTAATGAAGACGTGTTTGCCTGATAATGCACAGATAAGAAGTCGGGGGGGAGGCTGGGAGATTGCTTCTTGAGTACAGAAGGAGGCTTTTTTGGCTGATGAAACCTATTACAGAGTTTCTTAAAATCGCTTATACTACTGATTCCTGCAATAAAAAAACACATGACAGTTACGCTTTAAAAGACCAAAACTTCCTGGTTTGGTTACATTAACCCCTCAGAGTGGTTTCAGGGGGTGTCAGTGCGGAGCGCCCCCTCCATGGGGCACAGATATTTCTCATTCTCTACATTTTAGGGGGTGAGACCAGAGTTGGGTTCTTTACCAGCAGTAGTCACACCTGGACTCTCTCCCTTACTTATCTGGCCAATCACATGACAGCAGCTAGTCCTTTCCGCTATACCACAACATAGTGCTGGAGAAAGGGCAGTGCACTACCCAGGCTGGCAGGGTGTTACACAGAACACTACTATACATGACATGTGGAGGGAGAAGGGGTTATTGACACATGGGGGGAGATTTATCAAACTGGTGTAAAGTAGAATTGGCTCAGCTGCCCCCGGCAACCAATCAGATTCCACTTTCCATTCCTCATAGAGTCTGTTCTAAGACAATTCTACTTTACACCAGTCTGATAAATCTCCCCCATTGAGTTTTTACATTGGGCAGAACTGAAGGAAACTGCAGTAGGATAACAGCAAGGAAGGGGTTACATCACATCACAGGAGCCCCTGGCCTAAGCTGCCAATAATGAGGACTACAGGGGATTACATCCAGGTGTAACATTCATGTGTCAATGTGCATCATCCTCCACCAGCGCTCTGATCCCCCATCCACCAGCGCTCTGACCCTCCATCCACCAGCGCTCTGACCCTCCATCCACCAGCGCTCTGACCCTCCATCCACCAGCGCTCTGACCCTCCATCCACCAGCGCTCTGACCCTCCATCCACCAGCGTACTGATCCCCCATCCACCAGCGCTCTGATCCCCCATCCACCAGCGCTCTGACCCTCCATCCACCAGCGCTCTGACCCTCCATCCACCAGCGCTCTGATCCTCCATCCACCAGCGCTCTGACCCTCCATCCACCAGCGCTCTGACCCTCTATCCACCAGCGCTCTGACCCTCCATCCACCAGCGCTCTGACCCTCTATCCACCAGCGCTCTGACCCTCCGTCCACCAGCGCTCTGACCCTCCATCCACCAGCGCTCTGACCCTCTATCCACCAGCGCTCTGACCCTCCATCCACCAGCGCTCTGACCCTCTATCCACCAGCGCTCTGATCCTCCATCCACCAGCGCTCTGACCCTCCATCCACCAGCGCTCTGACCCTCCATCCACCAGCGCTCTGATCCCCCATCCACCAGCGCTCTGACCCTCCATCCACCAGCGCTCTGACCCTCCATCCACCAGCGTTCTGATCCCCCATCCACCAGCGCTCTGACCCTCCATCCACCAGCGCTCTGACCCTCCATCCACCAGCGCTCTGACCCTCCATCCACCAGCGCTCTGACCCTCCATCCACCAGCGCTCTGACCCTCCATCCACCAGCGCTCTGACCCTCCATCCACCAGCGCTCTGACCCTGCATCCACCAGCGCTCTGACCCTCCATCCACCACCTTTCTGATCCTCCATCCACCAACGTTCTGATCTGTCACCCACCACCTTTCTGATTCCCCATCCACCAACGTTCTGATCCCCCATCCACCACCGTTCTGATCCGTCATCCACCACCTTTCTGATTCCCCATTCACCAGCGTACTGATCCGCCATCCACCACCGTTCTGATCCCCCATCCACCAACGCTCTGATCCTCCATCCACCAGCGTTCTGATCTGTCACCCACCACCTTTCTGATCCTCCATCCACCAACGTTCTGATCTGTCACCCACCACCTTTCTGATTCCCCATCCACCAACGTTCTGATCCGTCACCCACCACTTTTCTGATTCCCCATTCACCAGCGTACTGATCCGCCACCCACCACCATTCTGATCCCCCATCCACCGCTGTTCTGACAAAATGTGACTTTGTTGCTCTTAACTTCCTAGTCTTGCTATAAGACAGAGGCCCCTCAGGCTTAGCGTCTGCTTGTATCCTGATCAGGACCAGAAAGTGCTGAGCAGAATGGCAGCAGGAAATCAGGGCAGGTGGCGGTGGACAGCGCCTGTATCTCCTCCCCGGCTATAATGTACCACGCAGCAAATACTCTTGGCACCATCACAGGAGAAACAAAGCATTACATTTACTTTACAAGGACATGATGGGGACTTCCACCGCTACAGACGCGGTTATTGCTCTGTCTAATAGACGACAGCCCCGAGTTCAGGACTCCAGAACAAGGCACCATTCAGTGTCCTATAAACCCAAGGTGTGGAGAGAAGGGGTGGAAAGAGTTAATGTAACGGTAAGACAAGGCGATTCTGGAGGGTGGAAGGAGATCGGGGCCCATGGATAAAACATTCCGTAAGACCCCGGCAGACAAGTAGGAACCTCATTCTTCATGGACTAATTCTATTATTACCGCAGGCCGGAAGAACTTTGATTTCTTTGGATTCTGGGGTCTTATGCTAAAAATACTGTAGATGGAGAGAAAATGGTTCGGCCACATGCGTATTGTGAGAATTGAAAGCATATTATATCAGGCATGACCAGCTGTGCCCACTTTACAATTGACATGGTGTATTGTAGCCGGAGTGACCGTTACCATAGAGATAACTTATTTCTATAATAAAGTCTCCTTTATATCTTACATGTCGGATATGACATTAGACTTGTATGGCGGCGTGCTGCTGCTGCTTATTAGTGAATATTTCACGTTTACTATTGAAGATAATGGAAGATTTTCTGCATTAAGGAGACGTCGGATTTAGGGCTCCGGTTCTTCCGTCGTCTCCATAGAGGTAGAACACATTGGCTTTCATGCCTGGGTTACAACAATGGGAATGCTGCCTTGTAGTGACGCCTCCTAGATGGGGGAACAATGGGGGATGTAGAGTATATACGAGGCTTTGTATTCACAGGATGTATCAGATTTCAGAGACAAAGGGACATTATTGGCGGATAGAACACAGTTATGAGCATGAACTCCGAAAAGGGATGAATTACAGAAGGAATGGGGGGGGGGACCTTCCGACCTCCGGCTGGTGCAACACTACATCTCCCATCATGCCTGGAGAGTGAAAGCTGTCCAAGCATGATGGGAAGTGTAGTTATTCTGTACTCCTCCGTACCTCCCATAGAAGAGAAGGAGAGTTACAGAACCAGTGGAGCACCACAAGGATGCGCCATTACTGGGAATACAATGACTGGACACTCTCATCGTATTCAGGCATGGCCACTTGGCGATAGGATGGTCACATGGTCTCATTCACACCAAACTCACCGGACTGGCTCCCCATGCTAGCCCCTGCTGACACCCTATTTAGGGGAAAGTGTTTACTGTTATTTTAACACCACAGATCACAAAGTGACAGCCTTAAAGGGGTTGTCCAAGACTGTCAGTGGGCTGGCTTTACTGTGGCAGCTGAGGGCGGTAATCCCAATGAGAGTCTTACTAGACTTGGTCCAGCGAGACCGTCAGGGCTAATACTCGCTTCCTTACTAAACACACATCAAGATGCAGACTCAATCACCCCCGGAGCCTTCTTACCCGGGAGGTGGATTCGGCACTGGGCACCCATACCCTGCCTATTGGCCGCGATCTCCACCTTCCCTGGGTGCCGCACTTGGGAGCTTCCTGCTTCTATAGTCATGGTAAATGGAGGAATAAACAGATGATTATATTGGATGAAGCTATCATGTAATGTGTCCTTCCATGCTGGGTGGGAGACGCCATCACGCCGCCCCTCGCATCTACAAAAACTGAGAATACAGCCTGGCGTCTGGCATTTAGCATAACCCAATGATTTTTCACATTCATATGCTAAACCAGATGCTTTTATTGCAGTTCTGAAAGCCGTGTTCTCATTGTGTGGCTGAAACTGCTTTAATAAACACAAGGCTGTATTTAGTGCGAGCGGACGGGGCCCTCCTGTATAATGGGCCCTTTCAGCTGCCGCTTGTGCATTCAGGACGCTGGAGGGATTGGGACCCAGCTCTGCCGCCTCATGTGCAATTGACCAATTACTGATTAGGCAGCATTTATTGTAAACAGCTCGGGCAGCACATTCCCTGCGCCCGCCGCTCCCCGCGCTCATCTCATTCATGAAACACTACAGGAAGCGGCTCTCCCAGTTATCCAGCAAAAGTTGGCGGCAGAAGGTGCTGATTACAGGGTGGGGGTCATTCTGGCTTCTACGTGATTAAAACCAAACATTGTTACACAGAGGCACCTGCTCTCCTCCGCTCTCTTCTCCTCTGCTCTCTTCTCCTCTGCTCTGCTCTCTTCTCCTGCTCTCTTCTCCTCTGCTCTCTTCTCCTCTGCTCTCCTCTCTTCTCCTCTGCTCTCTTCTCTTCTATTTTCCTCTCTTCTCTTCTGCTCTCTTCTCTTCTATTTTCCTCTCTTCTCTTCTGCTCTATTATCTTCTATTCTGCTCTCCTCTCCTCTGTTCTCTTCTCTTTCCTGCTCTGTTATCTTCTGCTCTATTCTCTTCTGCTCTTCTCTCCTTTGTTCTCTTCTGCTGTGTTCTCTTCTCTTTCCTGCTGTGTTTTCTTCTCCTCTGTTCTCTTCTGCTCTCTTCTCTTTCCTGTTCTCTTCTCTTTCCTGTTCTCTTCTCTTTCCTGTTCTCTTCCGCTCTCTTCTCCTCCGCTCTCTTCTCCTCCGCTCTCTTCTCCTCCGCTCTCTTCTCCTCCGCTCTCTTCTCCTCCGCTCTCTTCTGCTCTCTTCTCTTTCCTGTTCTCTTCTCTTTCCTGTTCTCTTCTCTTTCCTGCTCTGTTCTTTCCTGCTCTCTTCTCCCTGCTCTCTTCTCTTTCCTGCTCTCTTCTCTTTCGCTCCGTTCTCTTTTGCTCTCTTCTCTTCTGCTCTCCTCTTTTCTCCTCCGCTCTTCTCTTCTGCTCTCTTCTCCTCCGCTATTCTCTTCTGCTCTCCTCTCTTCTGTTCTCTTCTGCTCTCTTCTCCTCCGCTCTCTTCTCTTCTGTTCTCCTCTCTTCTCCTCCGCTCTCTTCGCTTTTCCTCTGCTCTCCTCTCTTCTGTTCTCTTCTGCTCTCTTCTCCTCCGCTCTCTTCTCTTCTGTTCTCCTCTCTTCTCCTCCGCTCTCTTCTCCTCTGCTCTCTTCTCTTTTCCTCTGCTCTTCTCTTCTGTTCTCTTCTGCTCTTTTCTGCCGCTTTGTTAAAAATAAACCTCTGTGAAGATTATTCAGCAGAATTGGCTTCTCGTACGTTGTAACATCTGAACATGAAACCTGATGCAGCCGGGATTTATCCTGATCCCGATCAATGACAGAAGCCGCGTTTATAAAATGTGACTAATGTGTAACCTTATAAATGTCAGGACAGGCGATAAACATCACAACTCACAGGGTACAATCCCTGACCAATGGCTGGGGGGGGGGGAGGCTTTATGGGGCTCCTTTCTGATTGGCGGCAATAGGAGGATCATAGAACATTATAGAGAAGGTGGGGCGGGGGAAGCAATGGGGCTCATCGTATTGTCTGTGAGTGAAGGTCGTGCCCCATCATGTGACACATGACAACCTCCATTACCTGTCAGACGACGATCATTCCTGATCCATCCATACACATAAATTATAAGCTTGGAATAGGGGAGGGGGGTAAGCAGCTGCCAGTCCCTTCTAGTGGCAGCCGCTGCCAGTCCCTTCTAGTGGCAGCCGCTGCCAGTCCCTTCTAGTGGCAGCCGCTGCCAGTCCCTTCTAGTGGCAGCCGCTGCCAGTCCCTTCTAGTGGCAGCCGCTGTCAGTCCCTTCTAGTGGCAGCCGCTGCCAGTCCCTTCTAGTGGCAGCCGCTGCCAGTCCCTTCTACTGGCAGCCGCTGCCAGTCCCTTCTACTGGCAGCCGCTGCCAGTCACTTCTGGTAAAAGATTATTTCTCTGAGAACCTACCATGCTGGACCCTTATCTCCCCCAACATCATCTGGGAGATCTGGGAGGCCCATGTACACATTAGTCAGCCAGTGTAGTGGGCTGCACGGGCTGAGGGGACCCGGGGGGCAGATGTTGGAGAGATGGATCACCACACGGGCGCTTGTCACAGTGTGGCAGGAGGGGGACCAGCTGGCCCCTGAATACACTGAATCAGCACTGGCAGGGATATTAGGAGTTGTAGTTGCTGCTGTTGTGAGTAGTGAGAGTCGGGAGTCTTGTGCAGGTGCTCGGTCTGAATGATAACAGAGGTTTAGATAAGTTCATCCAAAAATAGTTTACTGTAACGCTTTGAAGGACAGTACGAAATCTTACAGCTTCTAAGTAAATAGGAGGTGTGATAGGTGTATACACTAGCCGTGTTCTCACACGCTCAGTCCACAAGACACTGATAACTCGATAAGAATCTTTAGAAGACAATATTTGGTTGTAACACTATAATGCACTTGTAGTAAAATAGCTGCTTGAGATATATTAGAGAAAATACTGTAGTTGAGTTGAGATACACTTGTAAAGCTGGTAGTTATAGGCTTTTGGTTGTGTAACAAGGTTAGGCTGGGATACTGACGGCTATGGAGACCGGGGCCGATTCAGACAAAGTGGTTGAGCTGGGGCTGTCTGAGAAAAGTCTGGAATTCACAGGAATGGACATCTGCCTACACTACCACGTGGGTTGGAACGACACATGATCAGGGATCTCAGGCTCATCCAGTGGGAGAGCTGGTTGTCTGGAAGACCCTCGAGGGACACGCTAGCAACTTGCAACTAGAAGACTCAGCTTTTGCACTTAGCTACTAACACATTTGGTACCTCAGTTATTTGTAGGATCCTTTAGAGGTAGCAGAAGAAAAGCAGTCCCCCAGCGTGAATAGGTTAGTCCTGTCCTGTACCGCAGAAAAGGATTCAGTAGTTGGAAGAAATAACAGTAGTCCCGCACAAGGCTCCTGGTGGCAGGTCCAGGCCTGGAAGAACACGCTCAGCAGGCTCTGTGAAGATACACTGGTAACTGGAACAACTAAACAGAAACCATTAGTCCCGCCCCACTAATATATATATATATATATATATATATATATATATATATATATATATATATATAGCCAACATAAGATAACCCTTTGTGATAGGTAAATACACCTGATGTAGCTATCTCACAGATTGGTTAACAGAAATTAGGAAACAGAGGCAGAAAATACACAATCAATAATAAAGACATCCGATAAAGTCTCCCTGTCGTTATAACTTTCAAAATCTAAATCAACAGTAGATGTGAAATAAAGCAAGTTTGCAATTTACATTCATTTTTTTTATCATGCTGTAAAACAAAGCCGAACTTCAGGTCCAGTCTCCTGAAGGCAGCTATATAACAGCTATACTTACTGTATCCAGGTCCAGTCTCCTGAAGGCAGCTATATAACAGCTATACTTACTGTATCCAGGTCCATTCTCCTGGTAGATGCTATATAACAGCTATATTTACTGTATTCAGGTCCAGTCTCCTGAAGGCTGCTATATACCAGCTATACTTACTGTATCCAGGTCCAGTCTCCTGAAGACAGCTATATAACAGCTATACTTACTGTATCCAGGTCCAGTCTCCTGCTATATAACAGCTATACTTACTGTATCCAGGTCCAGTCTCCTGAATGTAGCTATATAACAGCTATACTTACTGTATCCAGGTCCAGTCTCCTGAAGGCTGCTATATAACAGCTATACTTACTGTATCCAGGCCCATTCTCCTGAAGGCAGCTATATAACAGCTGTACTTACTGTATCCAGGTCCAGTCTCCTGAAGGCTGCTATATAACAGCTATACTTACTGTATTCAGGTCCAGTCTCCTGAAGGCTGCTATATAACAGCTGTACTTACTGTATCCAGGTCCAGTCTCCTGAAGGCTGCTATATAACAGCTGTACTTACTGTATCCAGGTCCAGTCTCCTGCTATATAACAGCTATACTTACTGTATCCAGGTCCAGTCTCCTGAAGGCAGCTATATAACAGCTATACTTACTATAACCAGGTCCAGTCTCCTGAAGGCAGCTATATAACAGCTATACTTACTGTATCCAGGTCCAGTCTCCTGAAGGCAGCTATATAACAGCTATACTTACTATATCCAGGTCCAGTCTCCTGAAGGCTGCTATATAACAGCTATACTTACTGTATCCAGGTCCAGTCTCCTGAAGGCAGCTATATAACAGCTATACTTACTGTATCCAGGTCCAGTCTCCTGAAGGCAGCTATATAACAGCTATACTTACTGTATCCAGGTCCAGTCTCCTGAAGGCTGCTATATAACAGCTATACTTACTGTATCCAGGTCCAGTCTCCTGAAGGCAGCTATATAACAGCTATACTTACTGTATCCAGGTCCGGTCTCCTGAAGGCAGCTATATAACAGCTATACTTACTGTATCCAGGTCCATTCTCCTGAAGGCAGCTATATAACAGCTATACTTACTGTATCCAGGTCCAGTCTTCTGAATGCTACTATATAACAGCTATACTTACTGTATCCAGGTCCATTCTCCTGAAGGCAGCTATATAACAGCTATACTTACTGTATACAGGTCCAGTCTTCTGAATGCTACTATATAACAGCTATACTTACTGTATCCAGGTCCAGTCTCCTGCAGGCTGCTATATAACAGCTATACTTACTGTATCCAGGTCCAGTCTCCTGAAGGCAGCTATATACCAGCTATACTTACTGTATCCAGGTCCAGTCTCCTGAAGGCAGCTATAACTATACTTACTGTATCCAGGTCCAGTCTCCTGAAGGCAGCTATATACCAGCTATACTTACTGTATCCAGGTCCAGTCTCCTGAAGGCTGCTATATAACAGCTATACTTACTGTATCCAGGTCCAGTCTCCTGAAGGCAGCTATATACCAGCTATACTTACTGTATCCAGGTCCAGTCTCCTGCAGGCAGCTATATACCAGCTATACTTACTGTATCCAGGTCCAGTCTCCTGAAGGCAGCTATGTAACAGCTATACTTACTGTATCCAGGTCCAGTCTCCTGAAGGCAGCTATATAACAGCTATACTTACTGTATCCAGGTCCAGTCTCCTGATGGCAGCTATATAACAGCTATACTTACTGTATCCAGGTCCAGTCTCCTGATGGCAGCTATATAACAGCTATACTTACTGTATCCAGGTCCAGTCTCCTGCAGGCAGCTATATACCAGCTATACTTACTGTATCCAGGTCCAATCTTCAGCTATATATAATTCTGAGTGAGATACTGCTGTATTTCTCAGTAATACGTATGACAGTGACGTTGCTTTTGGCCATAATGTTGTGCTCAATCTGTGTTTCTTTTGCTCTTGTCTGAACACTGTCCTACTCTTCGGCTCTGACGTTTTATCACTCTGCTGTCTTTTCGTTGCTGATTTCCCTCTGGTCACTTCATGGTTAATCTTGTTTTGCTTTGGTGATTGGGTGACTGGCATCTCTCCTTGGGTGACTGGCATCTTGTGGTTGGAGAGCAGGGGGCTGATCCAATCGCACCCTGGACCCCTCTAAATCATCTCCAGCATATTAACCCCTCGCTGACTATTGAGTCTCGTTCATCTAGCGGACTCTGCAGTTCATGTCATTTCCTGTGTTCTTTTTCTGGCTGATCCAATCTCAGTGCCTGTACTTTGACTTCCCTGGTTTTCCGCCTGCCCCGACCTTTGGGTTTGTGACCCCTCTTGTACTTCTGCTGTCCTCTGGTTATGACCTTGGCTTTCTGACTATTCTTATTGTGTGTTTGTCTTATTGTGTGGGACTGATGCCAAGTTGTCTGCAGCCAACTAGGGCTGATTGTGGCAAGTAGGCGGGGCCAGTGGGAGGAGACAGTGAGTGGGGACAAGTACAGGGACCTCTGTCTGTGCCTGACTGACTGGTAGGCTTGATCGAACAGCGGAAAAGGCTAGGTTCTATCGAACTCGAACCTAGCCGCACCTTCTGCATTTGATTCCTGATGCCTTCCTGGTCCGTGAGGAAGGAGGAGACATCCCGGGGACCGCCTGGAATTCCGGGATTCAGCCTAGGTAATAGGTAATAAGTAATAGGCTGTATCCAAGAATTCCAGGCGGTCCCTGGGATGTCTCCTCCTTTCTCACGGACCAGGGAGGCATCAGGAATCAAATGCAGAAGGTCCGACTAGGTTCGAGTTCGATAGAACCTAGCCTTTTCCGCTGTTCGATCAAGCCTACTGACTGGTACCACTAACAACAACAGAGGGGCTAAGTGGTGATACATTCTGTATACCCCTCACCACTTAGTGCACAGAGGAGCAAGGACTCATGAAAGCATGTAACCTGATCCCTCAGCATGTGATCTGATCCCTCAGCATGTGATCTGATCCCTCAGCATGTGATCTGATCCCTCAGCATGTAACCTGATCCCTCAGCATGTGATCTGATCCCTCAGCATGTGATCTGATCCCTCAGCATGTGATCTGATCCCTCAGCATGTAACCTGATCCCTCAGCATGTGATCTGATCCCTCAGCATGTGATCTGATCCCTCAGCATGTGATCTGATCCCTCAGCATGTAACCTGATCCCTCAGCATGTGATCTGATCCCTCAGCATGTGATCTGATCCCTCAGCATGTGATCTGATCCCTCAATCTTCCATCCTGTCTCTGCAGTGATCTGTGCAGGAGAGAAGTTATGGCTCTTGTTCTTCCATCCCCCCCACCCTGACTAGTGACTGACACGGTGTTTGTTGGAATGACGATGCCAATTCAACATACTGTACACTTCTAGTCTGCGTGACTTTAATTGTTTCAGTTCTTTTGCTCTATCTACAATGTATGGATGTCAAAACTGAATTTACAGGATTTGCGTCCTATAGATGCTGAAATCAATTCCGACGTGTTTCCATCCTCACCTGACTAAGCTGCATTACTTCCATCAGATTCCATTGTACAAGCCTCTTCAGCCGGTCGGAGCCTCAGACATAATTAAGGTGATAGAACGCTTAGACGTTTGCTCAGGACGTGGAGCACAGATAATTGTAGCCACAAATGAGATGGAGTTGTTGTAGGATTCGGTGCGGGAACCTCCCGGCTGCACAGGAGCATTATCATAGGAGTGATGGGTGTGGAGGGAAGCGTTGGGACTTGTTTATAGTCCATGTATATAGCAAGTCTATTCCACATCATCCATCAGATCTCACCGCAGACCTCGCCTTCAGTCATCACTCTTCCAGCCGGAATATTTCATTTCCTTTCCAGAGAAACAGATATCACTCAGCTATAGAAACCACCGGGCTTATACTGTGCAGGCTCCTTGTGTCACCAGAGCGGCATTACCCCATCCAGGTGTGGACCCCACAAGACTTCTGGAGGTGCCTCGTGCTATCTAGGTCCAAGACATTGGCAGCAGCTCCTGGAAGCCCTGGAAGGTGGAGGTGCCAGCTCCGTGGATAAGACTACTGGAGCATGCAGGAGTCCGAGGGTGCGGCATGTGATTACCGGCGGCTGGAGAAGTCTCATGCAGCCCTAAAGCTGCCAGAAAAACATGGATCCAACCATAGTCCATCAGCTGTATCTGTGTTTCTCCAGCCTCTATTCAGTCACCACTAATCTAATGCCGCATGCTCGGACTCCGGCACGCTCCAGTTTGGCTCATTGTTATTGTTTTTCCTGCACATCCCACAGATGATCCATCACACTGACATCTAGGGACTTTGAAGGCCAAGTCATCACTTTGATTCCTTTCTCATGTTCCTCAGATCATTCTAGGACATAATTTATAGTCTGACCGTGTCAATAGGGGACCCCACTGCCATGAATGGGGGGCTTAATCTGTATGATGTCTAGTCAGGTCAGATTTGTCCAGATAACATCTGATAAGGCCAGCGATACGATTTTACCTACCTGCACCGTACCTATATGAATACACATATATATAGGCCTCTTGCTCAGAAGCTCCAGCACATTAGAGAGTCCCTGATAGGGTTAACTTATAGTTGGACCATTTCTTACCTTGGAAAACTTCTGATATGACACTAGAAAGAATGTTTTGTCTCAAGAACTATTTCCCTCAGAGACATGTTTATCAGCGTCCAAGGCCGTTCTCAGAGGAAAGTTGCCTGTCTGTTACAGTGGGAATAATGTGAAAGTATCATTGCAGAGAATGTATTGTTCTAACCTTTTTGAATAATAATAATGAATACTAATATAGATGCCATTGCGCATGACTGAATATCTAAATCACTAGCACCGCCTCATCTATGTCTTATTAGCATTTGTTACCACCCTATATTTTATCTGTCTATAAAATGTGATGACCATAATAAAACTTGGGCCATTTTCTCCAGGCTTATAATCATGATACATTGTCTTATCTGTGTCCATGACGTATAAGTAACGAGCTGGTAATACTGCAGGATTCCAACTCTAGATATAATTAAAAAACCATCCTTTACCTGGGTTTTTGGCTTCTCTCCATAGAGAGATGTCAACATATAAATTTAACCTTAACATTTGGCGCCCTTGGCAGGGACTCAGCCTCTTGCAAACTAGAACGCAGACAGACGGGATGTGGTGATTTATCCGTCATCGGACGCGCAGATATAACTGGCCAGGTAAGAAAGACTTTTCCTTTCTTACGTACTATCTGTGCCTCAGGGGAACGGATCTAATGAGATTCCCGTCACACCTGTGTTCTCTATATATGTTTGTAAAGCTGAGTCTAATTGTTAGACAAAGAACTCTGTAACCCAGGATAGGACAAGGTTAAAGTGCTGCATTGCCGTTGCAAACTGTGGTGTGATTGAGATAAGCTGTTGCTGTATTTATGCTGAATTAAGGAAAGGGATTGCCGAACATGATCACTTCTGCGTCCTTACGGGGAGGCTGTGATTAATTCTTAACCCTTGTAATACAGCATGGCATCGAGAACAGCTGCGAGGTCACAGACAGCAGGCACATAACTTTTGGAGTGAACGGGTTCCTGATAAGTGATATCTGTCTCGAGCAGCTGGAACAATACTTGTATTGATCCCATTATTTGTGCTTGTACTGTGGTAGAGAGCAGGTCAGAAGATCTGTGACTTACCCCCTTGCCCCCTAGGAGGAATTAGCAACGAGGGCCTATAGCAAGGTTGCTGTAGTGCGTCGCCATAGTGTGTCACTGTGACGGCTGGGCCTATAGCGGCTGTGCTTGTTAAAACCTAAGGTTTAGGTTTCGTTCCCCAATACGCTACCTAGGGATTAGCTGAGCAAGGATGAGACAGTTATTCTCTAAAAAAAAGGGATCACCAGTCTCCACAAGAAGTTTATGTGAAGCTGATGTGAAGCTAAGGAAGAGATAGTTAGCGATGGGCATGAGAAGATGCAGTGCAAGATCTAGAACAGATCTTTAGGAGGTTTGACATGAAGGCAGATGCATGCCTTAGCCCCACCAACCTCTGGCTCTCTGACCAACACTTGGGAAACCCCTTACACTCCTGTGCACACTTATTTTTGCCTTGTGGGTAGGTAACCAGACTTACATGTAACATGCAGGGCAAATGGGTCCTTGAAATTTCCAGGAATCTTAGGGGTTAATCGAAGTACTATCCCTAAGGGGGAATCAAGGATTAGAGTTCTAAGAGAGGAGGGTGTGGAGTAGATAGATGAGAGCCAGAGGGTCAGACAGAAGGAAAACATTTAGGATAATGGGTGGGAAGCACAGGTCCAGCTGGGTGGACATGTCATGTGCCGGTGACCAACAATATCTAGATAAGACAGAATATTGTAGTGTGTGTGGCAGACCCAAGCCACATCATTATGTTACACCATTGTACCCAGTTTATATCTGTATACAAACCCCAGATCCTGCGAAAAGCCAACCTACGTCCAATGGTGGCGTATAGATACTATGTTCTGCAGGAGCCAACCTACCTCCAATGGTGGCGTATAGACCCTCTGTTCTGCAGGAATCTTCCCCTTGGTCGGCTGTTGAAGTAGTTACTTTGATTTAAATTGCCCCTTACCTGATAGTAAGACCAATGCCTTTGTGGAGGTGGGCAGCCTAACCTCAAATAGTGTACATTGCCATGTAAGTGTCTGAGTACAATGCCACGTACTCAGACGAGGAGAACAGTCCAGCTCATTGCTAGATACAGTACTGAGAGAGCTGAAGAGGTTAATTAATGCTGCGTAGTGAAGCAGCATACAAAGTACATAATGTGTGTTATTTGTTATGTTTTGTACAAGGCCATCAACCAGCTCTGAGGGCTGCAGATCACATGCAAGCAGCATTAGAAAAAAAAAAAAAGAATGAGAGCTGTTAGTGTAATGTAATGTACGCTCCTACATTATACTGTATTTCAGCCAGTCTTACTAAGCTGGTGTTCCCCTTTAGAAGTATGTTACGTGTTAAAAAAATGTTGATCATTTTCTGTTGTCCCGACCGTGGAACATTTGCTTATTTAGCTACGCCACTTTTCTGTAATCAGCCCTCAAAGATGGCGACGGAAAGCCAACCACTCCCACATATCATCCACGTCTGTATTATAATTGTGACGTCTCAAAACCATGCCCTAAGCCAACACCCCTATATCCGGTTATCTAGTCCGGTGGCCATTTTAACTCCTGGCATTTCTGTCCTCCGCCCATACTGCTTAGTGTCACTGAGGGGGCGGGCACAGGACTCTCCGATAGAGTCTAACAACTGTTTTGCACATTTATTAATGAATATTATTACCTGATGGTGAAGAAAGTTAGACAAAGGTTTGTTGGAGGGAAAAGCAATGAGACTGTTTGAAGGAGCTGGGTCTATTAGACCTATTAGTGTATAAGATTGTTATACGGAAGTGTCAGTAGGAGTCAGAGAGAAAAAGTACGTTTTATTAGGAATGTCAAGAGAAAAGTGATAATTGGTAAAGATCAAACGCAGAATTTTGTGCACTTATTAAGAACCCAATGGTATAAGGAGCCTGTAGTAACTTATTACTGTAACTTACACATTTATTTAAAAAGTATATATATGTATCCCAATATATATTGTAAGCAGATTTTCTTTAAGTGTGTGTCCCCAACGTATGATATTTCAAAGAAGAAGTAGTTTACTACAGTAAAATATATATACTTCTAAGGAGTAGTAACTTACTACTGTAATATATATTTCTATGTAACTTTATTTAACAAGTCTTTATATATATATGTGTATATATGTGTACACATCTATCCTAATAAGTTCTACGCAAATTGTTTTTTTTCCTACTAAGTTATAAGTATGTGTGTCACTGTCCAAGGTTACAGTCTGGTGTATAGGAGCACATCTGATATCTTCTGTAACTTCAAGGATGATTAGAAAAAAAATAAATAAATAAATAAACTTCCAAGAAGTTTTAACTCTTGTATCTATGATTTTACTGCTCACTGCTCAAGGTTAGAAGTGAGGCCCAGAGCGTTCTGCTTACTGATAAGAGACGCTTACTGGAGGAATGGATTCATTTCAGCTAATGATGGTACAAATTAAGCTGAAGGTTCTGACAAAAAGAATTATTCTATATACCGTATGTTTTACATTTCATCTTTAAGGTGTGTTTTATTTAATTTTTTTTTCAAAAGAAGGTTAATATGGGACGAGTGTACAATGTTTAATTATTTTTATTTGTTATTTTTAGGGGTAACAGTTTTGTGATGATTATAGCAAACTGGCTCATGACTATATTTATATATTGTCTTATCACTAGTAAAGCCACACCCATATCCATGGCTCCAGTCTGCACTCCTTATGCCCCGCAATATATATATATTTTGTGTTAAGTGCATTGAATCTAGCATCTCTGTTGCCTCTTGATGTAGATTCAAATGGGGGAGGGGATAGAGGTGAATGGAAATGGGAGCAGCCCATTTTGATGGAGTAGCCAATTTTGATGTTTTAATTTTTTTTTAAACACCGTACAAATTTTTTATTTTTGAATAAGGATGTTTTTATTACTTATTGTGTTTGATATTTTAAATTGTGAAAGATGAAAATGTAATTGAAAGCCCAAATATTAATGAAAGTTTAAAAGTTTTCATTGTAGATTATCTCAGACGTTTAAAGATGGATGACACAAGACGCAAGGATATATGGTGACCACCATGCAGCGTGACGTTCCACTGCAGAAACCGCTCCTGCCATAAGCTGGAGGTGAGGACAATCACTGAGACATGTAAGATGGTTGAAGGTAACTGTGCAGATGTCTATATGAAGCCCACCATTATGGGTTAATTGGCAAATTAGAGATTTGTTTGGTCCCTGGGCTTACCAAAAAGCTGCCATAAAGCGGCTGACGCAACGTTCACGCAGACAAACCCTGATGCCAAAAAGGGTGATGGATGATGGATGAAGCTGGTGATGCGGTGGTTTCTATGCTCTTCCCAAGGTAACAGCGTACAAAGCGTACAAGGGAATGGGGAGATGTTTCCAGTCTCTTCCTGAGGTAACCGTACATAGTGTACAGGTGGATGGGGAGATGTGGATAGGTTTGTTTTTAAGTCTTTTCCAGAGACAATCAGCAACAAGCTGTGAGACCAGCGGATGGAGAGAAGGTACAGGGTAAAGATGGCATCCAATAACTATTTGCCGACAGCCTTGTATCCCACTGTAAGTTATCTGACAAAACCAGCAGAAGGAAGCCATGTGTAATGTGGTGTAGAATCCTCACATTGGGCGGCCCAGGGGACAACAAATATAGCAGAGAGGGTTGTGTACGGCTGTATTATCTACACCTGCCATAACCTACTGTAAGTAACACCGTAAAGTGCCTGTCTGCATAGTCTGTCATCTTCCTGCCTGTTTCAGGGAATGTAAGTGGACGTCATCCACCTGCCACAGGTGGCCTATATAGGTATCTCCTTGTCTGTATTGGTGTCTTCTTTACAGGTCAGCCAAAACTATGGGAGACGACAAAGCCAATGTCTGAGGTGATACTAGTGGCCCTAAAAGAAGCGATATAACTGAGGCCAAGAGTCCAAGTGTCTGTAAAGAGGCCTGTCAGTCAAAAGATGGGTTTAAGGATAAAGGATCCATACCAATGCTACTATTACAAAAAGGATCATATGATATATTATTCTCATAAAAAGGCTTTGAAACCTTAGGTGATGTATCGTTTACACTTTGCTTTATTTCTATGGTGGTTATTTTATGTGTAATATGTGATGATCTCAGTCAGACAAGAGATAATTCAGTAGGATCCAAATATTATATCGGTAATAAGCGCCCAGTTACTTCATATTATTGGTGTATGTATTATACTATATGATTATTTACAGGAAGAGATGTGACCATGCGACCAGTCATTAGTCCTGTGTGATCTAATCATAAAGATGTTTTCTAGGTACAAAATGAAGTAAAAAGACTAAAAAGAAGTGGAAATTTTGAGAATCCGGTACTAAAGATTGTGAATTCACTAATTGGTTATTATAAGTGAATCTAATGGTTACATAGTAGGTCACATTGTGGAGATGTTATTGCATTTACCTGTTATGCTGTTTTTGGTTTATGTATCAATCAACTTTTCATTTTGCTTTTGCCATGAGATAAGATTTGTTCACATCTAAACTTTTCTTTTTCAGAAACTTTTTAAAGTTAGTTGTTGTGACTTTCCAATACCCACATGATACCGAAGTGGTAGAGTCCTTGTGATAGAGTCACGTCTGTTATATACAGTGAAGAACTTATTGTCTGATCACTCAGTGTCACAGGGAGACGTAGGAGTGACAGGAGACTAGTTAGGTTCGGGACGGAGGATTGTCTTACCTTTAAAGCAGTCCTACGGTAAAGGGACCTAGAGAAGGGGGCTACATCTGTAGTCAAGATTAGGGACAAATCTTAGGGACAGGAGTGATGAGACAATAAGGTTTGGTTATTTTGATAAAATCCGGAGAGGTATTTGTCATATATATATGATTGTTTGGGTATTGATAATAAGCTTTTATTTGTTTTGTTGTAACTAAGCTGTATATTGATGTATACTGTACAGACTCAGCCATTGTTTAGTATTTTCTTTCGGTTATTGCAGATCCACCTACCTCATCTGCTGTAAGTTTGTTCTGCCATCTATAACTTTCAATAAAACGTATAGTACTATTTTTGTCTATCCTATGGTGATGCCCATAAACTAATGGGAGTCCTTCAGGGTCTCTTCCAAGTGGTCTTATGCATAATACTGATCTGTTTTTCAGTAAAAGTGTTCATGTGTATTTTCTCTCGTATAAAACCTCGACAAACAGGAAGAAGCTTCACCCTCATATAAGAGACTAACGTTACTATGCTTTCTTTCTCTTATCGGTTCTCTTGAATCTGTGCCGCCTGGACATTTCTGGAGGTTGGATGCTGGACTAGTACTTGGAGGATGTTTTCACCTGTGGTCCCTTGATCAACCTGCGACTGAGGGTAGAGTCCTTAAAACCTCCGGCTACGACCCAACCACCAGTGATGAACCATATCCATGCTCCACGGATGTCAAATGGGGGAATGATAAGGCCAGCGATACGATTTTACCTACCTGCACCGTACCTATATGAATACACATATATATAGGCCTCTTGCTCAGAAGCTCCAGCACATTAGAGAGTCCCTGATAGGGTTAACTTATAGTTGGACCATTTCTTACCTTGGAAAACTTCTGATATGACACTAGAAAGAATGTTTTGTCTCAAGAACTATTTCCCTCAGAGACATGTTTATCAGCGTACAAGGCCGTTCTCAGAGGAAAGCTGACTGTCTGTTACAGTGGGAATAATGTGAAAGTATCATTGCAGAGAATGTATTGTTCTAACCTTTTTGAATAATAATAATGAATACTAATATAGATGCCATTGCGCATGACTGAATATCTAAATCACTAGCACCGCCTCATCTATGCCTTATTAGCATTTGTTGCCACCCTATATTCTATCTGTCTATAAAATGTGATTACCATAATAAAACTTGGGCCATTTCTCCAGGCTTATAATCATGATACATTGTCTTATCTGTGTCAGTGACGTATAAGTAACGAGCTGGTAATACTGCAGGATTCCAACTCTAGATATAATTAAAAAACCATCCTTTACCTGGGTTTTTGGCTTCTCTCCATAGAGAGATGTCAACATATAAATTTAACCTTAACACATCCATATGATACCGGGACTTCCCAAGGTTCCCCAATGATACAAGGTTCCCCAATGATACCGGGACTTCCCAAGGTTCCCCAATAATACAAGGTTCCCCAATGATACCGGGACTTCCCAAGGTTCCCCAATAATACAAGGTTCCCCAATGATTCAAGGTTCCCTAATAATACCAGGACTTCCCAAGGTTCCCCAATGATACAAGGTTCCCCAAGGTTCCCCAATGATACCGGGACTTCCCAAGGTTACCCAATGATACAAGGTTCCCCAATGATACAGGGACTTCCCAAGGTTACCCAATGATACAAGGTTCCCCAATGATACAAGGTTCCCCAATGATACCGGGACTTCTCAAGGTTCCCCAATGATTCAAGGTTCCCCAATAATACCGGGACTTCCCAAGGTTCCCCAATGATACAAGGTTCCCCAATGATACTGGGACTTCCCAAGGTTCCCCAATGATACCGGGACTTCCCAAGGTTCCCCAATAATACAAGGTTCCCCAATGATTCAAGGTTCCCTAATAATACCAGGACTTCCCAAGGTTCCCCAATGATACAAGGTTCCCCAATGATACTGGGACTTCCCAAGGTTCCCCAATAATACAAGGTTCCCCAATGATTCAAGGTTCCCTAATAATACCAGGACTTCCCAAGGTTCCCCAATGATACAAGGTTCCCCAAGGTTCCCCAATGATACCGGGACTTCCCAAGGTTCCCCAATGATACAAGGTTCCCCAATGATACCGGGACTTCCCAAGGTTACCCAATGATACAAGGTTCCCCAATGATACCGGGACTTCCCAAGGTTACCCAATGATACAAGGTTCCCCAATGATACAAGGTTCCCCAATGATACCGGGACTTCCCAAGGTTCCCCAATGATACAAGGTTCCCCAATGATACTGGGACTTCCCAAGGTTCCCCAATGATACCGGGACTTCCCAAGGTTCCCCAATAATACTGGGACTTCCCAAGGTTCCCCAATGATACAAGGTTCCCCAATGATACCGGGACTTCCCAAGGTTACCCAATGATACAAGGTTCCCCAATGATACCGGGACTTCCCAAGGTTACCCAATGATACAAGGTTCCCCAATGATACAAGGTTCCCCAATGATACCGGGACTTCCCAAGGTTCCCCAATGATACAAGGTTCCCCAATGATACTGGGACTTCCCAAGGTTCCCCAATGATACCGGGACTTCCCAAGGTTCCCCAATAATACTGGGACTTCCCAAGGTTCCCCAATGATACAAGGTTCCCCAGCAGAGCATTGCGTAGATCAGGAGACAGGCGGATGTTGGGCCCTTTGGGCGAGAAAAGACGATTAAGGGCCCTATTAGATAAAACGATATTCGCAATAAACAATCCCAAACGCTGAGGCTATGTTCACACAGTATTGCGGTCAGTATTTTTCAAATAAAACTAGGAGTGGGTCATAAACACAAAAGAGTTGCAAATCTTTCCATTATAATTTCTCTCTGTTGGTTCCACCAATGGTTTTGGCGTGAGATGAGCGAATTTACAGTAATAACGAAGAGAAAGAAGCCGACTGAGATAAAGCCATTCACTCCATTACTGTAAATTCGCTTATCCCTAGTTCTGGCTAAAAAAAAAAAATACAGAAGAAAATACTAAGTGTGAAGCCTAAAAAACTAACTGGATCCTGTCCAATAACTGCCCCATACCCAGGGAAGTAGCTAGGATTCATAGGGTCTTATAGCAAAAAACTGTATGAATACCATGGATCCTGTAGGCATGGTCGCCCCATAGACATATACTCACCCACCCTAACGAAAACCACAGCAATTACTCTCCTGGCTCCTCGACGCACAAGTGGGTGACCTGGGACCTGGAAGTACGAACGCCAGGGCTGGTCCAGGTGAGCAACGAGCATGTGGGGGCAGGGGACCAGTGTGGGCCAGTGGCTGTCAGGGGGAAGGAGGGGCTGGTGATGCGCTGACAGAGGCTGTCCAGGGGAAGGGGGTGGGGATGCTGGTGTGAGCTGTACCATGGAGGTAGCCACACTTCACCAGCTCAGGACCTTGATCCCCCCACCACAGGGGCCCCATAGCAGCTGCGTGGTCTGCCTTCATGGTAGCTACGCCAGTGCCCGCTCCTATATGTTATTATTGGGGGTGGGGGGCAGTGTGGACCCATCAGCCATTTCCATTCCACATCATAGACTGTTGGATTCTGACGCCTTAGAAATAATGTTTGTTTTCTTCTTTTCTCGCACTTTTTACCTACAGTAAAGCTTTTATTCTCATACTTTTATAAGTCCCTTGATAATGTGGCTTTTTACAGATTCTGGAGAAGAGAAACACAATGGCAACTGCCTCAACTCCCAAAGGTGCGACGTATTTCTCTGCTCTTCCATTATTGGAGCTTTAGTGGAATAGAAAAGTCTGGTAAAAACGTGACTTCTACAAATACGATGAACGTGGGTCACAATCGCCAGGACGCGGGTCACAATCACGGGGACGCGGGTCACAATCACGGGGACGCGGGTCACAATCGCGGGGACGTGGGTCACAATCACGGGGACGTGGGTCACAATCGCCAGGACGCGGGTCACAATCACGGGGACGCGGGTCACAATCGCGGGGACGCGGGTCACAATCGCCAGGACGCGGGTCACAATCACGGAGACGCGGGTCACAATAGCGGGGACGCGGGTCACAATCGCCAGGACGCGGGTCACAATCGCGGGGACGCGGGTCACAATAGCGGGGACGCGGGTCACAATCGCCAGGACGCGGGTCACAATCACGGAGACGCGGGTCACAATAGCGGGGACGCGGGTCACAATCGCCAGGACGCGGGTCACAATCGCGGGGACGCGGGTCACAAAGGTCACCGCTATCCACATTACTATGACAGCATTTGCTCGTCTTGACCCTCCATTAC
The DNA here is from genome assembly GCA_027789725.1 of Dendropsophus ebraccatus. NCBI lineage: Eukaryota > Metazoa > Chordata > Amphibia > Anura > Hylidae > Dendropsophus > Dendropsophus ebraccatus. The sequence continues at coordinate 33,096,309 of JAQFWZ010000025.1, forward strand.
CTGGATTCATGGATGAAGGTTCAGTATCTATCAGCACAAAGGGAACAGAAGAACTTTGGAAGCCTTTGTTATAAGTCCCATAGAGGTGGAGGCCCCATGGCTGGGAGTGGAGGGGTATGCATGAGCGCCCCGACTAAAAGCTGATCAAACCTTAATAAATCAAGCCAGTGCCATTAGTGCTCAGCTGCCACCAAGACAAATGTCACCAAGAAGAAATTACGGCTTTCTGTATCATTCAGTAACAATTGAATCAAGAAGCTTTCAGTGGAAAGAAGAGGTCACGCCGCAGTAAGCGTGTCACACGGGGAAGAACTCCGAGTCAGGAGACGCATCACACTCAGACAGCAGCACAATAACACAATTACATTCACCTTCTCTCCCATTATAGTAAATAAAATAAAATCACATAATGTTTCTCAAAAAAAAAAAATCTAGAATAGATAAAGCAGCAGATTTCAGTATTCACCCGAGGTTTTTATTCTGCTCAATTTACCGACATTCTACAATAAACGGCAAATACAGACAATGTAAAGTAGTGTGATGGTCCCTGGGAAAGTGCTGCTTACCATGGAGGTGATGAGCCATACAGGTGGGGTATACAGGGGAGGCGTACAGATGAGGTATATAGGAGGGGTATATAGGTAAGGTGTATATGGGAGGCATACAGGTGGGGTATATAGGTGAGGTGTACAGTGGAGGCATACAGGTGGGGTATATAGGTGAGGTGTACAGTGGAGGCATACAGGTGGGGTATATAGGTGAGGCGTACAGGTGGGGTATATAGGTGAGGTGTACAGTGGAGGCATACAGGTGAGGTATATAGGTGAGGTGTACAGTGGAGGCATACAGGTGAGGTATATAGGTAAGGTGTACTTGGGAGGCGTAAAGGTGAGGCATACAGGTGAGGAATACAGGTGAGGCGTACAGGTGGGGTATACAGGTGAGGTGTACAGGTGGGGTATACAGGTGAGGCATACAGGTGGGGTATATAGATGAGGCGTACAGGTGGGGTATATAGGTAAGGTGTACTTGGGAGAGGCGGCAACCAGCGCACCAGGACGGTATATACCACGGTGAGGCGGCGACCAGCCGACCAGGACAGTATATACCACGGTGAGGCGCCAACCAGGACGGTATATACCACGGAGAGAATTGCGGCCAGCCGACCAGGACGGTATATATCACGGAGAAGCTGCGGCCAGCCAACAAGGACGGTATATACCACGGAGAGGCTGCGGCCAGCCGACCAGGACGGTATATACCACGGAGAGGCTGCGGCCAGCCGACCAGGACGGTATATACCACGGAGAGGCTGCGGCCAGCCGACCAGGATGGTATATACCACGGAGAGGCTGCAACCAGCCGACCAGGACGGTATATACCACGGAGAGGCTGCAACCAGCCGACCAGGACGGTATATACCACGGAGAAGCGGCGACCAGGACGGTATATATCACGGAGAGGCGGCGACCAGCGCACCAGGACGGTATATACCACGGAGAGGCGGCGACGAGGACGGTATATACCACGGAGAGGCGGCGACCAGTGCACCACGACGGCATATACTACACAGAGGCGGCGACCAGCCGACCAGGACAGTATATACCACAGAGAGGCGCCGACCAGGAAAGTATATATCACGGAGAGGCGGCGACCAGCGCACTAGGACGGTATATACCACGGAGAGGCGCCGACCAGGAAGGTATACACCACGGAGAGGCTGCGGCCAGCCGACCAGGACGGTATATACTTCGGAGAGGCGGCAACCAGCGCACCAGGACGGTATATACCACGGTGAGGCGGCGACCAGCCGACCAGGACAGTATATACCACGGAGAGAATTGCGGCCAGCCGACCAGGACGGTATATATCACGGAGAGGCTGCGGCCAGCGCATTTGGCCAAGACGGCTGAGACAGATTAACCAATAATTGCCGCCACATTCCACCACGTTCTCTGTTATTGATGGAAATGGATTCCACGTCCTGTTCTCCTATAGAGGTGAGGACGTCGCCTGATACCTGCGCCAAACAACTCCACGGACATCGCCTGATACCTGCACCAAACAACTCCACGGACATCGCCTGATACCTGCACCAAACGACTCCACGGACATCGCCTAATACTTGCCCCAAACAACTCCACGGACATCGCCTGATACCTGCACCAAACAACTCCACGGACATCACCTAATACCTGCGCCAAACTCCACGAATGCACTGTGCATCTCAGAGGCTTTAACCCCTCGGTTTCCCGGGCTCACTGTGTCTCTCAGGTTCTTTAACCCCTCGTTTCCCGGACGCACTGTGCATCTCAGAGGCTTTAACCCCTCGGTTTCCCAGAAGCACTGTGCATCTCAGAGGCTTTAACCCCTCGGTTTCCCAGAAGCACTGTGCATCTCAGAGGCTTTAACCCCTCGGTTTCCCAGAAGCACTGTGCATCTCAGAGGCTTTAACCCCTCGGTTTCCCAGAAGCACTGTGCATCTCATCCTTTTATTGCTCATTTTGTTTCTTACGTCCCCTGACGCAGATGTGAGAGGAAACAAGATGGACTGGTGGGTGTCAGCCCCAATCTCATCAACAACGGGAGAAAATCAAAGCAGCGACAGCCGAGACTCATCCCTCGCCAGGCGTCTCCTCGTCCTTCGGTAAAAAATTGCGTCATAATAAATCAGTGGCCATGTTCTGTATCTGGTGTATACTGTGTATAATGTATACTATAAATCCGGTGTATATTGTGTATAATGTATACTATAAATCCGGTGTATATTGTGTATAATGTATACTATAAATCCGGTGTATATTGTGTATCTGGTTTATATGTTGCATCTGGTGTATCCTGGGTGTACGGTGTATATAGTGTATGCGGTTTATCCGGTGTATACTGTGTATCTGGTATATACTGTGTATCCTGGGTGTACGGTGTATCTGGTGTATTCTGTGTATCTGGTGTATACGGTGTATCTGGTGTATACGGTGTATCCTCTGTATACTGTATCCGGTGTAGCCTCAGCCGGCGGCTTCTCGCTAATGACGTTTCCATATTCAGATGTGATTACTATGCAAAACACATTGGATGGGAGATACATTGTTTCCACGCCGTCCTCATTAGGAGCCCACACCTGGTGTAACATGGCGGCCGCGCAGCCCAGTCCCGGCCCCGTACCACCAGTTTGCTATTAATAACACTGGCAGAGATAAACGCCGTCCTTATCAGTCCCCGCAATGTAAAATTCAGGTTAACAGCTGTGTTAACATTTGTTACTTTGCCAGTTGTGATGGGTCGTGCGTTATAGATATTCACACCAATCAATAATCCTACCGCAGGGCGATGGCACCAACGCACGCGGTGCCCAGTCCGAACTTCAATAGACGTGAGTGACGGGAGGCAGAGTGTGATCCAGCGGTATTCTACTGGTCTATAGTGTGCGGCCACGTGAGTGTCTATAGTGTGCGGCCACGTGAGTGTCTATAGTGTGCGGCCACGTGGGTGTCTATAGTGTGCGGCCACGTGGGTGTCTATAGTGTGCGGCCATGTGGGTGTCTATAGTGTGCGGCCACGTGAGTGTCTATAGGGTGCGGCCACGTGAGTGTCTATAGTGTGCAGCCACGTGAGTGTCTATAGTGTGCGGCCACGTGAGTGTCTATAGTGTGCGGCCACATGAATGTTTATAATGTGCGGCCACGTGAGTGTCTATAGTGTGCGGCCATGTGGGTGTCTATAGTGTGCGGCCATGTGGGTGTCTATAGTGTGCGGCCACGTGAGTGTCTATAGTGTGCGGCCATGTGAGTGTCTAAAGTGTGTGGCCATGTGGGTGTCTATAGTGTGCGGCCATGTGGGTGTCTATAGTGTGCGGCCATGTGAGTGTCTATAGTGTGCGGCCATGTGGGTGTCTATAGTGTGCGGCCATGTGGGTGTCTATAGTGTGCGGCCATGTGGGTGTCTATAGTGTGCGGCCATGTGGGTGTCTATAGTGTGCGGCCACGTGAGTGTCTAAAGTGTGCGGCCACGTGAGTGTCTATAGTGTGCGGCCACGTGAGTGTCTAAAGTGTGCGGCCACGTGAGTGTCTATAGTGTGCGGCCACGTGAGTGTCTATAGTGTGCGGCCACATGAGTGTTTATAGTGTGCGGCCACGTGGGTGTCTATAGTATGCGGCCACGTGAGTGTCTATAGTGTGCGGCCACGTGAGTGTCTATCCAGCTGTATCACCCTCGTGCCCTCACCGTGACCACATTATCCTACAGCTGCCCCGGTTCCTGCCTGTTAGCACCATCTATACTGCGGAGTGGCCCCTAGGGGTCAGGGTGCTGCACACCCGCAATGTGTTCTGCTGAGCACGGAACCTATATACTGTATAGCAGCTGCTGAGCACGGTACCTATATAATGTATAGCGGCTGCTGAGCACGGTACCTATATACTGTATAGCAGCTGCTGAGCACAGTACCTATATACTGTATAGTGGCTGCTGAGCATGGTACCTATATACTGTATGGCAGCTGCTGAGCACGGTACCTATATACTGTATAGGAGCTGCTGAGCACGGTACCCATATACTGTATAGGAGCTGCTGAGCACGGTACCTATATACTGTATGGCAGCTGCTGAGCACGGTACCTATATACTGTATAGGAGCTGCTGAGCACGGTACCCATATACTGTATAGTGGCTGCTGAGCACGGTACCTATATACTGTATAGGAGCTGCTGAGCACGGTACCCATATACTGTATAGTGGCTGCTGAGCACGGTACCTATATACTGTATAGTGGCTGCTGAGCATGGTACCTATATACTGTATAGCGGCTGCTGAGCACGGTACCTATATACTGTATAGTGGCTGCTGAGCACGGTACCTATATACTGTATAGTGGCTGCTGAGCACGGTACCTATATACTGTATAGTGGCTGCTGAGCACAGTACCTATATACTGTATAGTGGCTGCTGAGCACGGTACCTATATACTGTATAGCAGCTGCTGAGCACGGTACCTATATACTGTATAGCGGCTGCTGAGCACGGTACCTATATACTGTATAGTGGCTGCTGAGCACGGTACCTATATACTGTATAGCGGCTGCTGAGCATGGTACCTATATACTGTATAGCAGCTGCTGAGCACGGTACCTATATACTGTATAGCGGCTGCTGAGCACGGTACCTATATACTGTATAGTGGCTGCTGAGCACGGTACCTATATACTGTATAGCGGCTGCTGAGCACGGTACCTATATACTGTATAGCGGCTGCTGAGCACGGTACCTATATACTGTATAGCGGCTGCTGAGCACGGTACCTATATACTGTATAGCGGCTGCTGAGCACGGTACCTATATACTGTATAGGAGCTGCTGAGCACGGTACCTATATACTGTATAGTGGCTGCTGAGCACGGTACCTATATACTGTATAGCGGCTGCTGAGCACGGTACCTATATACTGTATAGTGGCTGCTGAGCACGGTACCTATATACTGTATAGCGGCTGCTGAGCACGGTACCTATATACTGTATAGCGGCTGCTGAGCACGGTACCTATATACTGTATAGTGGCTGCTGAGCACGGTACCTATATACTGTATAGCGGCTGCTGAGCACGGTACCTATATACTGTATAGCGGCTGCTGAGCACGGTACCTATATACTGTATAGCGGCTGCTGAGCACGGTACCTATATACTGTATAGCGGCTGCTGAGCACGGTACCTATATACTGTATAGTGGCTGCTGAGCACGGTACCTATATACTGTATAGTGGCTGCTGAGCACGGTACCTATATACTGTATAGCGGCTGCTGAGCATGGTACCTATATACTGTATAGCGGCTGCTGAGCACGGTACCTATATACTGTATAGTGGCTGCTGAGCACGGTACCTATATACTGTATAGCGGCTGCTGAGCACGGTACCTATATACTGTATAGCGGCTGCTGAGCACGGTACCTATATACTCTATAGCGGCTGCTGAGCACGGTACCTATATACTGTATGGCAGCTCCGCACATAATGAACAGAGCGATGTGTTCGGACCTCATCCCCCCAATTATTCATAACCAAGAAGTTAGGGTGATTGGGAGATTGCAGAGGGGCCTGGAGGTCAGAACCCCTGTGACCTCACATTTACCCCCTATCTATGGGATCGGTTGAATCGCCTTTCTATACGGACACGTTCACACGGCTAAAATCCAATCCATAATGGAATCTTCACCAATTCCGTCATCCAGCTCCGCCCATTCCCACATGGATTTGTCTCTTATTGACTTATCGCTGATCACCAACCACTGGGTGTTACACTCCATGAAGACTGCTGTCGGCTGCCCGTTGTTGGAGGAATTCTGTCTTCAGTAGCTAAGAGACAGGAAGTGAGGGCGGGGCTTAGCTAGAGCTATGTACAGGAAAGAGCCGGGACTGTGTAGCCCCATCCTGTCAGCCTGTCTACCTCCTCCCGGGGGTCCATGCTGTGTATCTGTACTGGACTGCACCATGTCAGGGACTCTCGCACCGCAGACGCTTCTATCCGCTGCTTGGAGAGCGAACGCAGCCGATGATTTCAGTGTATTCTTCGTACATTTGTCATGTGACCAATCCCTCCTGTATTGTCTGTATTGTAGTCATGTGACGTGTGTCCATAGAGGAGCAATAACAGCAAATGCTGAAGGATAAATCCTCATCTCCTGTCAATGATGCAATTAAAGCTGAATAAACACAAGTCACAACGTCCACGAGCATCGTAACGCGGGGACATCAATCTGAAGAACCCCAGTCGGGTCAAGGGAGGCCATTGTATAGCGTACATGTTCTTGTGTAGCCATGGTAACCAGAATGAAAACATCCATTGTTAGCGCTGCTGAGCGGCATTCAGTCCTGGTTGTATAAGGAACGTCCCTGCCTAGACATAGAGACGATATAAGGGCCGACAGAGGGAAGGTGCTACATGGTGACCGGCTTCTGTACTTACCTGTAGCGGCCAGTGAGTGACCCTCAGAGGTAGCCGTAACACAACGCTCCGGGAGCCAATGGCCACACTGGGGGCGGGGGGGGGGCATTGTTACTTAGTGATGCCAGTGCCTGGGGGCACAGAGGTGTGAGGGCACGCCTGCTTTTATTTGACAAGGCCGGTTGTACCTTTTCCCCCTGTGGTCGGTGTCCTGCCGGGCTGCTATCGGGTCCCTTGGGATAGGATGATCACGGATGGCCGGAGTGGTGTAGTGACCCTCCCGGACTATCGGAACCACCACCCACAGAAAGGGGAAGTGTCCCAAGGTTGTGTGGTGTGTGCTGTGTCGGTGGATAGTGAGAAATCACAGAGTCTTAATGTGGATAAGCTGGGCTTACTAGTTGCAGCAGGTCATACAGAACCAACAGTATGAGGTTTCTCTGGATAAAGCACTTGCTAACACACTTGACAATAGTCCCGACTAAATACTTGATGATACAGCAACCAGATGCAGGGCCGCTTTAACCAGAGGGCACATGGTGCATGGGCACCGGGCCCACTGGTTAAAGGGGCCCACCCTGAGCAGGCCGGCCGTTGCTATGTGCGACCAATGCGGTCGCACAGGGCTCCGGCCACCAGCCTGTCAGGGTGGAGCGCCATGGATGGGTAATCTACTTACCCATCCATGGCGCCCCCTGCAGGGCCCCCCCGCCCGCCGCTGCGCCCCTCCGCCCGGCGCTTCGCCCCTCCGCCCGCCACTGCGCTTCAGCAGGAGCAGCGGTACTGACAGAGAGAGAGCGCCATTGGCTCCCTCCCTGTCAGTCACTCTTGTGGCCGCACTTGCTGCGGTCACAAGAGGTCGCACTCTCCCTCTGGCGCCCGACATTACGTCACGGGAGTGTCGGCGCGAGGGTAAGGGGAGTGCAGCCTCTTGTGACCGCTGCAGTGCGGCCACAAGAGGGAAGAGAAGAGGAACGCGTGGACCTAGGTGAGTAACAGTGTTTGTTTTTTTCAATGTTATATGGGAGGGGGAGCGGGAGCGAACGGGGGGGGGGTTGCACACAGCAAGGGTGCTATATACTATTGGGGAGGGCACAGGTGGGCTATATACTGTTGGGGAGAGCCCAGGGGGGTATATACTGTTGGGGAGAGCACAGGGGGGGGCTATATACTATTGGGGAGAGCACAGGGGGGCTATATACTGTTGGGGAGAGCCCAGGGGGGTATATACTGTTGGGGAGAGCCCAGGGGGGTATATACTGTTGGGGAGAGCCCAGGGGGGTATATACTGTTGGGGAGAGCACAGGGGGGGGCTATATACTATTGGGGAGAGCACAGGGGGGCTATATACTGTTGGGGAGAGCCCAGGGGGGTATATACTGTTGGGGAGAGCACAGGGGGGTATATACTGTTGGGGAGAGCACAGGGGGGCTATATACTATTGGGGAGGGCACAGGGGGGCTATATACTGTTGGGGAGAGCACAGGGGGGGGCTATATACTATTGGGGAGAGCACAGGGGGGCTATATACTGTTGGGGAGAGCACATGGGGGCTATATACTGTTGGGGAGAGCACAGGGGGGCTATATACTGTTGGGGAGAGCACAGGGGGGCTATATACTGTTGGGGAGAGCACAGGGGGGCTATATACTGTTGGGGAGAGCACATGGGGGCTATATACTATTGGGGAGAGCACAGGGGGGCTATATACTGTTGGGGAGAGCACAGGGGGGCTGTATACTGTTGGGGAGAGCACATGGGGCTATATACTGTTGGGGAGAGCACAGGGGGGTTATATACTGTGGGGGAGAGCACATGGGGGCTATATACTGTTGGGGAGAGCACAGGGGGGCTATATACTGTTGGGGAGAGCACATGGGGGCTATATTCTATTGGGGAGAGCACAGGGGGGTTATATACTGTTGGGGAGAGAACATGGGGGCTATATACTATTGGGGAGAGCACAGGGGGGCTATATACTGTTGGGGAGAGCACATGGGGGCTATATACTGTTGGGGAGAGCACATGGGGGCTATATACTGTTGGGGAGAGCACAGGGGGGCTATATACTGTTGGGGAGAGCACATGGGGGCTATATACTGTTGGGAAGAGCACATGGGGGCTATATACTATTGGGGAGAGCACAGGGGGGCTATATACTGTTGGGGAGAGCACAGGGGGGCTGTATACTGTTGGGGAGAGCACATGGGGGCTATATTCTATTGGGGAGAGCACAGGGGGGGTTATATACTGTTGGGGAGAGCACATGGGGGCTATATACTATTGGGGAGAGCACAGTGGGGCTATATACTGTTGGGGAGAGCACATGGGGGCTATATAGTATTGGAGAGAGCACAGGGGGGGTTATATACTGTTGGGGAGAGCACATGGGGGCTATATACTGTTGGGGAGAGCACAGGGGGGTTATATACTGTTGGGGAGAGCACATGGGGGCTATTTACTACTGGGGAGCGCACAGGGGGGCTTTATACTACTGGGGAGTGCACGGGGGGGCTATATACTACTGGGGCGAGCGTACAGGGTGGCTATATACTACTGGGGAGAGCGGATAGGGGGGCTATATACTACTGGGGAGAGCGCACAGGGGGCTGTATACTTCTGGGGGAGTGCACAGAGGGGCTATAGACTACTGGGGAGCGCACAGGGGGCTATATACTACTGGGGAGTGCACGGGGGGCTATATACTACTAGGGATATCGCACAGGGGGGCTATAATCTACTGTGGTAGCACACGGGGGGTCTATATACTACTGGGGAGAGCACACAGGGGGCTATAATCTACTAGGGGGAGCACACGGGGGGTCTATATACTAATGGGGGGGCAGACAGGAGGGCTGTATATAACTGGAGGAGCACACAAGGGTCTATATACTATAGGGACACCTTAAAACTATGGAGGCCAGAGGGGTGTAACTATGTAGGGGTACGGAGGGGTGTAACTACTATATAGGGGTACAGGGGACCTAACTACTGTATGTGTTGGAGCCTAAAATATTTCTCTGGCAGATTCTGGGGAGAAGATTCACAGCCAGGAGAAGACTTCAAGGTGGCCCAGGCTGGATGGAGAGAAAAAGAAAAGGTGACAGACTCTGATCGGAGAAGACGCCCCTGGTGAGTCACTGGATGTAACTGCACTCTGTTATAGGGTTGTAGTGTTAGGGGTCATGGTGTGACGGTATTATGTAATGTTATAATTGGCGATATCTTTGTTTTGTTTAGTGCAGTTTTCATGTAATATGTAATCACTGTATTGTGGAAATAGTGTTATAAGGTAACTACTGTATGTATTGGGGCTCCTGATACAGTGTGGGGGCAAATTCAGTACATTATACCATGTGCCGAAAGGGAAGAGGGGGGCCTACTCTTGAGGGCTGTGCACCGGGCCCACCAATGTATTAAAACGGCCCTGACCAGATGTGTAGTAGAAGTGCAGTGTAGGAGATAGTCGTGCCGACTGAGTAGTACTGAGTGATACCAAGAAGCAGAGTAGCAGAGAGGAGGATGCCGTGAGAGTCTCAACACATGTGGTACTGTGCTCTGCCGGGATGTAAGAGGATGAGGTAAAATACATAGAAGAAGAAGAAGACCTGTGCCTGTGTATTGCACCCCCTACTGCCCCCTAACCCCCCCCCCGCCGCTCCGCCGGGTGCAGCTTCGGGGCCGGGGTGAGCGTCCGACAGCAGCAGCCAGTATCACACAGGCCTGGACCTCACAGCTGCAGCCCTGCGGTACCCCAACCTCTCTCCAGCATATGACGTGGATGCTGCGGGGCTGCAGCTGGGAGGTCCAGGCCTGTGTGATACTGGCTGCTGGTGCCGGACGCTCACCCCGGCCCCCGTAACTGCAATAGGGGGGACCAGCCCAGTCTGCCTCTCTACGCCTGTCCGCCAGTCTTCTCCCTCTGCCCCGTCCGCTTACCTTCCCCCCACATCTTCTCCCTCTGCCCGTCGTCTGCCCGCTGTGGCTGATGCTTGTCACCCACAGATTGCAGCCCTCAAGATATGCTGGGAGTTGTAGTGCAGTGTAGACAGATGTATTGCTAAACGTACCAGGCTGATGGTTGTCACCCACAGATTGCAGCCACCAGGAGACTCTGCTTACAGTGGTTTATTATAAGGTTGTCCTCTCAGAGACTACAACTCCCAGCATACCCTGAGAGCTGTATAAGTGGAGGGGGTTCTGTGAGATTTAGTTCCACTGAAAATGTTATTCACAAGAGATACAGATGGATTCAGGAGAGGAGCGGGTCAGCGGGTCGTGTCTCACTGGTTCTATATTGGTGGGCCCCAGGATCATCTCCTCTGGTGGGCCCCAGGATCATTTCCTCTGGTGGGCGCCAGGATCATCTCCTCTGGTGGGCGCCAGGATCATCTCCTCTGGTGGGCCCCAGGATCATCTCCTCTGGTGGGCCCCAGGATCATCTCCTCTGGTGGGCGCCAGGATCATCTCCTCTGGTGGGCGCCAGGATCATCTCCTCTGGTGGGCCCCAGGATCATCTCCTCTGGTGGGCCCCAGGATCATCTCCTCTGGTGGGCCCCAGGATCATCTCCTCTGGTGGGCGCCAGGATCATCTCCTCTGGTGGGCCCCAGGATCATCTCCTCTGGTGGGCCCCAGGATCATCTCCTCTGGTGGGCCCCAGGATCATCTCCTCTGGTGGGCCCCAGGATCATCTCCTCTGGTGGGCCCCAGGATCATCTCCTCTGGTGGGCCCCAGGATCATCTCCTCTGGTGGGCCCCAGGATCATTTCCTCTGGCGGGCCCCAGGATCATTTCCTCTGGCGGGCCCCAGGATCATTTCCTCTGGTGGGCCCCAGGATCATCTCCTCTGGTGGGCCCCAGGATCATTTCCTCTGGCGGGCCCAAGGATCATCTCCTCTGGTGGGCCCCAGGATCATCTCCTCTGGTGGGCCCCAGGATCATTTCCTCTGGTGGGCCCCAGGATCATCTCCTCTGGTGGGCCCCAGGATCATCTCCTCTGGTGGGCCCCAGGATCATTTCCTCTGGTGGGCCCCAGGATCATTTCCTCTGGTGGGCCCCAGGATCATTTCCTCTGATGGGCCCCATGATCATTTCCTCTGCTGGGCCCCAGAATCATTTCCTCTGTTGGGCCCAAGGATCATTTCCTCTGCTGGGCCCCAGGATCATTTCCTCTTTTGGGCCCCAGGATCATTTTCTCTGGTGGGCCCCAGGTATCATTTCCTCTGCTGGGCCCCAGGATCATTTTCTCTGGTGGGCCCCAGGTATCATTTCCTCTGGTGGGCCCCAGGATCATTTCCTCTGGTGGGCCCCAGGATCATCTCCTCTGGTGGGCCCCAGGATCATTTCCTCTGGTGGGCCCCAGGATCATTTCCTCTGGTGGGCCCCAGGATCATTTCCTCTGGTGGGCCCCAGGATCATCTCCTCTGGTGGGCCCCAGGATCATTTTCTCTGGTGGGCCCCAGGATCATCTCCTCTGTTGGGCCCAAGGATCATTTTCTCTGGTGGGCCCCAGGATCATTTCCTCTGGTGGGCCCCAGGATCATTTCCTCTGGTGGGCCCCAGGATCATCTCCTCTGGTGGGCCCCAGGATCATTTCCTCTGGTGGGCCCCAGGATCATCTCCTCTGGTGGGCCCCAGGATCATTTCCTCTGGTGGGCCCCAGGATCATCTCCTCTGGTGGGCCCCAGGATCATCTCCTCTGGTGGGCCCCAGGATCATCTCCTCTGTTGGGCCCAAGGATCATTTTCTCTGGTGGGCCCCAGGATCATTTCCTCTGGTGGGCCCCAGGATCATCTCCTCTGGTGGGCCCCAGGATCATTTCCTGTGGTGGGCCCCAGGATTATTTCCTCTGGTGGACCCTTAGGTATCATCTCCTCTGGTGGGCCCCAGGATCATCTCCTCTGGTGGGCCCCAGGATCATCTCCTCTGGTGGGCCCCAGGATCATCTCCTCTGGTGGGCCCCAGGATCATTTCCTCTGGTGGGCCCCAGGATCATTTCCTCTGGTGGGCCCCAGGTACCCCAGTCCGACACTGCTAGATTGTGTCCTTCCTCCACACTGTCCAACACGAAATAACCTTTTGCTCCTCCTCCACCCATGTGACTTACTTCCCTAGCGTAACTAAAGCGCGCTGTGAGTGGGTGAAGAGTGCAACAGAAGACAGAAGAGGAGAGGTGATAGGAGAGAAGAAGGACAGATTCTGGCAACACATGGAGAAACAATAACCCTTTACATCCTTCAGCCGTGCGACTTCCAAATACTCATATACAATACAGTGACATCTAGTGGTGAACTTTAGTACTGATTTCATCACCACACAAGTACAATAAGTACAGATGTTTCAGGGGGCGTATATAACTGTAAAACCTGTGGTAGGACACCACAGTAGCTAGGGCAGGTGGTGGTAGGTAGGGCAGATGGTAATAGCTAGGGCAGGTGCTGATAGCTAGGGCAGGTGCTGGTAGCTAGGGCAGGTGGTTATAGCTAGGGCAGATGGTAATAGGTAGGGCAGGTGCTGGTAGCTAGGGCAGGTGGTAATAGCTAGGGCAGGTGCTGGTAGCTAGGGCAGGTGCTGGTAGCTAGGGCAGGTGGTTATAGCGAGGGCAGATGGTAATAGGTAGGGAAGGTGCTGGTAGCTAGGGCAGGTGGTGGTAGTTAGGGCAGGTGGTGGTTGCTAGGGCAGGTGCTGGTAGCTAGGGCAGGTGGTGGTAGTTAGGGCAGGTGGTGGTAGTTAGGGCAGGCGGTTATAGCTAGGGCAGATGCTAATAGGTAGGGCAGGTGCTGGTGGCTAGGGCAGGTGGTGGTAGTTAGGGCAGGTGGTGGTTGCTAGGGCAGGTGCTGGTAGCTAGGGAAGGTGGTGGTAGTTAGGGCAGGTGGTGGTAGTTAGGGCAGGCGGTTATAGCTAGGGCAGATGGTAATAGGTAGGGCAGGTGCTGGTGGCTAGGGCAGGTGGTGGTAGTTAGGGCAGGTGGTGGTTGCTAGGGCAGGTGCTGGTAGCTAGGGCAGGTGGTGGTAGTTAGGGCAGGTGGTGGTTGCTAGGGCAGGTGCTGGTGGCTAGGGCAGGTGGTGGTAGTTAGGGCAGGTGGTGGTTGCTAGGGCAGGTGCTGGTAGCTAGGGCAGGTGGTGGTAGTTAGGGCAGGTGGTGGTTGCTAGGGCAGGTGTTGTACCTTCTCCGCTCACAGGGCCTGAGTGGTATGTGTCTTCCCCGGGTCCCAGGAACGCGCCTGATGTCAAGGTGCAAAGGAACCACAGAGCCCAGAGTAGACTAAATAGACTAGACTAAATAGACTAAATAACTTCTTAAAAGCGCAGTACACGGTAAATCCCCGTTCCTGCAATAAGGCCATGTTCACACAACGTATGTCTAGCATAAATCACGGCCGTTGTTGCAATTCGCAACAACAGCCATGATTTATGCTAAACATACGTTATATGTAAATGAATGGAATGAATGAATGGCTCCGGCTCCGGCCACACGCTCCATTGTGTGCAGTGGTGACTTGGGATGGGGGCGCCTGCATCCAAATTCGCCAGAAATGAAGATCATCCGGGATGATCTTCAGTAACACCGGCCGTTCTGTGACCCAGCCAGGTCGCAGAACGGCCAGTGTTATATACAATGTGAACATGGCTAAAGGTGCAAGAACAGAAGATTTTTAGGTGGTGGAGTCTGAGTGAGATCCCTTGTGATACGCTCGGTACTTGAAATCCTTTGCACTTTTAATGACTGCCACACGCAGCTATATATATATATATATAGAATATTATTAGGAAGATTAAGTTAAAGTCTTTGGTTTCTTTAAGTGAAGACTTGGCAGACAGTGGGCTACTTGTAGGGTGGAGATGTGTCCAGACCCTTGGGTTCTCAACTGGAGGGGCTCTAACTACCTTCAGTCAGTGGCAATAATCTGTGCAATCCCCTATAGTAGAGCCCCCTTCTGTGTAGTCCCCTATAGTAGAGCCCCCTTCTGTGTAGTCCCCTATAGTAGGGCCCCCTTCTGTGTAGTCCCCTATAATGGAGAGCCCCCTCTGTATAGTCCCCTAAAGCAGTGGTCCCATATGCAAACCAGAAAGAAACAACTTACAAAGAAACTCACCTGACCGACCTTCCCTGGTAGCTGCTGCTTTTCCTGGACGCTCTTCCCCTTCTGTCTTCCAGCACACGCAGTAGGTCAGAGACATTGCCTTTGCTGTTAATCCCGACCACCTGCATGTCAATTGCATCTTAAAGGCATCCATGCAATTAAATGGTGGATTTCTGGGATGGCCCTGGTGCCATTGAGGCTCACCAGAGGATCATCCGTTTGGTCAGTCTGAGGGGGCGCTGCCCGGTCTTGTGGCACTGTGCTGTGTGTGTGTCGCCCAGGTTGAACATCGGTGACGTACATAAGATGTTACTGGTGACGCCACCTCTGTGGTGGGTGGTTGGTTCTCTTGTACAGCTCAGCCAGTGATGGTATAGTGGTGACGCAATGGTCGGTGACCTGCCGGGCTGTGATGGGTCCCTTGGGCTCCTGTCACGGTAGTCCTGAGTGGCAACCTCCCCCCCCTCCCCCCCCCCCCCCCCCCCGCGGACTATCGCTGCCACCACCCACAGAGAGGGGAAAATAACCCAAGGTGTGTTGTGTAGTGTGTATAGGTGCCAGTGCGGAGGTAGAGATGACTGAGTCCCAGTGATATATAAATATAACAGCTTTACCGTACAGTCTCTTAGTAATACAATACACTTTGGCAGCGAATAGATACATTTTTACACAGACTATAGTGCTTAAACTCATTTGTGCTGAGGAGATGCTTGAAGATGTAGAGGTAGTTGTAGCGGTGCTGGAAGAGTTAAAAGTAGAGTAGAGTCGCATAGAGAAGAGGGGTTTGTCATGGGAGTCCTAACCCAATGTAGCATTGTGCTCTGCCTGAACTTGAGAAAGAGAAGTTACTTGTACCCGTGTATAGACTTTAGTTTGACCACCTTCTGCCCTACAGTGTTGAGTCACTCGTCCTCCTAGGGTGATACAAGCCCCAGCCATTGTTACCCGGGTGAAGCTAAGCTCACAAGGATGTCCCAGTTACCTGCACTGCGAGATAGGATACGTAGACCTTCTGGTAGCTTTGTCCTAGTGGAACGGAATGTGAAAGAAAGAAAGAAAGAAAGAAAGAGTAGAGAGCATCTTCTATAAGTCAGCGAAAGCACATGGTGCACATAAAACAGTAACCCATTCCTAATTACTGACATCTAGTGGTGAAACTCTAAAGTGCAGTCCATCACCACTTAACCTGGAGTAAGAAACTTTTGCAACAGATGCACAAGAGAAAAGAACACACATTGTGGGACACCACAGCTACGGTCAGTGATAATCTTACTGCATGTAAACCCTTTGCTATTAAACTATTGAAACCAAAAGGTAATGAGAAAACCGAATGTAAAACATAAGAATCGTTGGTAAAGAAAGCCGGAAATTACATAACATAACTAGTAAAAAGTGTAAAATTAGAATGTTATCCCTGTGAGAAATAATAGTGGAGGGGGATGAGGAAAAGGCCAATCTATTAAATGTCTTCTTCTCCAGTGTATTTACACAGGAAACCTCACCGACAGGCGACATGATCAGGGATAATGTAAATTCTTCATTAAATGTCACCTGCGTAATCCAGCAAGAACCATAGTGCGGAGCTAAAAACACAAAAACATGTGGAGCCCGAGATGTGGATGACACTTCCTCCGGTTATGGACAGACCTGGAACGTTCCCAGACTGGCACATAGCAAAGGTGGTGCCAACATAGGAAGAAGCTGTAACCACAGAGCAGTGGCACAATGGGCAGTCACACATATCAGACCTGAACGCTGGATGGTTGCAGCTCATTCTAGGTAACTAATATTTTAGAACATTCCAGAACATTAGACAATCTTTATAATACAAGGGGGGAGAATTATGAAGTGTCCGGCAGGGGCGTACACCAGGAAAAAGGTGGAGAGTCGCAATTTTTTACTGGTGTATACTGGGGCTTGCCCAATAGGGGGGCTGGGTCTTCTCACGCCTCACTTATAAAGAATTACGCCTGCTCGGAGGAATGAATCATGACCCAAAGCTACACCTGCTGGAAGCGTGCGCCTCTTGGTGAATTCAGCTGGAGAAAAGGGGGCGGGGCCTCTTCATAAATCCCCCCCCAGGAATATAACTTATTCTCTCCAATCATTGTCGCAGAAACCTCAGGTCAGACGTAACGTCACAATACGTCACAATCTGATAACAATCCTTTTCTGTATGTAAACAGGAGGACGGCCACTGCTTTACCCGGCCCGCATCCTACGAGACCTTCCTCATCCAATTCATGAACCAAAGATCCCAGGACTGAACCAACTAGGCCCCAGTACAGACCCAGAGCAGCCATGGTTCTCCAGCTCCCTGGCCCCACCAGACTGGTGCTCCCTCCTTAGGTGAAGCCTTTAGGTAGGCCCTCACCACCCAACCAGTCTTGTTCCCCATGGGCTGATCTATAGCAGTCCCAGCAGATGCCCTAGAACTGACATTGTGCCCAATCCACACCATTTCCACCAAGACCATTTACTTCCAAGTAGAAGGAAGTTTCAGCAGCTCAGAGTCCAACTATATTTTATTCAAGTTTTACATAAAATCAACATGAATCAATCTGCTGACGCACTTTGATTGTGACTGATCTAAGTCATAGGATAGTGTGCATAGCATTTCCACCAAGACCATTTCCACCATCTGCAGCTACACTATCTCAGTCTTCTAGGCCCAAGCAGTAATGGATCCTTAGGTCTTTGGGACACTCTCCAGGTCTTTCTAGTAAAATCTGTATGACATCTCGAACCTAATAGATCTCTAGGTGGTTGTGAGGTGACTGTATCCAGTGGCCGTGCAAAACGCTTTTACATGGTTCCCAGCACACGGCCACTTCCATGGGGTATAAGCCACTCCGGAGCTCCCATCCAGCCCACTCGTACACCAAGGTAATCTGTCTCCTATTTATCTATTTCAACCACAACTGGTTATTCTGTTATTTTTATGGTCTTGCAGCTAGGACACAGTTTTCATCCGGCTACTCCCATCCTTAAACCCAGCAGGCTCATCCGGCTACTCCCATCCTTAAACCCAGCAGGCTCATCCGGCTACTCCCATCCTTAAACCCAGCAGTGTCCAAATATTCTGCACAGAGGTCGGCAAGATAACAAAAATAATATACAACTGTTTCTCCTTTTTTCAAATTCTGGTGGTCACAGGACCTGTATCGGCTATCCACCCTCCCCACTCCTCCTCCCTACCCCCACACCCTTCCAACCTCGCCCATCCTCTCTACCCCACCCCGCCTTCCTACCCCACATCCTACCTACCCCACCCATCCTCCCTACCCCACCCCCTTCTCCTTACCCAATACCCTCCCCACCCTTCCTCCCTACCCCACCCCCTTCTCCTTACCCAATACCCTCCCCACCCTTCCTCCCTACCCCACCCCCTTCTCCTTACCCAATACCCTCCCCACCCTTCCTCCCTACCCCATACCTTCCTCCCTACTCCATACCCTCCCCACCCCTCCTTCCTACCCCACACCCTCCCCACCCCTCCTCCCTACCCCACACCCTCATCCCCACCCCCTACTTCCTACCCCACACCCTCCACACCCCTCCTCCCTACCCCACCCTTCCTCCCTATCCCATACCTATCCCACCCCTACTCCATACCCTCCCCACCCCTCCTCCCTACCCCATACCTATCCCATCCCTCCTCCCTACCCCACACCCTCCCTACCCCATATCTATCCCACCCCTCCTCCCTACCACACACCCTCCCCACCCCTCCTTCCTACCCCACACCCTCCCCACCCCTCCTCCCTACCCCATACCCTCCTCCCCACCCCTCCTCCCTACCCCATACCTATCCCACCCCTCCTCCCTACCCCATACCTATCCCACCCCTCCTCCCTACCACACACCCTCCCCACCCCTCCTCCCTACCCCATACCTTTCCCACCCCTCCTTCCTACCCCACACCCTCCCCACCCCTCCTCCCTACTCCACACCTTTCCCTCCTCCCTACCCCACACCTTCCCCACCCCTCCTCCCTACCCCATACCCTCCCCACCCCTCCTCCCTACCCCATACCTATCCCACCCCTCCTTCCTACCCCACACCCTCCCCACCCCTCCTCCCTACCCCATACCTATCCCACCCCTCCTCCCTACCCCATACCTATCCCACCCCTCCTCCCTACCCCATACCTATCCCACCCCTCCTCCCTACCACACACCCTCCCCACCCCTCCTCCCTACCACACACCCTCCCCACCCCTCCTCCCTACCCCACACCCTCCCCACCCCTCCTCCCTACTCCACACCTTTCCCTCCTCCCTACCCCACACCTTTCCCACCCCTCCTCCCTACCCCATACCCTCCCCCCCTCCTCCCTACCCCATACCTATCCCACCCCTCCTTCCTACCCCACACCCTCCCCACCCTTCCCCCCACACCCCGGGGGTGATTATAGGGCATTCCTGTGGGGTGTTGGGGTGTAGCATCCTGATCCTTCAGACACATATAGGAAAGCTTCTATATATTTTATAAGCTGGACCCCCCCTTTAATTGCCCTTACATCACATCCCCAGGAACAGCAGAGCATTACACAATGAGCAGTGAAATCGATAGACTGTCCTTATGATGCATGGTAATGCAGCGCACCGGCGGCCTCCGGAGTCTCTGACTAATCTACGACAGTTCTGAACCAGGATCGCTCTCTAATAACTCACCATGCTCTAATAGACTATCTGATCATTGATTTTCTAAACCATGCAGCTTTAATATATAACAATCTGATCGGATCAATGGCTTCTTATCGATGACGAGAATGCTGAGGTGGGCAGATGACCCGATGCCCGACGCCGGACAGGTCCATCCAAGGCGGCCATAGAATTTATGATGCAATTAGACAGCGACTTGCCCCGGGCCCTCCATCATTGTCTCTCGTGTCTATCCCCGATCCGGCACGGACTTTCTACCCATTGGAAGGAACAAGCTGCCATTCACACTGCCAGGCAGCTATATCTGAGTGATAGGAGGATTGCAGAATAATTTATAGCTCCGATGTGTGGATCCTGATGCCGGTGACATTAGCATAATGATATATGGAGTAATGTGTCAGCGGGAGGAGGCGACTCCTAGTCAGCGACCGATTCCACAGCCTGAAAATAAACAGCAGCTTGAAAACAAAGCTCCAAGGAGAGAAGCATGGAGACCGGTGGGACGCCGCGCCAACAAGACGGAAGGAAAGGCAAGCCCCCAGGTCATGTGACTGCTTCCCGCTCCCCTCTTCTAGGTATAAGGAATAAATGCATGAAAACTGGAGGAAAACTCATGAAAAATGAAGCGGATCTTTTCCTGAGGGGCATTTCCCACATGCTGAGGATTGTGGGTTAGAACGCCAGGTTCTCTTGTTTCTCTTGTTTATTCGTATTTATTCAGCCTCTGATCCTTATTCTGCCGCTTTACACTTTGTTTTCTCATGTTATTAGTTATATCTGGAGAACACAGATGGAAAGATAGAAACCTGGAGAATATTATCAACCTGAGCGCAGAATACAGCGAATCCAGGAGCCAAAGGGGTAAAAGCCATAACAGCAGCATATGGTCATCTCCAGCCAATGTATACGCCTTACTGGTCCAAGCTGGTGGGGAGGATATATGTAAGGACTGGTGGGGAGGATATACTGTATGTAAGGACTGGTGGGGAGGATATACTGTATGTAAGGACTGGTGGGGAGGATATATGTGAGGACTGGTGGGGAGGATATACTGTATGTAAGGACTGGTGGGGAGGATATACTGTATGTAAGGACTGGTGGGGAGGATATACTGTATGTAAGGACTGGTGGGGAGGATATACTGTATGTAAGGACTGGTGGGGAGGATATATATGAGGACTGGTGGGGAGGATATATGCAAGGACTGGAGGGGAGGATATATGCGAGGACTGGTGGGGAGGATATATGTAAGGACTGGTGGGGAGGATATACTGTATGTAAGGACTGGTGGGGAGGATATACTGTATGTAAGGACTGGTGGGGAGGATATATGTGAGGACTGGTGGGGAGGATATACTGTATGTAAGGACTGGTGGGGAGGATATACTGTATGTAAGGACTGGTGGGGAGGATATACTGTATGTAAGGACTGGTGGGGAGGATATACTGTATGTAAGGACTGGTGGGGAGGATATATATGAGGACTGGTGGGGAGGATATATGCAAGGACTGGAGGGGAGGATATATGCGAGGACTGGTGGGGAGGATATATGTGAGGACTGGTGGAGCGGATATATATGAGGACTGGTGGGGAGGATATATGTGAGGACTGGTGGGGAGGATATATGTGAGGACTGGTGGGGAGGATATATATGAGGACTGGTGGGGAGGATATATGTGAGGACTGGTGGGGAGGATATATGTAAGGACTGGTGGAGAGGATATACTGTATGTAAGGACTGGTGGGGAGGATATACTGTATGTAAGGACTGGTGGGGAGGATATACTGTATGTAAGGACTGGTGGGGAGGATATACTGTATGTAAGGACTGGTGGAGAGGATATATGTGAGGACTGGTGGGGAGGATATATGTGAGGACTAGTGGGGAGGATATATGTGAGGACTGGTGGAGAGGATATACTGTATGTAAGGACTGGTGGAGAGGATATATATGAGGACTGGTGGAGAGGATATATGTAAGGACTGGTGGAGAGGATATATGTGAGGACTGGTGGGGAGGATATATGTGAGGACTGGTGGAGAGGATATATGTGAGGACTGGTGGAGAGGATATATATAAGGACTGGTGGGGAGGATATATGTGAGGACTGGTGGGGAGGATATATGCGAGGACTGGTGGGGAGGATATATGTGAGGACTGGTGGGGAGGATATATGCGAGGACTGGTGGGGAGGATATATGTGAGGACTGGTGGGGAGGATATATGCGAGGACTGGTGGGGAGGATATATGCGAGGACTGGTGGGGAGGATATATGTGAGGACTGGTGGGGAGGATATATGTGAGGACTGGTGGAGAGGATATATATGAGGACTGGTGGGGAGGATATATGTGAGGACTGGTGGAGAGGATATATGTGAGGACTGGTGGGGAGGATATATGCGAGGACTGGTGGGGAGGATATATGCGAGGACTGGTGGAGAGGATATATGTGAGGACTGGTGGGGAGGATATATGTGAGGACTGGTGGGGAGGATATATGTGACTAGGACTGGTGGAGAGGATATATGTGAGGACTGGTGGGGAGGATATATGTGAGGACTGGTGGAGTGGATATATATGTGAGGACTGGTGGGGAGGATATATGCGAGGACTGGTGGGGAGGATATATGTGAGGACTGGTGGAGAGGATATATGTGAGGACTGGTGGGGAGGATATATGTGAGGACTGGTGGGGAGGATATATGTGAGGACTGGTGGAGAGGATATATATGAGGACTGGTGGGGAGGATATATGTGAGGACTGGTGGAGAGGATATATGTGAGGACTGGTGGGGAGGATATATGTGAGGACTGGTGGAGAGGATATATATGAGGACTGGTGGGGAGGATATATGCGAGGACTGGTGGACCAGGAGCATGAGGAGGGGCTGAGACTCACCTCGTCCGTCTAAGCTCCATGGTGTCCTGTCTATACCGTGAGCCTGAGACCTGGTCTCCTGCTGGTACTATTGGTTTTGGTGGAGGGAGCTGGAGTACATTCTTCCTGGCTCGCGTCCAGCCCTTGGTGGTCTGGAAGCCTAATCCGTTTTAGGGTGCAGTCTCCAGGCAAAGAGTGGGACAGAGCGAGACTTGTCGGACCATTACGGTCGCCTCGAGGAAATGGCATCTCCAGTGCAGCATTCAAGGATCATCCATCGCGGGAACGGCTTTGGGAAACCCTGTGAGAGAGGGTTTGATTTTTGCCTGTCGTAGCAAGCTGCCTAGCGGACTAGAGGTCAGAGGATGCCAAGTCCCTAAGGAGGGAAGGTAACGAGTACAGTATGATGACTGTGTTGGCCCTATGGTAATATTCGTGTAATACGTAGAACCTAAAAGTTTGGTTTGGGAGAGAGATTGCTGCTGGTGTGTCTCCTATCTACTCAATGCCAAGTGTCCTGACAAGGTGGATAAACCAACCCTCCTTATAGACAACTAATGTGGAGAGACTAATATATATATATGAATATAAAGGACTGACTTTGATTAACCTTACATAACCTTGCTAAACTTTACACTTTGTCTGCTGCTACTCTGTTCCTGACAACTTTATTGGCGTGGTAGTGCTGTTATGATTAAGAAGAAGGTTGGACGTACAATCTCGGCTTATTGGGCCGTATGGTTATGGTGAGCGGTATTCTGAACAGTCTTGTGTACTAACTTATTTAATACCAACTACGTGGGTGTAAATTTGGAGGACTGTATCAGGCTTGCGGGTAACAATTGCCTAATTAAGTAATTGATGGAGACGTAGATGGAGTAAAAGTGGAACTTTACTTAAAAGGGGACTGCTCGAGGTGTCTAATGATACTGCTGCAGGTTACCTGCTGGTCTGGGGTCATATAAGAAAGACAGGGGTCATCGGGGTGAACTGTGTCTGAACTCTTTCAGATGATATTAAGTGTTGGTGTTTAAAAAGGAGGACAGAAAAGACTACAAGATGAGCCAGAAGGCTAACAAAGCTGCAAGCCCTACGAAAGACCCTAAAGAAAAGCCCTCTGGGAAGATTGAGAAGAGTTTCTTCTCACCAGGAAGGAAGGAGCTAAGGGGGGAGGAAGAGCTTATAGGTATGGCCGGGAAAGGGGATGGTGAACAAGCCAGTTGGCTAAGGGAAATGCCATACAAAAATGTGATTCCTCCATTACTGGCCCTGCCTGCCGGGTTGGGTCCCTGAGTTCTGAGACCTTCATAATGCGCTCAGACATGAATAAAATGAGGGAGATGTTTAGTGAGGCAGAAAAAAGGATTATTAGTTTGGAAAAGGATGTGAAAACAATAAAGGGGGGCTGGGAGGGGATGAAGGACAATTACCAGAGTCTTAAAAGAAAAACCACAGACCTAGAGGATAGAGCTAGGAGGAGTCATATGAGATTAGTAGGGTTCAGAAGGCACAGAAGGCAAGGATCCGATAGGGTACAGTACACACAACAGTGGTAGCTTCCATAATAGGTCGGATAGGTTATCTGGAAATGTTTGTATTGAGCGTGCCCGCAGGGTGCCAGCAAAGCCTCCTGCTCCAAGGGGGAATCCCAGACCACTTATGGTGAAGCTCCTAAGTTTCAGGGACCGGGAGACGATTGTAAAAAGGAGTCGAGAGCTGCGGGAAATAATGGTTAACAGCAGCAAGATCTTTATATTCCCAGACTATTACACAGGAACCCCGAAGAAAAGAGCAGCCTTTGTGGGAGGTAAGAAGCGCCTGAGGCAAAAAATGTAAAATATTCTTTAATATTTTTGGCAAAATTGAGGGTTATCTATGAGTCTTATATTTTTGAGCACCTGGAGGAGGCCAATCGGTGGTTGGAGACTAAAGGATGTAATAGGCATTAAGTATTTTTGCAAGGAGGCTTGGAGGATACCTAGAAGCTGTATGGGGGGAGGGGAGGGAGGGGAGGTGATCCGCTGGTGGGGAGGGGTTCCTTTTTTAAAAAATTTCATTCTTTCTTCCGTTCCCTCTCTCCTGAATGAAAGGTGTAAAAGGGTGGGTGTTTTGAACTATATACGGAACTATATGCCTGGTATTGTCTCCTTGTTGGAAACTCACTTAATAGCAGAAACGGAGTATAAATTACATAAGCTTTGGTGGATTAAAGAATATCACTCAGTTTACTCTAATTTTTCAAGGGGGATGTCGGTGATGGTCCATAGAGGGGTAAACTGGCATGCCATGGATGTGAAGGTGGAGATGGAGGGTCGGTAATAATAATAATTTTTATTTATATAGCGCCAACAGATTCCGCAGCACTTTACATATTCTTTCATTGTAAGATCGATGGATTAGTATGTATTTTAGCTTTTGTTTAGGTTCCTCCTCCAAGTCAGAAGTGTTTGAAATATTATTTGGGTATGGCCAACGATTTCCAAATTGCCCGTTGTTGGTAGTCAGGGATCTCGGATCATGCACCATCTTTAGTAGTAATTAAACCAAATAGGGTGGTGACAACACGTAGGTTTAGGATAAATTCGCATTGGCTACAACTATTAGAAGATAAGGAAAAGATTGTTAATGAGCTTAAGATTTAAGATTGGGATATAAATAAGGGCACTGCATCTCCACAGTGGGGGTGGGATACTTTAAAAGCAGGTTTACGGGAATTTTATTTGGGGGCAATATGTAATATTAAAAATAAGTTTAAAGCTGAGGGATTTAGTGGGAAAGTTAGAGGGAGAATTTGTTAAAACAGGTTCACTTAATACACACGAAGAATTGAAAAAGGGGCAAGATGAATTGGTTGGGGATTTGTTGGAAAAAGGAAATATAAGGTGTCAGGTACATTAAGGGTTATTTGCACTGATTAGAAATCAAGAGGGTAGAAATGGGATAGATGTCATTAGAACTGAACAGGGGAACGTTTCAAATAATGAAGTTGTGATTATGGAGGAATTTAGGAAGTTTTATGCAAGCTTATACACATCTGAGGTCGACCAAACCGGATCAGAAATGGAGGATTTGTTTAGGGGGCTGGAGATTCCAAAAATCTCTCGGTTGCAGGCGGATGATAAACCTCCTTGGCAGAACTGGCTAGAGCTTTGGACTCTTCGGGGGGGAATTCGGCCCCAGGAAATGACGGGCTTCCCTTTGGTATACATAGGGAGCATAAAGATTTGCTTCTACTGGCATTGTTGGAGACGAGAATATGCAGCTGGTATTGGAGCCAGTGGCCCACTCAATCCTCTCGTTGGATGCTGTGAAAGCCTTGGACAGGGTGGAGTGGGAATACCTTTGGGAAACTTTGCGGCAATTTGGTATTGGATCAGGCTTCATACAGATGGTTAAGCTACTCTACACAGAGGCTATTGCGGTGGTGTCAATAGAGGGAGGGTCGTCAGGCCTATTTATTTTAAGTAGAGGCACTCGCCAGGGTTGTCCCCTCTCTCCCTTGCTCTTCGCCTTAAGTATTGGGCCATTAACAATTAAGATAAGAGCTGAGGTGGAGGTGGTTGGCTTTGGGGCAAGGGTTTTTTAAAAGATCTGAAGGTAACTGTGCCTAGAGTTAGAGATGGTAGAGGAAGTTGGCAAGGTGTCTGGCCTGGCAATCAGCTGGACAAAATCTGTATTTATGCCCCTGGAAGAGAACTTAATTCTGGAGTTTCCCCCTTTGAGAGTCCCAGAGAAAGAGGGGTCATTCAGGTCTGGGCCTTCCAGATATAAAAGGGTATTGGTTGTCTTCTCAAATCTATTGGTTGTTATATCACAAAGAAAGCAGATTCTTTGATCTATTGGTGGAGGTTCCAGAGAAGTTGAGGTGGGATATATTTCAGAGGTTCCAGAGAAGTTGAGGTGGGATATATTTCAGAGGTTCCAGAGAAGTTGAGGTGGGATATATTTCAGAGGTTCCAGAGAAGTTGAGGTGGGATATATTTCAGAGGTTCCAGAGAAGTTGAGGTGGGATATATTTCAGAGGTTCCAGAGAAGTTGAGGTGGGATATATTTCAGAAACTTGAAGCTGGAGCAATGGAGAAGTGAAGATGTAAAAACTGGAGAAAGGTTAAAAACTTAGTGAAGGTATGGAGGCACCTGAAGACGATGCATTAAAGTTGAGGAGTTGGTGACTTTGCCCCTTTGTGGGGAAACCAATGTTTATTGGAGACGACTAAGGGTACTATTACACCAAGCAATTTTCCGACGACTAACGATTAACGATAAACGATCTTAAACGACCACTAAGGCAAACAACCCGAAATCGTTCGCCCAAGTACACAAAACGATGATCGTTATTTATGATCGTTCTTGCGGTCGTTTAGTCGTCGCTATTTTGTACGTTTCAGCTGTGAATTCTTATTCCACCGAACGATATGCGAACGATGTGCGAACGATGAGCTAATGATCAAACGATAAAAATAGGTCCGGATCCTATTAAACGATCAACGATTTCTTGTTGGTCGTTTAATCGTTGCCTGCTATTACACGAAATGATTATCGTTCAAATCCGAACGATTTAACGATTTTTTGAACGATAATCGTTCCGTGTGATACCACCCTAAGTTAGAGGTTTCATAAGTGTTATGGAGAGGTGGTATCCAGAAAATTGGAGATATATGGGGGGGGGCAAGGAGGTTGCCAGCTGGGAAACGGTAAGGGTTAAGTTTAATATTAATAATGGGGCATGGCTGCATTATGAGATGTTGAGATCAGCACTGAAGACAGACATGGGGGAGAACTCGCTGCAGCTTGCAGGACAGGATTGGCTAGTTGGGAAAATAATAGGACTACAAATAATAAAAAAGAGATCTCCCATATATATAACCATTTGGGGTTGAATTCTGGTTGAAGACTGGTGGAGTGGATATATATGAGGACTGGTGGGGAGGATATATGTGAGGACTGGTGGAGTGGATATATATGAGGACTGGTGGAGTGGATATATGTGAGGACTGGTGGGGAGGATATATGTGAGGACTGGTGGAGTGGATATATATGAGGACTGGTGGGGAGGATATATGTGAGGACTGGTGGAGAGGATATATGTGAGGACTGGTGGGGAGGATATATGTGAGGACTGGTGGGGAGGATATATGTGAGGACTGGTGGGGAGGATATATGTGAGGACTGGTGGGGAGGATATATATGAGGACTGGTGGAGTGGATATATGTGAGGACTGGTGGGGAGGATATATGTGAGGACTGGTGGAGTGGATATATATGTGAGGACTGGTGGGGAGGATATATGTGAGGACTGGTGGAGTGGATATATATGTGAGGACTGGTGGAGAGGATATATGTGAGGACTGGTGGGGAGGATATATGTGAGGACTGGTGGGGAGGATATATGTGAGGACTGGTGGGGAGGATATATGTGAGGACTGGTGGGGAGGATATATGTGAGGACTGGTGGGGAGGATATATGTGAGGACTGGTGGGGAGGATATATATGAGGACTGGTGGGGAGGATATATGTGAGGACTGGTGGAGTGGATATATGTGAGGACTGGTGGGGAGGATATATGTGAGGACTGGTGGAGTGGATATATGTGAGGACTGGTGGGGAGGATATATATGAGGACTGGTGGAGTGGATATATGTGAGGACTGGTGGAGTGGATATATATGTGAGGACTGGTGGGGAGGATATATGTGAGGACTGGTGGAGTGGATATATATGTGAGGACTGGTGGAGAGGATATATGTGAGGACTGGTGGGGAGGATATATGTGAGGACTGGTGGGGAGGATATATGTGAGGACTGGTGGGGAGGATAT
Organism: Dendropsophus ebraccatus; assembly: GCA_027789725.1. Taxonomy (NCBI): domain Eukaryota; kingdom Metazoa; phylum Chordata; class Amphibia; order Anura; family Hylidae; genus Dendropsophus; species Dendropsophus ebraccatus. The sequence goes on from JAQFWZ010000025.1 coordinate 33,124,694, forward strand.
ATGTGAGGACTGGTGGGGAGGATATATGTGAGGACTGGTGGGGAGGATATATGTGAGGACTGGTGGGGAGGATATATGTGAGGACTGGTGGAGTGGATATATATGTGAGGACTGGTGGGGAGGATATATGTGAGGACTGGTGGAGTGGATATATATGTGAGGACTGGTGGAGAGGATATATGTGAGGACTGGTGGGGAGGATATATGTGAGGACTGGTGGGGAGGATATATGTGAGGACTGGTGGGGAGGATATATGTGAGGACTGGTGGGGAGGATATATGTGAGGACTGGTGGGGAGGATATATGTGAGGACTGGTGGGGAGGATATATATGAGGACTGGTGGGGAGGATATATGTGAGGACTGGTGGAGTGGATATATGTGAGGACTGGTGGGGAGGATATATGTGAGGACTGGTGGAGTGGATATATGTGAGGACTGGTGGGGAGGATATATATGAGGACTGGTGGAGTGGATATATATGAGGACTGGTGGAGAGGATATATGCGAGGACTGGTGGGGAGGATATATGCGAGGACTGGTGGGGAGGATATATGCGAGGACTGGTGGGGAGGATATATATGAGGACTGGTGGGGAGGATATATGTTCACACTACGTAAATCTACGGCCGTAGTTCTCGCCGCAGGGGTGGAACATAGCATTATTTGCTATGGGATTCCGACTGGAGCGTACACACATCGTATACACCCCGGCCGGTTCCCATACGGCGCAGCAAACAACTGACAAGTCCATTATTTGCGGGCGGAATTCAATGAATTCCGCCCGCAGAAAGACCTGTCAGTTCACACAGTGAAGCGAGCGGCTTGCTTCACTGTGCGCTATGGGAAGCTCTGATGCGGCCGCGCTGATGCGCCCGCATCAGAGCTCTGCGGCTGGAAAGATCATCCGGCCGGTACTTAAGTAGCGGCCGAGATGATCTGGGCTGAGACCGGCCTTTTTGTGACCCGGCCGGAGTTACGGAACGGCCGGTCAAATACGTAGTGTGAACATAGCCTAAGGCTATGTTGACACTACGTAAGAGATCGGCCGTTATGTGACCCTGGCCGGGTCACGGAACGGCCGGTCTCTGGACGGATCATCTCGGCCGCATCAGAGCTTCCCATAGCGCACAGTGAAGCGAGCCATATAACGGTAAATAACTTCCATTATTTCAATATAACAGCCATTGTTTTAAAATAACAGCAAATATTTGCCATTAAATGGCGGCCATCCACTCAATTACACCATTGTGTGGACAGATCCTTTCTGTGCTCTCAATCCACTCCTGGTTTTGGTTGCGATGAGGAAATGACATGAGGACCAAATACTGCCTGAAATATACTGTGTGTGAACCCAGCCTGAGTGGTGATGGGTGGTGGTCTGAGAGCCGGGGTCTCCATCAGTAATGACAACTGAGCTGCAGTGACTGCTGCTCCATCAACTTCTATGGGAGTGATGGAGATCACAGCCAGCAACCTCTGTCCATCCCTGAGCGATGAGCGGAGGTCAGCCACTGTCACCTCATGCACAGAGGACACACAGGAGCACCGGTTCTCCTGATGGGTAGGGGGCACTGACAGCTGGATCTCCAGCAACCGCCCTGTACATAGGAAGTCAATGATTTTGGAGGGAAACCAGTTTAAGTGTTGACTGTTTGGCGCATGCGGGGTACTTGATCCAGAAGGGGTTTGCGCTGCGGCACCTGGAAGCTCTGGCGGTTTTGTAATTAGTTACTTTTGTCTCCCAATTGTCTGGAGACGGATGATTCAGTACATGGCGATTACTTGAATATCTCAGAAGGTGCCGCTATTTTTTTGTAACCTTTTATAGAGAAGCTTCACACGTTGTTGCGGTGGGTTTGATGCACATGTACGTTGGATTTATCCAGAAACCTTGTACAGGAGTTTTGTGCTTCTGTTCCTTTCTTTGACGAGAAGATTTGATGTTTTGGTTTGTTTTGAGACTTAAAAGCCAGAAGCGAAGCCGAGCGGCTCCTGTAACGTGTTTCGTCTTGTAAAGAAACAAAACAACATATTGTGGAGACTGTAAGGAGACGGGATACATCGCCGCCGCTGTTATCACACTGGGACCTGGATGTTTTTGGCCGTTCCAGGATTTGCTGTTGGCCGAGGATTATTTGCCCTTTACACAAATTTATTGTGATTTTCCTGAAAAGAAAAAAAAACCAGTGACCTGTGGGTTCAGTCTGGAGTATTGCTGGATCCTGCGATCAATCTGGCAGAAGACTGAATCGTCTCATTGTGGCCGTCACAGTCCTATGAGTGCGACGGCCGGAGAAGTCATTTACATCGGCACTGAAGCTCACAACCTTTCCATAAAGTCTGATAGACATATCGGAAGGTCCGATCAGTCTAAGGGCCCGATCCCCCGTTGATGGTTTGCAAATCATTTGCGCATCGTTCTGTGTAATAAGATGTCGTTCGGTCATTCGCAGGAGCAATGAATGCAGTAGCGACGATAGGGCGACCGCAAGAACGATCATAAGTAACAATCATCATTCTGTGTAATTCAGAGAACAATTTAAGGTCGTTCGCCGTAGCGGTTGTTTGAGATCGTTTATTGTTAAACCTCGAAAAATTGCTTTGTGGAATAGGACCCTAAGTGTCTGGGCAGGAGAAGTTCTTCCAGTGACCACCACCCTGTACTACCAGTGACCACCACCCTGTATTACCAGTGACCACCACCCTGTACTACCAGTGACCACCACCCTGTACTACCAGTGACCACCACCCTGTATTACCAGTGACCACCACCCTGTACTACCAGTGACCACCACCCTGTACTACCAGTGACCACCACCCTGTATTACCAGTAACCACCACCCTGTATTACCAGTGACCACCACCCTGTACTACCAGTGACTACCACCCTGTACTACCAGTAACCACCACCCTGTATTACCAGTGACCACCACCCTGTACTACCAGTGACCACCACCCTGTACTACCAGTGACCACCACCCTGTATTACCAGTGACCACCACCCTGTATTACCAGTGACCACCACCCTGTACTACCAGTGACCACCACCCTGTATTACCAGTGACCACCACCCTGTACTACCAGTGACCACCACCCTGTATTACCAGTGACCACCACCCTGTACTACCAGCGACCACCACCCTGTACTACCAGTGACCACCACCCTGTACTACCAGTGGCCACCACTATGTATTACCAAAGACCACTACCCTGTATTACCAGTGACCACCACCCTGTATTACCAGTGTCCACCACCCTGTATTACCAGTGACTACCACCCTGTACTACCAGTGACCACCACCCTGTACTACCAGTGACCACCACCCTGTATTACCAGTGACTACCACCCTGTACTACCAGTGACTACCACCCTGTACTACCAGTGACCACCACCCTGTACTACCAGTGACCACCACCCTGTATTACCAGTGACCACCACCCTGTACTACCAGTGACCACCACCCTGTACTACCAGTGACCACCACCCTGTATTACCAGTGACCACCACCCTGTACTACCAGTGACAACCACCCTGTACTACCAGTGACCACCACCCTGTATTACCAGTGACCACCGCCCTATACTACCAGTGACCACCGCCCTATACTACCAGTGACCACCACCCTGTATTAGCAGTGACAACCACCCTATACTACCAGTGACCACCACCCTGTACTACCAGTGACCACCACCCTGTACTACCAGTGACCACCGCCCTGTATTACCAGTGACCACCGCCCTGTATTACCAGTGACCACCACCCTGTACTACCAGCGACCACCTCCCTGTACTACCAGTGACCACCACTATGTATTACCAAAGACCACTACCCTGTATTACCAGTGACCACCACCATGTATTACCAAAGACTACCACCCTGTACTACCAGTGACCACCACTATGTATTACCAGTGACCACCACCCTGTACTACCAGTGACCACCACTATGTATTACCAGTGACCACCACCCTGTACTACCAGTGACCACCACTATGTATTACCAATGACCACCACCCTGTACTACCAGTGACCACCATGTATTACCAGTGACCACCACCCTGTACTACCAGTGATCAACATCCTGTATTACCAGTGACCCCCCCCGTATTACCAGTGACCATCACCCTGTATTACCAGTGACCACCACCCTGTATTAGCAGTGACCACCACCCTGTATTAGCAGTGACCACCACCCTGTATTAGCAGTGACAACCACCCTGTATTAGCAGTGACAACCACCCTGTACTACCAGTAACCACCACCCTATACTACCAGTGACCACCACCCTGTACTACCAGTGACCACCACCCTATACTACCAGTAACCACCACTCTGTATTATCAGTGACTACCACCCTATACTACCAGTGACCACCACCCTATACTACCAGTGACCACCACCCTGTACTACCAGTGACCACCACCCTGTACTACCAGTAACCACCACTCTGTATTATCCGTGACTACCACCCTGTACTACCAGTGACCACCACCCTGTACTACCAGTGACCACCACCCTGTACTTCCAGTGACCACCACCCTATACTACTAGTGACCACCACCCTGTATTACCAGTGACCACCACCCTATACTACCAGTGACCACCACCCTGTACTACCAGTGACCACCACCCTGTACTACCAGTAACCACCACCCTATACTACCAGTGACCACCACCCTGTACTACCAGTGACCACCACCCTGTACTACCAGTGACCACCACCCTGTACTACCAGTGACCACCACTATGTATTACCAAAGACCACCACCCTGTATTACCAGTGACCACCACTATGTATTACCAAAGACCACCACCCTGTATTACCAGTGACCACCACCATGTATTACCAGTGACCACCACCCTGTACTACCAGTGACCACCACCCTGTACTACCAGTGACCACCACCCTGTATTACCAGTGACCACCACCATGTATTACCAAAGACCACCACCCTGTACTACCAGTGACCACCACCCTGTACTACCAGTAACCACCACTCTGTATTATCCGTGACTACCACCCTGTACTACCAGTGACCACCACCCTGTACTACCAGTGACCACCACCCTGTACTTCCAGTGACCACCACCCTATACTACTAGCGACCACCACCCTGTATTACCAGTGACCACCACCCTATACTACCAGTGACCACCACCCTGTACTACCAGTGACCACCACCCTGTACTACCAGTAACCACCACCCTATACTACCAGTGACCACCACCCTGTACTACCAGTGACCACCACCCTGTACTACCAGTGACCACCACCCTGTACTACCAGTGACCACCACTATGTATTACCAAAGACCACCACCCTGTATTACCAGTGACCACCACTATGTATTACCAAAGACCACCACCCTGTATTACCAGTGACCACCACCATGTATTACCAGTGACCACCACCCTGTACTACCAGTGACCACCACCCTGTATTACCAGTGACCACCACCCTGTACTACCAGTGACCACCACCCTGTACTACCAGTGACCACCACCCTATACAACCAGTGACCACCACCCTGTATTACCAGTGTCCACCACCCTGTATTACCAGTAACCACCACCCTGTATTACCAGTGTCCACCACCCTGTATTACCAGTGACCACCACCCTATACTACCAGTGACCACCACCCTGTATTACCAGTGTCCACCACCCTATACTACCAGTGACCACCACCCTGTATTACCAGTGACCACCACCCTATACTACCAGTGAACACCACCCTGTATTACCAGTGTCCACCACCCTATACTACCAGTGACCACCACCCTGTATTACCAGTGTCCACCACCCTATACTACCAGTGACCACCACCCTGTATTAGCAGTGACCACCACCCTGTTTTACCAGTGACCACCACCCTTTATTACCAGTAACCACCACCCTGTATTGCCAGTGACCACCACCCTATACTACCAGTGACCACCACCCTGTATTAGCAGTGACAACCACCCTATACTACCAGTGACCACCACCCTATACTACCAGTGACCACCATCCTGTATTAGCAGTGACCACCACCCTGTTTTACCAGTGACCACCACCCTGTATTACCAGTGACCACCACCCTGTACTACCAGTGACCACCACCCTATACTACCAGTGACCACAGCCCTATACTACCAGTGACCACCACCCTGTACTACCAGTAACCACCACTCTGTATTACCAGTGACTACCACCCTGTACTACCAGTAACCACCACCCTGTACTACCAGTGACCACCACCCTGTATTACCAGTGACCACACCCTGTACTACCAGTGACCACCACTATGTATTACCAAAGACCACCACCCTGTATTACCAGTGACCACCACCATGTATTACCAGTGACCACCACCCTGTACTACCAGTGACCACCACCCTGTATTACCAGTGACCACCACCCTGTACTACCAGTGACCACCACCCTGTACTACCAGTGACCACCACCCTATACAACCAGTGACCACCACCCTGTATTACCAGTGTCCACCACCCTGTATTACCAGTAACCACCACCCTGTATTACCAGTGTCCACCACCCTGTATTACCAGTGACCACCACCCTATACTACCAGTGACCACCACCCCGTATTACCAGTGTCCACCACCCTATACTACCAGTGACCACCACCCTGTATTACCAGTGACCACCACCCTATACTACCAGTGAACACCACCCTGTATTACCAGTGTCCACCACCCTATACTACCAGTGACCACCACCCTATACTACCAGTGACCACCACCCTGTATTAGCAGTGACCACCACCCTGTTTTACCAGTGACCACCACCCTTTATTACCAGTAACCACCACCCTGTATTGCCAGTGACCACCACCCTATACTACCAGTGACCACCACCCTGTATTAGCAGTGACAACCACCCTATACTACCAGTGACCACCACCCTATACTACCAGTGACCACCATCCTGTATTAGCAGTGACCACCACCCTGTTTTACCAGTGACCACCACCCTGTACTACCAGTGACCACCACCCTATACTACCAGTGACCACAGCCCTATACTACCAGTGACCACCACCCTGTACTACCAGTAACCACCACTCTGTATTACCAGTGACTACCACCCTGTACTACCAGTAACCACCACCCTGTACTACCAGTGACCACCACCCTGTATTACCAGTGACCACACCCTGTACTACCAGTGACCACCATCCTGTATTACCAGTGACCACCACCCTGTATTACCAGTGACCACCGTCCTATACTACCAGTGACCACCGCCCTATACTACCAGTGACCACCACCCTGTACTACCAGAGACCACCACCCTGTACTATCAGTAACCACCATCCTGAACTACCAGTGACCACTACCCTATACTTCCAGTGACCACCACGCTGTATTACAAGTGACCACCACCCTGCTGTATTACCAGTGACTACCACCCTGTACTACCAGTGACCACCACCCTGTACTACCAGTGACCACCACCCTGTATTACCAGTGACCACCACCCTGTACTACCAGTGACCACCACTCTGTATTACCAGTGACCACCACCCTGTACTACCAGTAACTACCACCCTGTACTACCAGTAACTACCACCCTGTACTACCAGAGATCACCACCCTGAACTATCAGTAACCACCATCCTGAATTACCAGTGACCACTACCCTATACTTCCAGTGACCACCACCCTGTATTACAAGTGACCACCACCCTGTACTACCAGTGACCACCACTCTGTATTACCAGTGACCACCACCCTGTACTACCAGTGACCACCACCATGTATTACCAGAGATCACCACCCTGAACTACCAGTGACCACCACCCTGCTGTATTACCAGTGACCACCCCCTGTATTATCAATGACCACTACTGTGGTGTGTGTTCAACCAGTCACCAGTGGAGTTGTTCCGGGTGACACCCCTTCTATGGTGGTTGGTCGGAGGAGTATAGCTCAGCCAGGTGGTCGGTTGTCGTCGGTTGTGACGCTAGTGCTGAATCAGCACACAGGTATGGAGGCACACCTGCTTTTAGTTTTTGGAGGCGAGCTATACCCTTGCACGCTTATCACTGTGGTCCGGAGTGGAGTTATAACCCACCCAGACTGTCGGCACCGCCACCCACAGAAAAGGGAGATGACCCAAGGACGGTGTAGCTGCTGTGTAGGTGCTGGTGCAATAACCACTGAGTCCTGGTAGAATAAATAAACTCTTCTTTACTGAAGGAATACTTTAGCATACAAGCGGACAATAAACCTTGGACTAGACTAGATCTGCGCTGAGAACTGTAGATTTGGATTAGCAGTGCTGACTTGGTTGCATGCTGAGAAGGTAGAGTGATTTCAGAGTAAAAAAGAGGAGTTTGTCTTGAGAGTTCAGGATAGTGGAGAGGAGTTTGTCTTGAGAGTCCCAACCAAAGTAGTACTGCGCTCTTCCAGAACTTTAGAAGTAAAAGAATACTTGAGAGAAGAATACTTGTGCCCGTGTTTTGACCTTTTGTCACTATACTACCTTTTGCCCTGCAGTGTCAGAGGACCCGTCCTAACAAGGTGACACAAGCCCAAGTCCTACCTGGGTTGAGCGAAATTTCCGAGCATTTCCCGGTGCCACCTGCATTGCAAGGTAGAGTACATAGGCGTGTGGCAACTTTGCTCTATCCAGGTCAGCTCCTCAGCTTATAGGATACAGTCCTGCACCTTTAGAGATGTTCTCGGCATGGTTTGGGGTGATCCCTGACTTGTCCTCTCTTTAGTGGTTTAGCACTGCATGGTAAGAATAAGTGTTGCTTTTAAGGAAAGAGTCTCTGTGTCTTTCATGAGTGTCTGTACACTACAGCTGGTCTGTCTCGGAGGGGGAACCTGGCAGAGCCAGGCTCCATGCTAAACTCTGCAGGAGACTCTGGTCTGTGTGTCTTGCCTCTACGAAATCCAGAGAAGAACTCCCACGCTCCAGAGAAGAGAAGTGTGACTCTACAACTTCCTACAGGGTACGTAACAGCTCCTGTGAGTGGTGGAGAAGAGAGTGCAAAGAGAGAAAAGGATAAGGATAGGTGAAAGGGAAGAATAGCTCCCATTGATGCGCAGATCACTAACAAACAGTAACCCTTTGTTCACTACAGCTGTGCAATATACATACATGAACACACATAACACTGACATCTAGTGGCAATACTTAAACAAGACTTCATTACCACTTCACTTTGAGTACAGGCTTTTGAGAGGGGTGTCTAAAGTAGCAACACCCGTGGGGGGACACCACATAACCCTGTACCACCAGGGACCACCACCCTGTATTACCAGTGACATCCACCCTGTACTAGCAGGTCAGGCTCTTAAGCTGCCGATGCCCTATGTGGATGAAGCCACACCCAGATTTATTAGCCAATAGTAATACAGCTATTTTAGCAGTATAGTCATGTGGGTGTGGCCTCATCTTCCTGTGATAGTTTGTGATTACACAGTGTCTCAGTTTTATCTAGACTCCCCCTTTAAGTGTTCTGTAATGTAAATGGTCGCTCTCTATCACTTATCGTGTCCGGGTTCATTTATTTGGGAAATTCAGGAAGAGAGAAACATGTGAGGTGAATCCGGAGGTCGTCTCTCCATATCCCATAAGGAAGTTCCCCCCAGGGAATCCCATCGGCTTCTGGAATCCTCCGGGATAATGCGCTCTCATTAACCCTTCGATCGTCCTCGTTCCCTCCTGGATTACGTTTCCTCTTTCCGGTTAATATAATCGCCACGTTTGTGCGGTGCGAGCGGCCAGGAATGGATGATGATAAATTCTTTGTTATAAAAAACATTTATCAGAGCAACTAAGTTTAGCTGTGATTTATATATAGTGTACGTGTGTCATCCATCTCCGGCGCGCTCTAATTAGCCGAACCCGCGCAGATCCAGACAATAGAAATCACAGCCCTGAGCATTGTAGCAGGAAGAAGCCGAGACCGTCGTCTGCGATAAAACATCAGGACGCGGCTGACAATCACTACACGTCCCAGCCAATAAATCCTCCATCACAGGACGGGGAACAGAAGAGATACATGGAGGGAATGAGGAAAACTGGGTATATAGTATATATAATGGGAGAGATACAGGGGGGGAATGAGGAAAACTGGGTATATAGTGTACAGTATATATAACGGGAGAGATACATGGGGGGAATGAGGAAAACTGGGTATATAGTATATATAACGGGAGAGATACAGGGGGGAATGAGGAAAACTGGGTATATAGTATATATAATGGGAGAGATACATGGGGGGAATGAGGAAAACTGGGTATATAGTATATATAATGGGAGAGATACATGGGGGGAATGAGGAAAACTGGGTATATAGTGTATATAACGGGAGAGATACAGGGGGGAATGAGGAAAACTGGGTATATAGTGTACAGTATATATAACGGGAGAGATACATGGGGGGAATGAGGAAAACTGGGTATATAGTGTACAGTATATATAACGGGAGAGATACATGGGGGAAAGAGGAAAACTGGGTATATAGTGTACAGTATATATAACGGGAGAGATACATGGAGGGAATGAGGAAAACTGGGTATATAGTATATATAATGGGAGAGATACATGGGGGGAATGAGGAAAACTGGGTATATAGTATATATAATGGGAGAGATACATGGGGGGAATGAGGAAAACTGGGTATATAGTGTACAGTATACATAACAGGAGAGATACATGGGGGGAATGAGGAAAACTGAGTATATAGTATATATAACGGGAGAGATACAGGGGGGGAATGAGGAAAACTGGGTATATAGTATATATAACGGGAGAGATACATGGAGGGAATGAGGAAAACTTGGTATATAGTGTACAGTATATATAACGGGAGAGATACATGGGGGGAATGAGGAAAACTGGGTATATAGTATATATAACGGGAGGGAATGAGGAAAACTGAGTATATAGTATATATAATGGGAGAGATACATGGGGGGAATGAGGAAAACTGAGTATATAGTATATATAACGGGAGAGATACAGGGGGGGAATGAGGAAAACTGGGTATATAGTATATATAACGGGAGAGATACATGGGGGGAATGAGGAAAACTGGGTATATAGTATATATATCGGGAGAGATACATGGAGGGAATGAGGAAAACTGGGTATATAGTATATATAACGGGAGAGATACATGGAGGGAATGAGGAAAACTGGGTATATAGTATATATAACGGGAGAGATACAGGGGGGAATGAGGAAAACTGAGTATATAGTATATATAACGGGAGAGATACAGGGGGGGAATGAGGAAAACTGGGTATATAGTGTACAGTATATATAACGGGAGAGATACATGGGGGAAAGAGGAAAACTGGGTATATAGTGTACAGTATATATAACGGGAGAGATACATGGAGGGAATGAGGAAAACTGGGTATATAGTATATATAACGGGAGAGATACAGGGGGGGAATGAGGAAAACTGGGTATATAGTGTACAGTATATATAACGGGAGAGATACATGGGGGAAAGAGGAAAACTGGGTATATAGTGTACAGTATATATAACGGGAGAGATACATGGGGGGAATGAGGAAAACTGGGTATATAGTATATATAACGGGAGGGAATGAGGAAAACTGAGTATATAGTATATATAATGGGAGAGATACAGGGGGGGAATGAGGAAAACTGGGTATATAGTGTACAGTATATATAACGGGAGAGATACATGGGGGGAATGAGGAAAACTGGGTATATAGTATATATAACGGGAGGGAATGAGGAAAACTGAGTATATAGTATATATAATGGGAGAGATACAGGGGGGGAATGAGGAAAACTGGGTATATAGTGTACAGTATACATAACAGGAGAGATACATGGGGGGAATGAGGAAAACTGAGTATATAGTATATATAACGGGAGAGATACAGGGGGGGAATGAGGAAAACTGGGTATATAGTATATATAACGGGAGAGATACATGGGGGGAATGAGGAAAACTGGGTATATAGTATATATATCGGGAGAGATACATGGAGGGAATGAGGAAAACTGGGTATATAGTATATATAACGGGAGAGATACATGGAGGGAATGAGGAAAACTGGGTATATAGTATATATAACGGGAGAGATACAGGGGGGAATGAGGAAAACTGAGTATATAGTATATATAACGGGAGAGATACAGGGGGGGAATGAGGAAAACTGGGTATATAGTATATATAACGGGAGAGATACATGGGGGGAATGAGGAAAACTGGGTATATAGTATATATATCGGGAGAGATACATGGAGGGAATGAGGAAAACTGGGTATATAGTATATATAACGGGAGAGATACATGGAGGGAATGAGGAAAACTGGGTATATAGTATATATAATGGGAGAGATACATGGAGGGAATGAGGAAAACTGGGTATATAGTGTACAGTATACATAACAGGAGAGATACATGGGGGGAATGAGGAAAACTGGGTATATAGTATATATAACGGGAGAGATACATGGGGGGAATGAGGAAAAGTGGGTATATAGTATATATAACGGGAGAGATACATGGGGGGAATGAGGAAAACTGGGTATATAGTATATATAACGGGAGGGAATGAGGAAAACTGAGTATATAGTATATATAACGGGAGAGATACAGGGGGGGAATGAGGAAAACTGGGTATATAGTATATATAATGGGAGAGATACAGGGGGGGAATGAGGAAAACTGGGTATATAGTATATATAATGGGAGAGATACAGGGGGGGAATGAGGAAAACTGGGTATATAGTATATATATCGGGAGAGATACATGGAGGGAATGAGGAAAACTGGGTATATAGTATATATAACGGGAGGGAATGAGGAAAACTGAGTATATAGTATATATAACGGGAGAGATATATAGGAGAACACGATAGAAACTGGGTATATAGTATATATAACGGGAGAGATACAGGGGGGAATGAGGAAAACTGGGTATATAGTGTACAGTATATATAACGGGAGAGATACATGGGGGGAATGAGGAAAACTGGGTATATAGTATATATAACGGGAGAGATACATGGGGGGAATGAGGAAAACTGGGTATATAGTATATATAACGGGAGGGAATGAGGAAAACTGAGTATATAGTATATATAACGGGAGAGATATATAGGAGAACACGATAGAAACTGGGTATATAGTGTACAGTATACATAACAGGAGAGATACATGGGGAATGAGGAAAACTGGGTATATAGTGTACAGTATATATAACGGGAGAGATACATGGGGGGAATGAGGAAAACTGGGTATATAGTATATATAACGGGAGAGATACATGGGGGGAATGAGGAAAACTGGGTATATAGTATATATAACGGGAGGGAATGAGGAAAACTGAGTATATAGTATATATAACGGGAGAGATATATAGGAGAACACGATAGAAACTGGGTATATAGTGTACAGTATATATAACGGGAGAGATACATGGGGAATGAGGAAAACTGGGTATATAGTGTACAGTATATAACGGGAGAGATATATAGGAGGACACGATAGAAACTGGGTATATAGTGTACAGTATATATAACAGGAGAGATACATGGGGGGAATGAAGAAAACTATCCAATCTTCTGTTCTTCATATCTCACTAGGAATAAGGGGAATATAGTGCTAAAGCTTCTCAAATCAACTCTAAATAATTATATATCTGACGACTAAAAAGATGCTGGTCAATAATCTTAGATCATTAGATTAAATACTTTATTGTTACATGCAGAAAAGATATTTAAAACCATGTTAAAACCAGGGAGGCAGAGAAAATGATACAGTACATACATCAGGTGATAGAATAATGTATGCTCTATATAATGTAGTACATCAAAGGAGTAGTGCAGCGCTAAACAATTATTCACTAAATAACACACATTAAAAAGTTATACAACTTTGTAATGTATGTTATGTTAGTGAATGGCCCCCTTCTCCGTGTTCCCCCACCCGGAAGTGTAGTGCTCTATACATACCTGCCTCTTTCCGACCCCCGTCCGCCATCTTGTGCCAATGATGTCATCTTCGGACGGACGGCCGAACCGCTCCGACCGTCCCTAGTGCCGGCCGCCCTCTGCCGCGTCATCAGCTGCTCAGCCGCGATTGGCTGAGCATATCTGCCTTGTAAACCACCTGATGTATGTACTGTATCATTTTCTCTGCCTCCCTGTTTTTAACATGGTTTTAAATATCTTTTCTGCATGTAACAATAAAGTATTGATTTAATCTAATGATCTAAGATTATTGTCCAGCATCTTTTTAGTGGTCAGATATATATATAGTGATTGATGCATATGAATTTCAGTGATTAAAAGTCCTATTTAGGTTACTTAACTCTAAATAATTGATATATATGGGACATTGTAACGCCTGGACTAGTGGATCCACTGGACCGTCACCAGCGATGGCACTAACCTCACCAGGGAGCGGAGTCTAAGAGGCCGCTGGTTTTCCCCAGAGCCCGCCGCAAGGCGGGATGAACTTGCTGCGGCAGGCGACCCCCAGGTCGCTACCCCTGGCTTGGTTGCTAGTGACGGCAGGCGAGGCGTGGCAGGAGCAGTAGGCAGGAGAAGGTGCTGGCAGAGGTCTGTAGGCGTAATCGCAGGTGGCAGGCTGAACACAGGAGCAATAGTGTAACAGAGGAGCAGGAACCAGGAACAAGGACTAGGGACCAGGTAGCGGATAGGAATCAGGAACAAGGACTAGGGACCAGGTAGCGGACAGGAATCAGGAACAAGGACTAGGGACCAGATAGGGGACAGGAATCAGGAACAACAGGGAGCTGGGCCAAACGCTATGGGAAGCATGTAGAGGCTCCAACACCTGGAAGGGGGCAGAGCTGGAACTTATAGGGGAGTGATTGACATACAGGCCGATTAGGAGCGCACTGCCCCTTTAAATCTGAGACAGCCAGCGCACGAGCGCCCTAGGAGGCGGGAACGCTCGCGCCGGCCGGCACAGCGACGGACAGGAGCGCGGTGAGGTGAGGCGCCCCCCGGGGCCGAAGCAACAGCAGCGCCGGGTCCCTGCCTATGGACACCGGCTGCTGCAGATGCAGGAGAGAGGGTGCGGCGGCGGTCCGAAGCACGGGACGCCGCCGTGGCCCTAACAGACATATAGTATACAGTACAGTATATGGGATTAAACAGATGAGAAGAAGAAGAGAGGACATGGGATCTGTGCTGAAGAATGCTATCTGCCGGGATCCAAGCAAAGAATTGTGGTGGATAGATCTCCACGCTCCACGTTATCCTCCCATACTGGAGAGGTAAAGTCCACATCTTAAGGCTATGTTCCCACAACGTGAGACTCCAGCCTCTCCAGTGGGAAGCCAAGTTTGGGGACCACCGATCTAACAGATGGGAAGCAAAGTTTGGAGACCACTGATCTAACACATGGGAAGCAAAGTTTGGGGGGCAAGATCTAACACATGGGAAGCAAAGTTTGGAGACCACTGATCTAACACATGGGAAGCCAAGTTTGGAGACCACCAATCTAACAGATGGGAAGCCAAGTTTGGAGACCACTGATCTAATGGAATGCCAAATTGGGAGACCACCGATCAAACAAATGGGGAGCCAAGTTTGGAGACCACCGATCAAACAGATGGGAAATCAGATTTAGGGACCACCGATCTGAAGCTGTCGATGATGAAAGCTGCATCAGAAAAGAAGAAGGGTTGCTTTGATTCACAATACGAATCTGTGCGCAGCAGCTTTTTTGAGAGAACATCTGGAGATGGCGGTCCATCATCAATGTGGCGTGCTGCCAATATTGCACTGATTTATATTCATGTAGATTACAATGGTGAACATAGCGTATCATGCTGATAGCACCCAAGGAAACAAAATGTCAACTTAATGTTGTAGATTCATAATCCACTCATGTGCAGAACGTCTTCCCGTCATCTATCATCATCACATAACACCTGAACTTCTCCTACTAGTTTTCAAGCATTTTTGTAAGGGATCAGCGTCGTCGTTCTGTACCTCACCGGTAGCAGAGTGACAGCGATGGATGATCCTGTCTATTTTAATTTGATCCAAACACCTGTTCATTTATAAGAGACAGCCATTACAGGCGCCGTAACCTCAAAATGTAATTGTACAGTGGTGTCTATAATCCAGACACTGAGATCCTGCTGGGACGTCCTTATGTGTGTGGGAATTCTAGAAAACCTGGTTTAATAAGCCTCACGTGTAAATGACACAGCCCCTGCTGGTTGCCTTGGGGTTCAGGGTTTCGATCCAACCAAGGGCATCATTTGACTGGAGTTTTTATGTTCTCCGCATGTTTGTGTCTGTTTCCTCTCGGTAGCACACATTGAACACCTACCAAATAACAGGGCCCCCTTTTTAGGCATTCTCTTTGGGGGAACACAATGCGCAGGGTGGCGAACATCCTCCATGCTCGGCTGGATCCATGCCTGCTGTAGTAGCCTCCTCAGTTGATGGACATTTCTTCTTCAGCTTGGGAGCAAACATCACAGCCCAAACATATTCAGCTACAGTTCTATGACTTTGGGGACCGAGGCAGCATAGTGTATTAACCAGTCCCTAGTGATGTGAGCCCGATGACAGAGCATCGTCCTACTGATGGCCCTGTGGTTGTAGATTACTTCCAGAAGATATGGGTGCAGACTAGCTAACAAGTGGGATGATGACCAATGGTCCTAGGTCATGGCAGGAAAATGCTCCCCAGACTATGATACCTCCACCAGCCTGTCAAACCCCAATAGTGCATCTATGAGCTATGGCTTCATGTTATTAAATTCAGACCAGGCTATATAGTTCGGCCAGAAACAGGCTCCAGGTTTCTTCTGCCTTCAGCATTTTTCCTTAGCCCATGCAAGGTGTTGTTTGCCATTATGCGGAGTCATCAGGGGCAGTCCTTGCATGCTACACTACAAGGTTATTATTGTGGACTTTTGCTTGATTTGTATGCTGTAGTTCTGCTGGGTCGGGTCGGTCCATTGTGGTGTCATTGCTGAATTACCAAACATGCCACCTGCTACTTGCGGCTTGGATCAACCAATGGAATCAACCCAATAGAATGTGGGGGACAAGAAATGCAGGTCCATAATGGGCAGTACAGTGGATTCCACGTATCGTTCATCCCACTTAAAGGGGTTCATCTGGGCAAAATTGATTAGAAAGGTCATTGATCACTGATGGGCGCAATCTAGCACCCGCATTGATTGGCTGTTCAGTCCCCGCACTATGCAGCGAACAGGGGTTGAAGAACTGTCTCCATTTACTGTTTTGTAACCGCACCTGGTTACTGCCATTCACTTGATCCGGAGCTGATCTGCAGTTACAAGTCCCCTCACACTATCACTAATGCCGCCCTGCGGGATCGTCCCCTACACACTGAATGGGGACAAACTGCTTTCGAGACGTTCAGGGGCTGAATGGCTGAGTAGAGGTGTCAGCCAGGTGATAGCCCCTCGTTTTATAGGACTTGTGCTTGGATCTCACTAGGCGTCATATTACCTCAAAGGGACCATGTCTACACCTCATGCATCTACCTTAAGGCCACAATCACACAACGTATCGTTTGTATTAATCGCGGCCATTGTTGCAAATATTCATGGCACCATTTCCCAGGGCTCCGCAGAGAGGGGGGTGGAGTCTCATCACTGCAGATCAGCCAATGAGATCCACCGAATCACTTGGCTGCAGCCAGAGCTTAGAAGAGGGTTGGCGTCAGTTCACACCATGTGCAGTATGTAGAATATCACTGCAAAGAGAAAGAAAAGCACAACTTAGATGTTATATGAAGAGTTGAAGTCTTTAAGCTTTGTTCTTATGTTGCATTTTTGCTACATCTGTTCTGTGTTTGACCATGGCTGTGGTTAGCTGCTGAGAAGGATGGGATGGGTGATGATGTCATCAGCTGACCCCGGAGCGACCACTTCCTCAGACACATAAACCCTTGTTGTTTTCTGGTGGTCTGAGTCCTGGTCACATGACTCATCTCCAATAATGAAAGTAAAGAAATAAAAACCTAAAGCCCTTTTCTCCCTCTAACCATTTCCTCATTTTATAACCTCATTGAGTGTTTGAGCCGTTACGATTTCTGATTGTTCTTTATAGACTTATTCAGAGTTCACAAAGTTATAGAAGATTCTGATTGTCCTTTGCCGCCACTAGATGGAGCCAATGAGCTCCCAGTATATGGTTTTATTATTTGTGGTAAGCGCCCTCTAGTGGAGGAGGCTGGCAGACAGAACCATGTAACTGTCTATATCTCTGCATGAGATTTGGAGCTTTGTGTCAGTAAAGTTCCCGCCTCATTGAGATACATGAAGACATGAAGAAATGAAGGCCAGACCAGGGAGGGAAGAGAGGGAATCATGTCGGCTCTCCATGAATGTTTACCGAGAAGTAAATAAGACAAATCTGAGACGTTTTAATGATGTAGGAAAACGTTCGGCTAACGACGAATCCTTTTATTGACTTCTTCCCGGTCAGAAAAATAACAAGTAACTGATAGAAGGTGCCGGCTGCCCGTCCTCCTCCGCCGTCTCCTCTGCCTGGTTTGTTGGCTGATGGTCGGGGCTCAGTGATCCGGTGACTTTCTAGCCGGGAGACCTCCACATAGCCGGTCATGCACTAATTGTTCGGCTTTTCATTTTCCCACCTGACTGCACAATCGGTTCGGCTCCTGACCGAGTCGCTGTCTGTGCTCCACGTATTTATCATGCACCCTCCGGAGCGCGGGAATATTTCTATGTTTAATAGGTCACTCCATCCCATCCTTCATTATAGATGCAGCTGGGATGGAAATGAGAGCGCGGCTCCTTTAAATGGGGATCGGGTTAATTGTAAGGGGCCTGTTAGCGTTCTCCGGCTGCTGTCATCTTGGACTTGTGCCCTGTAAGAAGATGTATTGTCTGCGAGAGAAACGCACTGATTACCCCACAAGTCATTTTTCTTTCAGAGACTTTTGCAGAACGTCGCATCCCTGACCTATCACTAATGCCGCCCTGCGGGATCGGTGCTGGCACTGCCACAAACATTTACTTTGTGTCTATTGTAAGCGTCCAGCCCCCAAGCCTTCCCGGCCCCCACCGTCCCAGCCCTCCAGCCATCCCAGCTCTCCGGCCATCCCAGCCCTCCGGCCATCCCGGCCCCCACCATCCCAGCCCTCCAGCCATCCCAGCTCTCCGGCCATCCCAGCCCCCGCCATCCCAGCCCTCCGGCCATCCCAGCCCCCACCATCCCAGCCCTCCAGCCATCCCAGCTCTCCGGCCATCCCAGCCCCCACCATCCCAGCCCTCCAGCCATCCCGGCCCCCACCATCTCAGCCCTCCAGCCATCCCAGCTCTCCGGCCATCCCGGCCCCCACCATCCCAGCCCTCCGGCCATCCCGGCCCTTAGGCCATCCCGGCCCTCCGGCCATTACGGCCCTCCAGCCATTCCGGCCCCCACCGTCCCAGCCCTCCAGCCATCCCGGCCCCCGCCATCCCAGCTCTCCGGCCATCCCAGCCCTCCAGCCATCCCGGCCCCCACCATCTCAGCCCTCCAGCCATCCCGGCCCTCCAGCCATCCCGGCCCTCCAGCCATCGCGGCCCTCCAGCCATCGCGGCCCTCCGGCCATCGCGGCCCTCCGGCTATTCCGGCCCTCCCAGCTCTCCGGCCATCCCGGCCCTCCAGCCATCCCGGCCCTCCAGCCATCCCGGCCCCCACCATCCCAGCCCTCCAGCCATCCCAGCTCTCCGGCCATCCCAGCCCTCCAGCCATCCCAGCTCTCCGGCCATCCCGGCCCCCCCCGCCATCCCAGCTCTCCGGCCATCCCGGCCCCCCCCCGCCATCCCAGCTCTCCGGCCATCCCAGCCCTCCAGCCATCCCGGCCCCCACCATCCCAGCCCTCCGGCCTTCCCAGCCCCTATATAGAACACATACAGCCCCTATATAGAGCACATAGAGCCCCTATATAGAACACATACAGCCCCTATATAGAGCACATAGAGCCCCTATATAGAGCACATAGAGCCCCTATATAGAGCACATAGAGCCCCTATATAGAGCACATAGAGCCCCTATATAGAGCACATACAGCCCCTATATAGAACACATACAGCCCCTATATAGAACACATACAGCCCCTATATAGAGCACATAGAGCCCCTATATAGAGCACATACAGCCCCTATATAGAACACATACAGCCCCTATATAGAGCACATAGAGCCCCTATATAGAGCACATAGAGCCCCTATATAGAACATATACAGCCCCTATACAGAACACATACAGCCCCTATACAGAACACAGAGCCCCTATATAGAACACATAGAGCCCCTATATAGAGCACATAGAGCCCCTATATAGAACACATAGAGCCCCTATATAGAGCACATAGAGCCCCTATATAGAGCACATAGAGCCCCTATATAGAGCACATAGAGCCCCTATATAGAACATATACAGCACCTATATAGAACACATAGAGCCCCTATATAGAGCACATAGAGCCCCTATATAGAGCACATAGAGCCCCTATATAGAACACATAGAGCCCCTATATAGAGGGCATAGAGCCCCTATACAGAACACATAGAGCCCCTATATAGAGCACATAGAGCCCCTATATAGAACACATAGAGCCCCTATATAGAACATATACAGCCCCTATATAGAGCACATAGAGCCCCTATATAGAACATATACAGCCCCTATACAGAACACAGAGCCCCTATATAGAACACATAGAGCCCCTATATAGAGCACATAGAGCCCCTATATAGAACACATAGAGCCCCTATATAGAGCACATACAGCCCCTATATAGAGCACATAGAGCCCCTATATAGAACACATAGAGCCCCTATATAGAGGGCATAGAGCCCCTATACAGAACACATAGAGCCCCTATATAGAGCACATAGAGCCCCTATATAGAACACATAGAGCCCCTATATAGAGCACATACAGCCCCTATATAGAGCACATAGAGCCCCTATATAGAACATATACAGCCCCTATACAGAACACAGAGCCCCTATATAGAACACATAGAGCCCCTATATAGAGCACATAGAGCCCCTATATAGAACATATACAGCACCTATATAGAACACATAGAGCCCCTATATAGAGCACATAGAGCCCCTATATAGAGCACATAGAGCCCCTATATAGAACACATAGAGCCCCTATATAGAGGGCATAGAGCCCCTATACAGAACACATAGAGCCCCTATATAGAACATATACAGCCCCTATATAGAACACATAGAGCCCCTATATAGAACACATAGAGCCCCTATATAGAGCACATAGAGCCCCTATATAGAACATATACAGCCCCTATATAGAACACATAGAGCCCCTATATAGAACACATAGAGCCCCTATATAGAGCACATAGAGCCCCTATATAGAGCACATAGAGCCCCTATATAGAACATATACAGCCCCTATATAGAACACATAGAGCCCCTATATAGAACACATAGAGCCCCTATATAGAGCACATAGAGCCCCTATATAGAACATATACAGCCCCTATATAGAACACATAGAGCCCCTATATAGAACACATAGAGCCCCTATATAGAGCACATAGAGCCCCTATATAGAACACATAGAGCCCCTATATAGAACACATAGAGCCCCTATATAGAGCACATAGAGCCCCTATATAGAACACATAGAGCCCCTATACAGAACACATAGAGCCCCTATATAGAGCACATAGAGCCCCTATATAGAGCACATAGAGCCCCTACAGTATATTAATGTCTATAGCGGCTCCATCCCTCCCAGGTGGCGGATACATGAATGAGCAGAGCGCGGCGCCTGGGTAAGCGGAGCGCGGTATTCAGCGCACACATTATTCTTATCAAAGGAAACATTAATGGCAGAAAGAACGAATCGTCGGCACTACAAGCTCCAGATAACCTTTGATAGAAGGAACAAAGACGGCCACTTAGGCGCTGGCTCTCTGACACATTACGGAACGCGACGCCTTTGATTCCTCCGCTGTCAGACGCAACCTCGCTGTAATTTTCCATTTGTCTTACATTTCCGCATTAGCCGACCTTGTACTTTGCTTTTAAGTCGCATTGACTCACAAAGTCACCACCAGATTGTATTTTATGTCAAATCTCTCACTTTTACTGTAGACGTCCGGCTCTCTGCATACGTCCGGCTCACCCCAGTGTGGTGCAGGGAAATGGAGGGGAAGTTATCATAAAGCAGTGTGTTACATATTAAAGGGCCACTCCGGCCAAAATCTTTTTCTTTCAAATCAACAGGTGTCAGAAAGTTATATAGATTTGTACTACTTACCAGCTGCTGTATGTCCTGTAGGAAGTGGTGTATTCTCTCCAGTTTCCCAGTACTTATAAGCTGCTGTATGTCCTGCAGGAAGTGGTGTATTCTCTCCAGTCTGACACCGCGCTCTCTGCTGCCACCTCTGTCCATGTCAGGAACTGTCCAGAGCAGGAGAGGTTTTCTATAGGAATTTGCTGCTGCTCTGGACAGTTCCTGACATGGACAGAGGTGGCAGCAGAGAGCACTGTGTCAGACTGGAGAGAATACACCACTTCCTGCAGGACATACAGCAGTTGATAAGTACTGACCAGACCCACAATAGTCTGACTCAGGTTTCAGGTTGCTCTACAGTATATATGTCACAGTATATGGTGTTTACATATCCCAATCACTATTCCTTTAAGCATTGTCTTTAACCCTTCCATGACCATTCAGTCTTTCTTGTTGAGTTCTTTGTTACCTTCTAGTATTGGTTCGTGCTTTGTATGTTGTTGTTTTGTGTCAGCTTGTCATACAGTTTGGCTCCACTGAAAGTCCTGGGGGTATCCGAGTAGTCGGGGCATCAGAACCCAGGTAAATTGACCAGCAGGCATCACTGCATATGCGTCCGTTTCCTTAGTATCCTATTACGTGAAAACGTCCTTTTACATGGAGCAGCAGGATCCCGCGTGGCCGAGCGCTTTGAAATTTGTGATTGTGGCGAAGTAACAGAATAGAACAATCAGTAATGAGGGAAATCATCTCACTATCCAGAAGACGCTTCATGTATCATGTATGACATCATCGTCCGCGGAGCCAAGCGCAGAGCTGACCACAGAGGGGAGCGCGGAGCTGACTGCAGAGGGGAGCACAGAGCTTACTGCAGAGCCGAGCGCAGACCCGAGCACGGAGCCGAGCGCAGAGCTGACCGCAGAGGGGACCACAGAGCCGAGTGCAGAGCTGACTGCAGAGCCGAGCGCAGAGCTGACCGCAGAGGGGAGCGCAGAGGGGACCACAGAGCCGAATGCGGAGCTGACTGCAGAGCCGAGTGCGGAGCAGAGCGCAGAGCCGACCGCTGACCGCAGAGCTAAGCGCGGAGCCGAGCGCAGAGGGGAGCACAGAGCTGACCGCAGAGGGGACCACAGAGCCGAGTGCGGAGCTGACTGCAGAGCCGAGCGCAGAGCTGACTGCAGAGCCGACCGCAGAGCCAAGCGCGGAGCTGACCGCAGAGCCGAGTGCGGAGCTGACTGCAGAGCCGAGCGCAGAGCTGACCGCAGAGCCGACCGCAGAGCCAAGCGCGGAGCTGACCACAGAGCCGAGTGCGGAGCTGACTGCAGAGCCGAGTGCGGAGCTGACTGCAGAGCCGAGTGCGGAGCCGAGCGCAGAGCCGACCGCTGAGCGCAGAGCTAAGCGCGGAGCCGAGCGCAGAGCTGACTGCAGAGCCGAGCGCAGAGCTGACCGCAGAGCCGACCACAGAGCCGACCGCAGAGCCAAGCGCGGAGCTGACCGCAGAGCCGAGTGCGGAGCTGACTGCAGAGCCGAGTGCGGAGCCGAGCGCAGAGCTGACCACTGAGCGCAGAGCTAAGCGCGGAGCCGAGCGCAGAGCTGACCGCAGAGCTGACCGCAGAGCCAAGCGCGGAGCTGACCGCAGAGCCGAGTGCGGAGCTGACTGCAGAGCCGAGTGCGGAGCTGACTGCAGAGCCGAGTGCGGAGCCGACCGCTGAGCGCAGAGCTAAGCGCGGAGCCGAGCGCAGAGCTGACCGCAGAGCCGAGTGTGGAGCTGACTGCAGAGCCAAGCGCAGAGCTGACCGCAGAGCCGAGGGCGGAAGCCGAGCGCAGAGCTGACCGCAGAGCCGAGCGCAGAGCCGACCGCAGAGCCGACCGCAGAGCCAAGCGCGGAGCTGACCGCAGAGCCGAGCCAGAGGTGACCGCTGAGCGCAGAGCCGAGTGCGAAGCTGACTGCAGAGCCGAGCGCAGATCCGAGCACGGAGCCGAGCTGACCTCAGAGCCGAGTGCAGAGATGACAGCAGAGCTGACCGCAGAGCCGAGTGCAGAGCTGACCGCAGAGCCGAGTGCAGAGATGACCGCAGAGCCGAGCGCAGAGCTGACCGCAGAGCTGACCGCAGAGCCGAGCACAGAGCTGACCGCAGAGCTGTCCGCAGAGCCGAGCCAAACGCGGAGCTGCCCGGAGAGCCGAGCGCAGAGCCGACCGCTGAGCGCAGAGCCGATCGCAGAGCTGACCACAGAGCCGAGCGCAGAGCTGACCACAGAGCAGAGTGCGGAGCTGACTGCAGAGCCGAGTGCGGAGCTGAGCGCAGAGCTAAGCGCGGAGCCGAGCGCAGAGCTGACTGCAGAGCCGAGCGCAGAGCTGACCGCAGAGCTGACCACAGAGCCGACCACAGAGCCGACCGCAGAGCCAAGCGCGGAGCTGACCGCAGAGCCGAGTGCGGAGCTGACTGCAGAGCTGAGCGCAGAGCCGAGCGCAGAGCTGACCACAGAGCCGAGTGCGGAGCCGAGCACAGAGCCGAGTGCGGAGCCGAGCGCAGAGCCGAGCGCAGAGCTGACTGCAGAGCCGAGCGCAGAGCTGACCGCAGAGCTGACAACAGAGCCGACCGCAGAGCCAAGCGCGGAGCTGACCGCAGAGCCGAGCCAGAGGTGACCGCAGAGCGCAGAGCCGAGTGCGGAGCTGACTGCAGAGCTGACTGCAGAGCTGACCGGAGAGCCGAGCGCAGAGCCGACCGCTGAGCACAGAGCCGAGCACAAAGAGCTGACCGCAGAGCGGAGCACGGAGCTGAGCGCAGAGCCGAGCGCGGAGCTGACCGCAGAGCCAAGCGCAGATCCGACCGCAGATCCGAGCGCGGAGCTGACCGCAGAGCCGAGCGCGGAGCTGACCGCAGAGCCGACCGCAGAGTCGAGCGCAGAGCCAAGCGCAGAGCCGAGTGTGGAGCTGACTGCAGAGCCGAGGGCAGATCCGAGCACAGAGCCGACTGCAGAGCGGACCGCAGAGCCGACCGCAGAGCCGACCGCAGAGCCGACCGCAGAGCCGAGCGCAGAAGGCGAACGTAGAGCCGAGCGCGGAGCTGACCGCAGAGCCAAGCGCAGATCCGACCGCGGAGCTGACCGCAGAGCCGAGCGCGGAGCTGACCGCAGAGCCGACCGCAGAGTCGAGCGCAGAGCCAAGCGCAGAGCCGAGTGTGGAGCTGACTGCAGAGCCGAGGGCAGATCCGAGCACAGAGCCGAGTGCAGAGCTGACTGCAGAGCCGAGCGCAGAGCGGACCGCAGAGCCGAGCGCAGAGCTGATCGCAGAGCCGAGCGCAGAGCTGACCGCAGAGCTGATCGCAGAGCCGAGGGCAGAAGGCGAACGTAGAGCTGACCGCAGAGCCGAGCGCGGAGCCGACCACAGAGCTGACCGCAGAGCCGAGGGCAGAAGGCGAACGTAGAGCTGACCGCAGAGCCGAGCGCAGAGCCGAGATCAGGAAAATAATCAGAAATCTCTCTAATAAACCTGTATGATCCCGGTGACCCAAGGTGTGAAGAACGCGCGAGGACGTAGGAGCTGCCAGATCCTCAGGCTTCTAATACACAGAACGTGATTGACAGGTTAGAATAATGGACGCGACAAATAGAAACAATCGCCTTGAAATTGAGTCACAAACCGAAACTAAAGGAAAAAAAGGTTTATAAAAAATCCCATAATAAAGTTTTCCAAACAATAATTACTAACCGGGGGATATAAGCTGTAGCTGGCATCGAATTATACGCCACCATATCACCGTGCTGTCCCTTGGAGAAAGGTTTTTCTAACGCCCCTTTACCCCTTTAAAAACAGCTCAGGCAAGATGGCCGCCCCCAAAACAATGTACAAAAAGCTAAATACATACAGAGAGGAAATAGAAAAAGATTAGGTGACACTTTGTCTTTACGGGGCCGAAACTTTCACCACCAACACGTAGTTACAGTATTCCCTCCCCGACTGTATTCACTGAGATAAAAGAATTTGGGGTGGACTCCATCTTATCCGTAGTCTCCTGACCACATTTCTTCATTGACGCCTTCCCTGACCTACTGCTCATTTCTTATAGTGCAACGCTCCACCAGCTGTATCCCCCCCCTGCCCACACTCCACCAGCTGTATCCCCCCCTGCCCACACTCCACCAGCTGTATCCCCCCCTGCCCATGCTCCACCAGCTGTATCCCCCCCTGCCCACACTCCACCAGCTGTATCCCCCCCTGCCCACACTCCACCAGCTGTATCCCCCTGCCCACACTCCACCAGCTGTATCCCCCCCTGCCCATGCTCCACCAGCTGTATCCCCCCCTGCCCACACTCCACCAGCTGTATCCCCCCCTGCCCACACTCCACCAGCTGTATCCCCCCTGCCCACACTCCACCAGCTGTATCCCCCCCTGCCCATGCTCCACCAGCTGTATCCCCCCCTGCCCACACTCCACCAGCTGTATCCCCCCCTGCCCACACTCCACCAGCTGTATCCCCCTGCCCACACTCCACCAGCTGTATCCCCCCCCTGCCCACACTCCACCAGCTGTATCCCCCCCTGCCCACACTCCACCAGCTGTATCCCCCTGCCCACACTCCACCAGCTGTATCCCCCCCCCTGCCCACACTCCACCAGCTGTATCCCCCCTGCCCACACTCCACCAGCTGTATCCCCCCCTGCCCACACTCCACCAGCTGTATCCCCCTGCCCACACTCCACCAGCTGTATCCCCCCCTGCCCACACTCCACCAGCTGTATCCCCCCCGCCCCACACTCCACCAGCTGTATCCCCCTGCCCACACTCCACCAGCTGTATCCCCCCCTGCCCACACTCCACCAGCTGTATCCCCCCCCTGCCCACACTCCACCAGCTGTATCCCCCCCTGCCCACACTCCACCAGCTGTATCCCCCTGCCCACACTCCACCAGCTGTATCCCCCCCTGCCCACACTCCACCAGCTGTATCCCCCCCTGCCCACACTCCACCAGCTGTATCCCCCCCCTGCCCACACTCCACCAGCTGTATCCCCCCCCTGCCCACACTCCACCAGCTGTATCCCCCCTGCCCACACTCCACCAGCTGTATCCCCCCCTGCCCACACTCCACCAGCTGTATCCCCCCCTGCCCACACTCCACCAGCTGTATCCCCCCTGCCCACACTCCACCAGCTGTATCCCCCCCCCTGCCCACACTCCACCAGCTGTATCCCCCCTGCCCACACTCCACCAGCTGTATCCCCCTGCCCACACTCCACCAGCTGTATCCCCCCCCTGCCCACACTCCACCAGCTGTATCCCCCCCTGCCCACACTCCACCAGCTGTATCCCCCCTGCCCACACTTCACCAGCTGTATCCCCCCTGCCCACACTCCACCAGCTGTATCCCCCCTGCCCACACTCCACCAGCTGTATCGCCCCCCTGCCCACACTCCACCAGCTGTATCCCCCCCCTGCCCACACTCCACCAGCTGTATCCCCCCTGCCCACACTCCACCAGCTGTATCCCCCCTGCCCACACTCCACCAGCTGTATCCCCCCCCTGCCCACACTCCACCAGCTGTATCCCCCCCCTGCCCACACTCCACCAGCTGTATCCCCCCTGCCCACACTCCACCAGCTGTATCCCCCCCTGCCCACACTCCACCAGCTGTATCCCCCTGCCCACACTCCACCAGCTGTATCCCCCCCTGCCCACACTCCACCAGCTGTATCCCCCCTGCCCACACTCCACCAGCTGTATCCCCCCTGCCCACACTCCACCAGCTGTATCCCCCCCCTGCCCACACTCCACCAGCTGTATCCCCCCCTGCCCACACTCCACCAGCTGTATCCCCCCCTGCCCACACTCCACCAGCTGTATCCCCCCTGCCCACACTCCACCAGCTGTATCCCCCCCCTGCCCACACTCCACCAGCTGTATCCCCCTGCCCACACTCCACCAGCTGTATCCCCCCCCTGCCCACACTCCACCAGCTGTATCCCCCCCTGCCCACACTCCACCAGCTGTATCCCCCCCTGCCCACACTCCACCAGCTGTATCCCCCCTGCCCACACTCCACCAGCTGTATCCCCCCCCTGCCCACACTCCACCAGCTGTATCCCCCCTGCCCACACTCCACCAGCTGTATCCCCCCTGCCCACACTCCACCAGCTGTATCCCCCCCCTGCCCACACTCCACCAGCTGTATCCCCCCTGCCCACACTCCACCAGCTGTATCCCCCTGCCCACACTCCACCAGCTGTATCCCCCCCCTGCCCACACTCCACCATGTCACATGTGACCATGTGACTATTTGACTGCTACTATGTGACCATGTGACTGCTACTATGTGACCATGTGACTGTTACTATGTGACCATGTGACTATTACTATGTGACCATGTGACTATTACTATGTGACTGTTACTATGTGACCGTTACTATGTGACTATGTGACTGTTACTATGTTACTATGTGACTGTTGACCATGTGACTGTTACTATGTGACTGTTACTATGTGACTGTTACTATGTGACCATGTGACCATGTGACTGTCACTCGGGGGCGGATTAAGGATACCATGGGCCCCGGGCGGTTCACAAATTGTGGGCCCCTTAACAACCATGCTCCCTCTAGCCCTGTCCTCACCTCACTAACCTGACTGAGGGGGGCTATAGAATATATAAGCTGGCCATTAAGCTTATCAATTAGCACAGCATTTAGAGATCACCTGTTTGTGAAGGTTTAATATAATTGTTGTTACCAGCTGATGTTTCAGCTCAGTTCTATTGAAGTAGGAGGAGCCAGGTTGTAATACACACAGACTGAGCATTATAATCTAATAATTTTATTACTAACTGAGGTGTCATAGAGAAGGACTAAGACCTGCTGCTGTCTATGTGACACTCCATTATACTGACTACTGTACAGGATGCTAGGAAAGCTGGGTGACCTCCATATACTGACTACTATACAAGATGCTAGGAAAGCTTGGTGACCTCCATTATACTGACTACAATACAAGATGCTAGGAAAGCTGGGTGACCTCCATTATACGGACTACTATACAAGATGCTAGAAAAGCTGGGTGACCTCCATATACTGTCTACTATACAGGATGCTAGGAAAGCTGGGTGACCTCCATTATACGGACTACTATACAAGATGCTGGGAAAGCTGGGTGACTTTCATTATACGGACTACTATACAAGATGCTAGGAAAGCTGGGTGACCTCCATTATACTGACTAGTATACAGGATGCTGGGAAAGCTGGGTGACCGCCATTATACTGACTACTATACAAGATGCTGGGAAAGCTGGGTGACTTCCATTATACGGACTACTATACAAGATGCTAGAAAAGCTGGGTGACCTCCATATACTGACTACTATACAAGATGCTAGGAAAGCTGGGTGACCGCCATTATACTGACTACTATACAAGATGCTGGGAAAGCTGGGTGACCGCCATTATACTGACTACTATACAAGATGCTGGGAAAGCTGGGTGACTTCCATTATACGGACTACTATACAAGATGCTAGAAAAGCTGGGTGACCTCCATATACTGACTACTATACAAGATGCTAGGAAAGCTGGGTGACCGCCATTATACTGACTACTATACAAGATGCTGGGAAAGCTGGGTGACCGCCATTATACTGACTACTATACAAGATGCTAGAAAAGCTGGGTGACCTCCATATACTGTCTACTATACAGGATGCTAGGAAAGCTGGGTGACCTCCATTATACTGACTACTATACAAGATGCTAGGAAAGCTGGGTGATTTCCATTATACGGACTACTATACAAGATGCTGGGAAAGCTGGGTGACTTTCATTATACGGACTACTATACAAGATGCTAGGAAAGCTGGGTGACTTCCATTATACGGACTACTATACAGGATGCTGGGAAAGCTGGGTGACCTCCATATACTGTCTACTATACAAGATGCTAGGAAAGCTGGGTGACCGCCATTATACAGACTACTATACAAGATGCTAGGAAAGCTGGGTGACCTCCATTATACTGACTACTATACAAGATGCTAGGAAAGCTGGGTGATTTCCATTATACTGACTACTATACAAGATGCTAGGAAAGCTGGGGGACCTCCATATACTGTCTACTATACAAGATGCTAGGAAAGCTGGGTGACCTCCATTATACTGACTACTATACAAGATGCTGGAAAGCTGGGTGACCTCCATTATACTGACTACTATACAAGATGCTGGAAAGCTGGGTGACCTCCATTATACTGACTACTATACAAGATGCTAGGAAAGCTGGGTGATTTCCATTATACTGACTACTATACAAGATGCTAGGAAAGCTGGGGGACCTCCATTATACATGATGCTCAGAAAGCTGGGTGACCTTAATGTGCTGTACAGCCCCGCTCTCCTTAAGCCCTGTGCAGTCTGTCAGTGATACAGTTAATATCCCTTTAGTAGCCAGAGCAGGGGGTAGGGCTTGCCAGGACAGTTCTGTCTCCCTTCTTCCAGGTCAGACTATGCTGAGGGGGTCCTATGAGCAGCCTTCCTGTACACATACTGTACAGGGGGTATTGTGACAGTGTCCTAACCATGTACAGCCCCCTCCCCAGCTCCTCTTACCTCCTATCAGTTACTGTGCAGAGGATAAGCACAGGCGTCCCCTGCCCCCAGCCTTGGGCTGCTCTCCACCTGTTCCCTGCTCTGCTGGGGTCAGCTCTCCTCCTCCCCCCTGGCCCCTTGGCTGTTCCTTGTGTGCTCGGTGCTCTCTTCTAATATGCCGCCCGGCTCATTGGTCACAGGTCACTCCTGATGGCAGTCACCATCACCCAACAGGACGTACAAGGCACACTGACTGCTGGTTATCAGTGTATGTACGTCCTGTTGGGCCCTATCACAGTGCAGACCATAATAACTAGTTAGCGGCAATCATTATAGCTGCTCCTGTCACCCGATCTCTCTTCCCCAGCTCACATAGGAGGAGGACATTGCCTGGCTCTCTGAGGGTCCTCCATGTGACTCACCTCTTCTACCAAAAGCCCGCTGCTGTGGTGGAGGAGCTAGCCGAGGGCAAGAGGGGAAGGTTATGCACTGGACCCCTGCGCACAACTGAGGTCCCGCGCCTCACACTTTGAGGTTTAATGCGGCAGAGCGGGGAGAGGTGGGAGGCAGCAGCATTATTATGAGGGCAATCTCACTTGGGCCCCAGGCGATTGCCCTCATTATAATCTGCCCCTGCGTACAGTGTACACACTATGCAGGGTCCAGGGAGCTAAGAGCCTCGGGCCCCGGGCGGCCGCCCAAAACGCCCACATTATAATCCGCCACTGCTGTTACTATTACTACGTGACCATGTGACTATGTGACTGTTGCTATGTGACTGTTACTACGCGACCATGTGACTATGTAACTGTTACTATGCGACCATGTGACTATTACTATGCGACCATGTGACTGTTACTATGACCATGTGACTATGTGACCATCTGACTATGTTATTATAGACGGACACAATTGATGAATAATCGGAGGCCTCTGACGTCTTATCTACAATCGGCGTCTAATCTGGATCATTACTGGAACGTTGCTCGTTTTCCTCGCAGACACAGCGGATCCGGCCAGATCTGTATAAATCCGCCACTCTGGACCAATTTACTGGAAACATATTTACATTTCAGCATTTAGCGATGGCAGAAAGAAGCGCGGCGCTCGCCAAACTCCTCGGCACCCTAAGGCCAGGGCCGGATTTGCCTGATGCTTGTTAGTAAATCCTAGATACATAACAGATGCTGGAGACACAGAGCGAGCGCCCGACCCGTCACTCCATCGGGGAGGATATCTCACCGCTCATTCCACTCACCGTAACCCCAATATATAGCTCCTCCTACTGCTCTCATAGCCAGCCGCACCCTCCTCGTAGCCAGCCGCACCCTCCTCGTAGCCAGCCGCACCCTCCTCGTAGCCAGCCGCACCCTCCTCGTAGCCAGCCGCACCCTCCTCGTAGCCAGCCGCACCCTCCTCGTAGCCAGATAGATAGATAGGAGATAGTGTCAGGACCGTAAGGTGCAAACACGACAAGACAGTGGGCCCTAGGTCTGTACCCACCCACTGTCCCTACCTGCCTGCCTCGATCGGCCCTAGGCGGCCGTGGACAACCACGTAGACGTTCCCTACGCTGATTACGCGCACACAGAACGAGACGGACAATCATACATAAGAATAGTCTACAAGCCGGGTCAAAACCAAAACAGGCAGCAAAGTATAAAATCAGCAGGCAAAGGGATCGTCAAATAGTCAGGCAGAAGGTCAGATAAGAAGTCGAGTCAAACAGAGGGATTAGGAAAGGGGTTCGCAGGAATAGACGGGGGAGCTGGAGCCAGGAGTGAACCTAATAGCCAGCGCTGGAACTCTGCCTTAGCTTTATACTGAGCAAGAGCCCGGTCTGGATCCTCATTGGACCGGCGCTCTGATCCTCCAGGCTGCAGACAGGCAGAGAAACCTGTCAATCACAGAGACCAGACAGGTGTAAAATCAAGTCCAGAAGCTTCTCAGCTTAACTCCTGCAAAGCCAGAAGCTGAGAAGCAATCGGGTGTGGCACACAAAAGCAAAACACCAGGCCCAGTTCAGACCAGGCTACTGCAGATTCCTGACAGTACCCCCCCTCTTATGAGGGGCCTCAGGACCCTTATTGAACGGACCTGGCTTAGAAGAATTACGCGCGTTAAATTGTCGAACTAGGCGAGGAGCATGCATGTCCCTAGCAGCAACCCATGTACGTTCTTCCGGGCCGAAGCCCTTCCAATGGACCAGATACTGCAATGAGCCCTGTACCCAACGAGAGTTTAAAATCTTTTCAACCTCATATTCCAACTCACCCTGAATGATGAGCGGAGCAGGTGGAGGCGACGGGGTCACTGGTGGAACATACCTTTTTAACAGAGCTTTATGGAAAACATTGTGAATACGGAGTGATACAGGCAATTGTAATCTAAAAGTCACAGGATTAATTACTTCTACAATGGTATAGGGACCAATATACTTGGGTGCTAGTTTGCCGGATTGTACTCTTAATTTTAGGTTTCTGGTTGAGAGCCATACTTTCTCCCCTAGTACATACTGATGGCCAGGTATGCGTCTTTTATTGGCATGCTTTTGGTGAAGTTCTTGGGCTTTAACCAAGCTCTGGTGCACAGTTTAGAGAACAGAGCTTCGGCTGAGGGGTTAACTGATTCCGCGGAGTGAGTGGAAGAGTACCTAGGGTTAAAACCATAGTTGCAAAAGAATGGTGACATTTTAATAGAACGTTGCTCCTGTCGGAGACAATGTTCTCTGGGACACCATGTAAACGTAGAATGTGGTTGATAAACAGTGTGGCTAGGGTACGAGCATTAGGGAGTTTACACAGAGGGATAAAATGGCACATCTTAGAAAACCTATCCACCACCACCCAAATTACCGTCTTCCCCTTGGACAGTGGTAGGTCCGTGATAAAATCCATAGAAATGTGTGTCCACGGTCTCGTGGGCACCGGCAGAGGGTGTAACAGACCTTCCGGTGGCCTACGAGGGACCTTGGATCGAGCACAAGTTTTACAAGCATCAACAAAATGTTTCACGTCTCGAGCCCAGGACGGCCACCAGTAGTGGCGTGAGAGCAAATACTTAGTCCCCGCCACCCCCGGGGGACCAGCTAACACAGAACTATGAATCTCTTCCAAGACCCGAAGGTGTAGATTTGGGGATACAAATAGGAGGGATTCCAGAGTATTACGGGGTGCCAGGGTCTGAGACTCCGCGATCTGCTTTACCAAGTCTGGTTGTAGGACTGACACAACAACACCGGGGCTCAGTATAGTATCAGGCTGGTTCCTAGGAGAACTCTCTATGTCAAAGCTGCGCGACAAGGCGTCAGCTTTGTTTTCATTAGCCTTGTTTATCTGTTTCCCCTTCACTCAACTCCAGTCCCCACCCACCCCATGTACTACACCTGCTACTAGGAATTGCTAAATCCCTATATATTCTGGACTCTGGGTCATCTGTGAGTCCATCTAAGTGAGCCATTTTAAGTGTGAAAAATGAATTAATACCAGAATTGAAACCAAAGGTAACACTCCGCCATATTCTCACCCCCGCTCCCTCTCTTTGCTCACAATTATTTCGGCTTTCACCTTTGCTTCCATTATCCTCAAACTCTGTGTTAACCCTCCACTTCCCACACCAAGTAACAATCTCTTTATTTCTCCAGCTCTTTTACCCTCTGGTCTCACCCCTCCTTTTATCCTCTTTCCATACACTAAAACCTTTACCTACAAATGCTCTCAATGTCCGCGCCCTCTTACCTACTCACACCTACTGTCTCTGTCTCTGCTACTTCTCACTGCTGGAGACATTTCACCAAACCCTGGCCCTCCCCACCTGAACTCATCTACTCCACTGCCCTCCTCTCGTCCACATTCTTCTAGATCACGGCGGCGCCCCTCTAACACCATCCGCATCCATCCTGACCCCCCTCCCCCTGTCCCTTTCTCTGCTGCTCTCTGGAACGCACGCTCTGTCTGCAATAAACCTACATTCATACACAATCTCTTTCTTTACCACAACTTCTTCTTCCTAGGCATAACTGAAACATGGCTGACCCCTACTGACACTGCTTCCCCTGCTGCACTTTCCTACGGTGGGCTCCAGTTTACTCACACCCCTCGCCCTGGCAATAAGCCGGGTGGCGGGGTTGGCCTGCTGCTAATGGACAACTGCTCCTTTACGCCAAGCCCTCCTCTCCCTGCTCTCACCCTCACCTCCTTTGAAGTACACTCTATCCGTATCTATTCCCCCTCTAACCTCCAAGTGGCCGTCATCTACCGACCACCAGGCTCCGCAACCACCTTCCTTGACCAGTTCAACACTTGGCTGTTGCATTTCCTTTCAACAGATATTCCCACCATCATCATGGGCGACTTCAACATCCCCATCGACACGACCAAATCACCCGCCTCTAAACTCCTATCACTAGCCTCCTCCTTTGGCCTTACACAGTGGTCCTCCATGGCCACTCACAAAAAGGGCCACACACTGGACCTCATCTTCTCCCGCCTCTGCCCCATATTTGATCTCACCAGCACATCCCTCCACATCTCTGACCACAACCTCCTAACTTTCTCGTTTCTCCTCTCTTCATCTGCCCCCCCAGTCCAGAACCTTGGCCACCCTCGCAGGAACCTCAGAAACCTCAACACTCAAACACTCTCTGACTCCCTTCTGCCTCTCTCCACCATACACTCTCTGAACGACACTGACACAGCCGCAACCTTCTACAATTCCACAATAACCTCAGCCCTCGACTCTGTTGCCCCTCTCACGAAAAAGAAAACACGAAGCACGAACAGACAGCCCTGGCACACCGACCTAACCAAACAACTAAGGCGAGTGTCCAGAGCTGCTGAACGGCGCTGGAAGAAGACTGACTCTGAGGAACACTTCCAAACATACAGGAGAGCACTCCTTGAGTTCAAATCTGCCCTCACCTCTGCTAAACAGGACTACTTTTCTTCCCTCATATCTTCCTTATCTCATAACCCTAGGCAGCTGTTTAACACCTTCAACTCTCTTCTCCCCCCCCCCACATCTCTCATCTCTGCCCCTCCCCCCACATCTCTCATCTCTGCCCCCCCCCCACACACACCTCTCATCTCTGCCCCTCCCCCCACATCTCTCATCTCTGCCCCCCCCACACACATCTCTCATCTCTGCCCCTCCCCCACATCTCTCATCTCTGCCCCCCCCCCACACACACATCTCTCATCTCTGCCCCTCCCCCCACATCTCTCATCTCTGCCCCCCCCCACACATCTCTCATCTCTGCCCCTCCCCCCACATCTCTCATCTCTGCCCCCCCCCCCACACACACCTCTCATCTCTGCCCCTCCCCCCACATCTCTCATCTCTGCCCCCCCCACACACATCTCTCATCTCTGCCCCTCCCCCCACATCTCTCATCTCTGCCCCCCCCCCACACACACATCTCTCATCTCTGCCCCTCCCCCCACATCTCTCATCTCTGCCCCCCCCCCACACACACCTCTCATCTCTGCCCCTCCCCCCACATCTCTCATCTCTGCCCCTCCCCCCACATCTCTCATCTCTGCCCCCCCCACACACATCTCTCATCTCTGCCCCTCCCCCCACATCTCTCATCTCTGCCCCCCCCACACACATCTCTCATCTCTGCCCCTCCCCCCACATCTCTCATCTCTGCCCCTCCCCCCACATCTCTCATCTCTGCCCCTCCCCCCACATCTCTCATCTCTGCCCCTCCCCCCACATCTCTCATCTCTGCCCCTCCCCCCACATCTCTCATCTCTGCCCCTCCCCCCACATCTCTCATCTCTGCCCCCCCCCCACACACACATCTCTCATCTCTGCCCCTCCCCCCACATCTCTCATCTCTGCCCCCCCCACACACACACATCTCTCATCTCTGCCCCTCCCCCCACATCTCATCTCTGCCCCCCCCACACACACATCTCTCATCTCTGCCCCCCCCACACACACACATCTCTCATCTCTGCCCCTCCCCCCACATCTCTCATCTCTGCCCCCCCCCACACACATCTCTCATCTCTGCCCCTCCCCCCACATCTCTCATCTCTGCCCCTCCCCCCACATCTCTCATCTCTGCCCCTCCCCCCACATCTCTCATCTCTGCCCCCCCCCCACACACATCTCTCATCTCTGCCCCTCCCCCCACATCTCTCATCTCTGCCCCTCCCCCCACATCTCTCATCTCTGCTGAGGACTTTGCCACATTCTTCAAGCAGAAAATGGATGGATCAGAGTAAGCTTCACCTCACAGTCCCCTCAGCCCCCCCTAATGCCTGTCTACTGCCCGTCCCCACTAACTCACCTCTCCACCATCACAGAAGATATCTCTCCAAACTACTCTCCACATCGCACCTCACCACCTGCGCATTTGACCCTATTCCATCCCACCTTATCCCCAACCTCTCCTCAGCACTTATCCCAGCACTTACCCATCTCTTCAATCTATCACTAACTTCTGGCATCTTCCCATCTCCATATAAACATGCAACCATCACACCCATCCTTACACACCCATCCCTTGACCCTACCTCCTTATCCAGCTACCGCCCCATCTCACTTCTCCCTTTTGCCTCAAAACTCCTAGAACACCATGTCTACCATGAACTTTCCTCACATTTTTCATCCAACTCGCTTTTTGACTCCCTGCAATCCGGCTTCCGCTCCCACCACTCCACAGAAACTGCCCTCACCAAAGTGGCCAATGACCTGCTGACTGCCAAAGCCTCACGCCAATCCTCTGTGCTCCTTCTCCTTGACCTATCTTCTGCCTTCGACACAGTTGACCATTTTCTCCTCTTACAAATCCTCTCATCCCTTGGTGTCACTAGCCTAGCTCTCTCCTGGATCTCCTCTTACCTCTCCAACCGCACTTTTAGTGTCTCCCACTCCCACACCACCTCCTCTCCTCGACCCCTTACTGTTGGTGTTCCCCAAGGTTCTGTACTCGGGCCTCTTCTCCATCTACACCTCTGGCCTGGGACACATCATAGAATCCCATGGCTTCAGGTACCACCTCTATGCCGATGACACTCAGATATACCTCTCTGGTCCGGATGTCACCTCTTTGCTATCCAGGATTCCAGGGTGTCTGTCGGCCATATCCTCCTTCTTCTCCTCCCGCTTTCTAAAACTCAACATGGACAAAACAGAACTTATCATCTTTCCCCCATCTCGCTCCACCCCGCCTTCTAATCTGTCAATCACTATCAATGGCTGCTCTCTGTCCCCAAAGTCCGCTGCCTTGGGGTCACCTTTGACTCTGCCCTGTCCTTTAAACGACATATTCAGGCCCTGACCACCTCCTGCCGCCTCCTGACCACCTCCTGACCACCTCCTGCCGCCTCCTGACCACCTCCTGCTGCCTTCACCTCAAAAACATTTCCAGAATCCGCTCTTTCCTCACCCCTGACTCCACCAAACTGCTGGTCCATGCTCTCATTATCTCCCGCTTGGACTACTGTAACATCCTCCTCTCCGGCCTCCATCCAACTCCCTTGATCCCCTCCAGTCTATCCTTAACTCTGCTGCCCGACTAATCCACCTTTCCCCTCACTTTGCCTCAGCCTCTCCCCTCTGCCAATCCCTCCACTGGCTCCCATTGCCCAACGTATTCACTTTAAATTATTGACCATGACGTACACGGCCGTCCACAACCTGTCCCCTCTGTACATCTCTGACCTGATATCCCGCTACCGTCCCTCACGCAACCTTCCATCCTCCAGTGACCTCCGTCTGCGCTCCCACCTTGTTCGTACCTCGCACAACCGCCTCCAAGACTTTGCCCGAGCCTCCCCCATACTCTGGAACTCGCTACCCCGACACATCCGGCTCTCTCTACCCCGACACATCCGTCTCTCATCCACCATCAAGTCCTTCAAAAGTAACCGGAAAACCCATCTCTTCAAACAAGGCTACAACCTACAATAACTCTGCATCGCACTGACTGGCTGCACTTTACCTCCTGTTTCTCTCCCTATACCCCATAGATTGTGAGCCCTCGCGGCCAGGGTCCTCTTCCCCCATGTACCAGTCTGTCTTTTGCCATCATGTAATGTTTTCTGATCTTGTATTGTTCCTGCCTGTTGCCTATCTATTGTATAGCGCTCTGGAACTAAGGGCACTTTATAAATAAATAATAATAATAATAATAATAATAATCCCCGTACTATATATATACCAGTTCTATATATATATCCCCATACTATACATATCTCTGTACTATATATATATATGCCAGCTCTATATATATATCCCCATACTATATATATCCCCATACTATATATATCCCAGTTCTATATATATCCCCATACTATATTTCCCTGTACTATATATATCCCCGTACTATATATATCCCAGTACTATATTTCCTTGTACTATATATATCCCCGTACTATATATATATATCCCAATACTATATATATATATATCCCAATACTATATATATATCCCAATACTATATATATCCCCGTACTATATATATCCCAGTTCTATATTTCCATGTACTATATATATCCCCGTACTATATTTCCCTGTACTATATATATCCCCATACTATATATCCCCATACTATATATATCCCCGTACTATATACATCCCCGTACTATATTTCCCTGTACTATATACATCCCCGTACTATATTTCCCTGTACTATATATATCCCCGTACTATATTTCCCTGTACTATATACATCCCCGTACTATATTTCCCTGTACTATATATATCCCCATACTATATATCCCCATACTATATATATCCCCGTACTATATACATCCCCGTACTATATTTCCCTGTACTATATATATCCCCGTACTATATTTCCCTGTACTATATATTTCCCTGTACTATATATATCCCCATACTATATTTCCCTGTACTATATATATCCCCGTACTATATACATCCCAGTACTATATTTCCTTGTACTATATATATCCCCGTACTATATATATCCCCATACTATATTTCCCTGTACTATATATATCCCCATACTATATTTCCCTGTACTATATATATCCCAGTTCTATATATATCCCCATACTATATTTCCCTGTACTATATATATCCCCGTACTATATACATCCCCATACTATATTTCCCTGTACTATATATATCCCCATACTATATTTCCCCGTACTATATATATCCCCGTACTATATATATCCCAGTACTATATTTCCCTGTACTATATACATCCCCATACTATATTTCCCTGTACTATATATATCCCCATACTATATTTCCCCGTACTATATATATCCCCGTACTATATACATCCCCATACTATATTTCCCTGTACTATATATATCCCCGTACTATATACATCCCCGTACTATATATATCCCCGTACTATATATATCCCAGTACTATATTTCCCTGTACTATATATATCCCGGTGAGTTATTAATCAGGAGCCATTAGGAGTTTTTATTAGATCTGAATTGACTGGAGTAATTAATCATCTTTGATCAGCGTATTACTCCCTGGGACGTGAGGTAATTGCACAATAATGGAGCACATGCTGTACGTCTGGAAACCAATGACTATGGCCGTTCCCTCACAGCTCGCTCATTTCCAGGTGGCTGTGCCAGTGGTGAGGTAATCTGAGGGGAAACCTTCTGACCACAGACCTACACTATGTAATGTAACTATAAGATACATATATACAGGGGCGTAGCTAAAGGTTGATGGGCCCTGGTGCACAATGTTAGCTTGGGGCCCCCCCATCTCACCCGATCAGGCAAAGTCCTATCTAACGTTATATCCAATTACTCTAATGTGCCACCATGTTCTAATGCCCTGCCACTGACTCCACCTCATGTGCTGCACTACTGCCCCCTATAGATAATGCCCTGTCACTGCCTCCACCTCATGTACTGCACTACTGCCCCCTGTAGATAATGGACTATACTGTGTCATTGTCTAATCATTGTATTCCAATCTTTGACTCTACAGCTGAAAAACTACAACTCTCATCATAAACTGCCAGTTAGAAACGATGGGGGTTGTAGTGCTGCAACCTGAAGAGCCAAATGCTGCAAAACTACAACTCCCATAATAAACTGTCAGCAGGGCATGATGAAGTTTGAACTTCTGCAACCTGGAGAAATCACCTGATATCACCTGCAGTCCTATGTAACACCACAGATAACAGTGATATCCCTCTGAGTACAGATGAAGTAATAGTCACCTGCAGTCCTATGTAACAGCACAGATAACACAGTGATATCTCTGAGTACAGATAATGTAGATGTCACCTGCAGTCCTATGTAACAGCACAGATAACACAGTGATATCTCTGAGTACAGATAATGTAGTAGATGTCCCCTGCAGTCCTATGTAACACCACAGATAACACAGTGATATCTCTGAGTACAGATAATGTAGTAGATGTCCCCTGCAGTCCTATGTAACACCACAGATAACACAGTGATATCTCTGAGTACAGATAATGTAGATGCAGCACAAGCTGGAGCTCAACGCGGTAAAGATATGGCCATAGGACACAGCTTGGGCCGCCAAGGCAGATGTCTGGAGGAGGGGGCGCTGGTACTTGCTGTCATCTGATTAGGTAAGAGGCCCAATCAGATGACAGCATGTGCCAGCGGGCGCAGCGGGACAGATTAGCGCAGTGCTTCCCAACCTTTTCCACCTCGGGGCGCCCCTACTAAATAATGTTCTACAAAATAAGAAAACCGTCATACAGTGACTGACAGGTGACGTCTTCTTTGATCTGAGGCGTCACTTTCCCTTTTCCTCTCCATCCGGCCCAGACCTCCAGGATGATTCCTTCCAGATACGTTTCATCTTTTCAGAACCTGCGAGACAAACAATTTAGGCTCCGCACATTTCTAGCAGCTTCCTTCCCTTTCTGCCCCCTGTAGGCTCCCATAGTAACTGCACTGTTTGGTGTTATGTGCAGTAAAGCGAGTAGGAATGTGGGATGCCCCCTGTATGTAGGATCCCCTGCTGTGCCCCCTGTATGTAGGATCCCCTGCTGTGCCCCCTGTATGTAGGATCCCCTGCTGTGCCCCCTGTATGTAGGATCCCCTGCTGTGCCCCCTGTATGTAGGATCCCCTGCTGTGCCCCCTGTATGTAGGATCCCCTGCTGTGCCCCCTGTATGTAGGATCCCCTGCTGTGCCCCCTGTATGTAGGATCCCCCGGTGTGCCCCCTGTATGAAGGATCCCCTGCTGTGCCCCCATGAGCTAATAATGCCCCCAGAGGTGCCCCCATACAATAATAATGCCCCCAGAGGTGCCCCCATGAGCTAATTATGCCCCCAGAGGTGCCCCCATGAACAAATAATGGCCCCAGAGGTGCCCTCATGAGCTAATAATGCCCCCAGAGGTGCCCCCATGAGCTAATTATGCCCCCAGAGGTGCCCCCATGAACAAATAATGGCCCCAGAGGTGCCCTCATGAGCTAATAATGCCCCCAGAGGTGCCCCCATGGACTAATAATGCCCCCAGAGGTGCCCCCATCAACTAATAATGCCCCCAGAGGTGCCCCCATGGACTAATAATGCCCCCAGAGGTGCCCCCATCAACTAATAATGCCCCCAGAGGTGCCCCCATGAACTAATAATGCCCCCAGAGGTGCCCCCATGGGCTAATAATGCCCCCAGAGGTGGCCCCCATGAGCTAAAAATGCCCCCAGAGGTGCCCCCATGAACTAATAATGCCCCCAGAGGTGCCCACATGAGCTAATAGTGCCCCCAGTGGTGCCCCCAAGAACTAATAATGCCCCCAGAGGTGCCCCCATACAATAATAATGCCCCCAGAGGTGCCCCCAAGAACTAATAATGCCCCCAGAGGTGCCCCCATACAATAATAATGCCCCCAGAGGTGCCCCCATATACTAATAATGCCCCCAGAGGTGCCCACATGAGCTAATAGTGCCCCCAGAGGTGCCCCCAAGAACTAATAATGCCCCCAGAGGTGCCCCCAAGAACTAATAATGCCCCCAAAGGTGCCCACATGAGCTAATAGTGCCCCCAGAGGTGCCCCCAAGAACTAATAATGCCCCCAGAGGTGCCCCCATACAATAATAATGCCCCCAGAGGTGCCCCCATACAATAATAATGCCCCAGAGGTGCCCCCAAGAACTAATAATGCCCCCAGAGGTGCCCCCATATACTAATAATGCCCCCAGAGGTGCCCCCATACAATAATAATGCCCCCAGAGGTGCCCCCATGAACTAATAATGCCCCCAGAGGTGCCCCCATATACTAATAATGCCCCCAGAGGTGCCCCCATACAATAATAATGCCCCCAGAGGTGCCCCCATATACTAATAATGCCCCCAGAGGTGCCCCCATGAACTAATAATGCCCCCAGAGGTGCCCCCATATACTAATAATGCCCCCAGAGGTGCCCCCATATACTAATAATGCCCCCAGAGGTGCCCCCATACAATAATAATGCCCCCAGAGGTGCCCCCATACACTAAATGCCCCCAGAGGAGCCCACATGAGCTTATAGTGCCCCCAGAGGTGCCCCCATATACTAATAATGCCCCTAGAGGTGCCCCCATACAATAATGCCCCCAGAGGTGCCCCCATACACTAATAATGCCCCCAGAGGTGCCCCCATACAATAATAATGCCCCCAGAGGTGCCCCCCATACACTAAATGCCCCCAGAGGTGCCCACATGAGCTTATAGTGC
The DNA here is from genome assembly GCA_027789725.1 of Dendropsophus ebraccatus. Classification (NCBI taxonomy): domain Eukaryota; kingdom Metazoa; phylum Chordata; class Amphibia; order Anura; family Hylidae; genus Dendropsophus; species Dendropsophus ebraccatus. Next base: position 33,168,195 of record JAQFWZ010000025.1, read on the forward strand.
CCCCAGAGGTGCCCCCATATACTAATAATGCCCCCAGAGGTGCCCCCATACAATAATGCCCCCAGAGGTGCCCCCATACACTAATAATGCCCCCAGAGGTGCCCCCATACACTAATAATGCCCCCAGAGGTGCCCCCATACAATAATGCCCCCAGAGGTGCCCCCATACACTAATAATGCCCCCAGAGGTGCCCCTAAAAAAACAAACATCCTACTCACCTAATCGGCGCTGTGTAGCTGCAGGCAGCAGCTCTTCCTCCTCCTCTTCTGGCTCCATCTTGCGAGCCGCAGGGACGGGACTTCCGGCAGGCGTGATGACGTCACATGATCACGCCTGCCGGAGAGGTCACGGCCTCCCATAGGCTGCTGGTATGAAGTGCCGGCAGCCTATGGGAGGGAATGCAGGAGGAGGACGCTGACAGGTCCTGCTCCTGTATTCTGATCGCTTTAATGTTCTGCCCGCTTACTGTGCTCACTGTGCGGGCGGAACATCAAAGCGATCTGTGCATCCCGAGAAGCTGCGCGGCCGCAGCTTCTCGGGATGCTTAAAGTGACACTGTCACAAGTGGCAAGGGGGGGCCGTGCGGGCCCCCCTAGCGTAGGGGCCCGGTCGCCATAGCGACCCCGGCGACCCCTATAGCTACGCCACTGCATATATACTTACACTATGTAATGTTTAATATATATATATATATATATATATATATGCTATAAGATACATATAGCGTACACTATGTAATGTTATATACACTAGCGTTCAAAAGTTTGGGGTCACATTGAAATGTCCTTATTTTTGAAGGAAAAGCGCTGTACCTTTCAATGAAGATAACGTTAAACCAGTCCTAACTTTAACCAAATCCCCTCTATACATTGCTAATGTGGTAACTGACTATTCTAGCTGCAAATGTCTGGTTTTTGGTGCAATATCTACATAGGTGTATAGAGGCCCATTTCCAGCAACTATCACTCCAGTCTTCTAATGGTACAAGGTGTTTGCTCATTGGCTCAGAAGGATAATTGATGATTAGAAAACCCTTGTTCAATCATGTTCACACATCTGAAAACAGTCTAGCTCGTTACAGAAGCTACAAAACTGACCTTCCTTTGAGCAGCTTGTGTTTCTGGAGCATCACATTTGTGGGGTCAATTAAACGCTCAAAATGGCCAGAAAAAGAGAACTTTCATCTGAAACTCGACAGTCTATTCTTGTTCTTAGAAATGAAGGCTATTCCATGTGAGAAATTGCTAAGAAATTGAAGATTTCCTACAACGGTGTGTACTACTCCCTTCAGAGGACAGCACAAACAGGCTCTAACCAGAGTAGAAAAAGAAGTGGGAGGCCGCGTTGCACAACTAAGCAAGAAGATAAGCACATTAGAGTCTCAAGTTTGAGAAACAGACGCCTCACAGGTCCCCAACTGGCATCTTCATTACATAGTACCCGCAAAACACCAGTGTCACCATCTACAGGGAAGAGGCGGCTGCCGGATTTTGGCCTTCAGGGCCGAGTGGCAAAGAAAAAGCCATATCTGAGACTGGCCAATAAAAGAAAAAGATTAAGATGGGCAAAAGGACACAGAGATTGGACAGAGGAAGACTGGAAAAAAGTGTTGTGGACGATGGATGAATCCAAGTTTGAGGTGTTTGGATGACAAAGAAGAAGGTTTGTGAGACGCAGAAGAAATGAGAAGATGCTGGAAGAATGCCTGACGCCATCTGTTATACATGGTGGAGGTCATGTGATGGTCTGGGGTTGGTGCTGGTAAGGTGGGAGATTTGTACAGGTTAAAAGGGATTGTGAATAAGGAAGGCCATCACTCTGCACCGCCATGCCATACCCAGTGGGCAGCACTTGGTTGGCGCCAATTTCATCCTACAACAGGACAATGACCCTAAACACCTCCAAATTGTGCAAGAACTATTTCCAGCAGAAGCGGCAGCTGGTATTCTATCATAGGGAATGGAGTGGCCAGCGCAGTCACCAGATCACCACCCCCATTGTGGGAGCAGCTGGACCGTATGGTACGCCAGAAGTGCCCATCCAACCAATCCAACTTGTGGGAGCTGCTTCTAGAAGCGTGGGGGGCAATTTCTCCAGCTTACCCCAACAGATTAATAGCTAGAATGCCAAAGGTGTGCAATGCTGGAATTGGTGCACAAGGAGGATTCTGGGACGGAAGCAAAGTGTGATGGAAGAACAATGTTATCTATATCATAAAAATCAAAGTCTGTCTGTCCTTCTGTCTGTCCTTCTGTCTGTCCGTCTGTCTGTCTGTCTGTCTGTCCTCTATAGACTTCCAAACGCCTGAACCGTTTGACCCCAAATTTGGCCCACAGATACATTGGGTGCCCGGGAAGGTTATTGCGAAGGTCCCGTCCCCGCCAGATGTACAGGAGGGGAGGGGGAGGGGAAAGAGCGGCGCCCCATAGAGATGAATGGGAAAATCTCCTCACTGCAAACACAGGTGATATAATTAGCTGCAGCAGACACGGCGGTTGGAGCCTTAGCAACCAATAGGATTACTGCTCTCATTTTCACAGGGAGCAATGGTTGCTAGGGAAGCTGCCTCACAACAGCCACAGTAATAACTGGTAGACCCCCTACTCCATCTATACAGTACAGGTATACAGGACCCCCTACTCCATCTATACAGTACATGTATACAGGACCCCCTACTCCATCTATACAGTACATGTATATACAGGACCCCCTACTCCATCTATACTGTACATGTATATACAGGACCCCCTACTCCATCTATACAGTACATGTATACAGGACCCCCTACTCCATCTATACAGTACATGTATATACAGGACCCCCTACTCCATCTATACAGTACATATATATACAGGACCCTCTACTCCATCTATACAGTACATGTATACAGGACCCCCTACTCCATCTATACAGTACATGTATATACAGGACCCCCTACTCCATCTATACAGTACATGTATACAGGACCCCCTACTCCATCTATACAGTACATGTATACAGGACCCCCTACTCCATCTATACAGTACATGTATACAGGACCCCCTACTCCATCTATACAGTACATGTATACAGGACCCCCTACTCCATCTATACAGTACATGTATATACAGGACCCCCTACTCCATCTATACTGTACATGTATATACAGGACCCCCTACTCCATCTATACAGTACATGTATATACAGGACCCCCTACTCCATCTATACAGTACATGTATATACAGGACCCCCTACTCCATCTATACAGTACATATATATACAGGACCCTCTACTCCATCTATACAGTACATGTATACAGGACCCCCTACTCCATCTATACAGTACATGTATATACAGGACCCCCTACTCCATCTATACAGTACATATATACAGGACCCCCTACTCAATCTATACAGTACATATATATACAGGACCCCCTACTCCATCTATACAGTACATGTATATACAGGGCCCCCTACTCAATCTATACAGTACATGTATACAGGACCCCCTACTCCATCTATACAGTACATGTATACAGGACCCCCTACTCCATCTATACAGTACATGTATACAGGACCCCCTACTCCATCTATACAGTACAAGTATACAGGACCCCCTACTCCATCTATACAGTACATGTATACAGGACCCCCTACTCCATCTATACAGTACATGTATACAGGACCCCCTACTCCATCTATACAGTACATGTATATACAGGACCCCCTACTCCATCTATACAGTACATGTATATACAGGACCCCCTACTCCATCTATACAGTACATATATACAGGACCCCCTACTCAATCTATACAGTACATATATATACAGGACCCCCTACTCCATCTATACAGTACATGTATATACAGGGCCCCCTACTCAATCTATACAGTACATGTATACAGGACCCCCTACTCCATCTATACAGTACATGTATACAGGACCCCCTACTCCATCTATACAGTACATGTATACAGGACCCCCTACTCCATCTATACAGTACATGTATACAGGACCCCCTACTCCATCTATACAGTACATGTATACAGGACCCCCTACTCCATCTATACAGTACATGTATACAGGACCCCCTACTCCATCTATACAGTACATGTATATACAGGAGCCCCTACTCCATCTATACAGTACATGTATATACAGGAGCCCCTACTTCATCTATACAGTACATATATATACAGGGCACTACAGGTATACCAAACTGTGACTGGGTAACACCGCCACACCAGACCAGACCAATACCGCTATACTGTGCTGGATAACACCGTCATACCAGACCTGACCAATACCGCCATACTGTGACTGGATAACACCATCATACCAGACCTGACCAATACCGCCATACTGTGACTGGGTAACATCGCCACACCAGACCTGACCAATACCGCCATACTGTGACTGGATAACACCATCATATCAGACCTGACCAATACCGCCATACTGTGACTGGATAACACCGCCATACCAGACCTGACCAATACCACCATACCGTGACTGGATAACACCGCCATACCAGACCTGACCAATACCACCATACCGTGACTGGATCACACCGCCACACCAGAACTGACCAATACCGCCGTACTGTGACTGGATAACACCGCCACACCAGACCTGACCAATACCGACACACTGTGACTGAATAACACTGCCATACGGGTAAATACAACCCTGCACGTATACAGGACACTACAGGTATACAGGACCCCAAAACTATACACTACAGGTATACAGGACCCTAAAACTATACACTACAGGTATACAGGAACTCCACCAACTATATACTACAGGTATATAGGACCCCAAACTATACACTACAGGTATACAGGACCTCAAAACTATACACTACAGGTATACAGGAACTCCACCAGCTATATACTACAGGTGTATAGGACCCCAAACTATACACTACAGGTATACAGGACCTCCACCAACTGTATACTATAGTTATACAGGACCCTCAAACTATTCACTACAGGCATACAGGACCCCCGAACTGTATACTACAGGTATACAAGACCTCCACCAATTATACACTACAGGTATCCAGGACCCTCAAACTATAAACTACAGGTATACAAGACCTCCACCAACTATACATTACAGGTATACAGCACCAACTATATACTACAGGTATACAGGACCCCCGAACTATACAGTACAGGTATACAGGACCTTCACCAACTGTACACTGCAGGTATACAGGACCTCCCTCAACTATACACTACTCCATCCATACAGTACATGTATATACAGGACCCCCTACTCCATCCATACAGTACATGTATACAGGACCTCCTACTCCATCTATACAGTACAGGTATACAGGACCCCCTACTCCATCTATACAGTACATGTATACAGGGCCCCCTACTCCAACTATACAGTACATGTATACAGGACCTCCTACTCCATCTATACAGTACAGGTATATACAGGACCCCCTACTCCATCTATACAGTACATGTATACAGGGCCCCCTACTCCAACTATACAGTACATGTATATACAGGACCCCCTACTCCATCTATACAGTACATGTATATACAGGACCCCCTACTCCATCCATACAGTACATGTATATACAGGACCTCCTACTCCATCTATACAGTACAGGTATACAGGACCCCCTACTCCATCTATACAGTACATGTATACAGGGCCCCCTACTCCATCTATACAGTACAGGTATATACAGGACCCCCTACTCCATCCATACAGTACATGTATACAGGACCCCCTACTCCATCTATACAGTACATGTATATACAGGACCCCCTACTCCATCTATACAGTACGTGTATATACAGGGCACAACAGGTATACCAAACTGTGACTGGGTAACACTGCTACACCAGACCTGACCAATACCGCCATACTGTGACTGGATAACACTGCCAGACCTGACCAATACCGCCATACTGTGACTGGATAACACCTCCATACCAGACCTGACCAATACCGCCATCCTGTGACTGGATAACACCTCCATACCAGACCTGACCAATACCACCATACTGTGACTGGGTAACACCGCCACACCAGACCTGACCAATACCGCCATACGGTAACTGGATAACACTGCCACACCAGACCTGACCAATACCGCCACACTGTGACTGGATAACACTGCTATACCAGACCTGATACCAACATACTGTGACTGGGTAACACTGCCATACCAGACCTGAACAATACCGTCATACTGTGACTGGATAACACTGCCACACCAGACCTGACCAATACCACCATACTGTGACTGGATAACACTGTCATACCAGACCTGACCAATACCGCCATACTGTGACTGGATAACACTGTCATATAAGACCTGACCAATACCGCCATACTGTGACTGGATAACACTGCCATACCAGACCTGACCAATACCGCCATACTGTGCTGGATAACACTGTCATACCAGACCTGACCAATACCGCCATACTGTGACTGGATAACACTGCCATACCAGACCTGACCAATACCGGCAAGCTGTGACTGGATAACACCATCATATCAGACCTGACCAATACTGCCATACTGTGACTGGATAACACCGCTATACCAGACCTGAATAACACTGCCATACGGGTTAATACAACCCTGCAGGTATAGAGGACACTACAGGTAAACAGGACCCCAAAACTATACACTACAAGTGCACGGGACCTCCACAAAACTATATACAGGACCCCAAACTTTACACTACAGGTATACAGGACCCCAAAACTATATACTACAGGTATACAGGACCTCCACCAACTATATACTCCAGGTATACAGGAACTCCACCAACTATATACTCCAGGTATATAGGACCCCAAACTATACACTACAGGTATACAGGACCTCAAAACCATACACTACAGGTTTACAGGACCTACACCAACTCTATAATACAGGTATACAGCACCTTCACCAACTCTATACTACAAGTATACAGGACCCCAAATATACTAAAAGTATACAGGACCCCAAATATAGTACAGGTATACAGGAACTCCACCAGCTATATACTACAGGTATATAGGACCCCAAACTATACACTACAGGTATACAGGACCTCCACCAACTCTTTACTATAGTTATACAGGACCCTCAAACTATTTACTACAGGTATACAGGACCCCCGAACTATATACTATAGGTATACAAGACCTCCACCAATTATACACTACAGGTATCCAGGACCCTCAAACTATAAACTACAGGTATACAAGACCTCCACCAATTATATATTACAGGTATACAGCACCAACTATATACTACAGGTATACAGGACCCCCGAACTATACAGTATAGGTATACAGGACCTTCACCAACTGTACACTGCAGGTATACAGGACCTCCCTCAACTATACACTATAGGTATACAGCCCCCCCAACTATGCACTACAGATATGCGAGACACCTAAAAACTTTACATTGTGGGTATAAAGAACCCCTCCAACTATGCACTACAGGTATACACTAATTCCACTGATTAACTCAGATAAAACAATACCTTTAGCTTGGCCTCCTGGGCACCTTAGAACAAATCTAATTAACACACTGACACTTTATACCCGGGCAGCGCCGGGTACATTTTCTAGTTTCACATACAAATCAGTATTTCTAACCTTGTCAATGTCTTGTCTCTATTTTCTATTCATTTCACAACGTCTGGGGGTGAAGAAGTGCGACTTTTCATGGAAAACACTAAATTGTTTGGGTGATCCCAAACTTTTGAACGCTAGTGTATATATATTGTGGGAGGATTTGCTCAGTAGAGTGCAGGATTGCAGTGTGAACAGCAGTCAACAAGCTCAAACGAATAAGTCCAAGTCCCGGCTTTGCCTGCGTTTATTATCCAATACAAGAAAACAAATAAGCAGCCTTGGCTTTAGGCAGAACACAAAATAACCTCTGCTTGTCCAGCACTAACTAAACAGAAGCCGGCCCTGTCTATACGCTACGACTAGCTGCAGTATTTACCTTGGTCAGGTATACGGCTTCTCCTGAGGCTGCAGCCTCCAGCACTCTCAGCTGCACCCAGCCTCACTCTGTCCATGGCTCTGCAACACTATATGGAGCTGCTGATGATCCAGCCCGAGCACCTGTGCTGCCCGACGCCAAACAATATCTGGAGTGGAGGAAGTGGAATGGACAGCCCCACTACCAAGCCTGCCATCCATCCCTGCCCCACTACCAAGCCTGCCATCCATTCCTGCCCCGCTACCAAGCCTGCCATCCATTCCTGCCCCACTACCAAGCCTGCCATCCATTCCTGCCCCACTATCAAGCCTGCCATCCATCCCTGCCCCACTACCAAGCCTGCCATCCATTCCTGCCCCACTACCAAGCCTGCCATCCATTCCTGCCCCACTACCAAGCCTGCCATCCATTCCTGCCCCACTACCAAGCCTGCCATCCATCCCTGCCCCACTACCAAGCCTGCCATCCATCCCTGCCCCACTACCAAGCCTGCCATCCATTCCTGCCCCACTACCAAGCCTGCCATCCATTCCTGCCCCACTACCAAGCCTGCCATCCATTCCTGCCCCGCTACCAAGCCTGCCATCCATCCCTGCCCCACTACCAAGCCTGCCATCCATCCCTGCCCCACTACCAAGCCTGCCATCCATCCCTGCCCCACTACCAAGCCTGCCATCCATCCCTGCCCCACTACCAAGCCTGCCATCCATCCCTGCCCCACTACCAAGCCTGCCATCCATCCCTGCCCCACTACCAAGCCTGCCATCCATTCCTGCCCCACTACCAAGCCTGCCATCCATTCCTGCCCCACTACCAAGCCTGCCATCCATTCCTGCCCCGCTACCAAGCCTGCCATCCATCCCTGCCCCACTACCAAGCCTGCCATCCATCCCTGCCCCACTACCAAGCCTGCCATCCATTCCTGCCCCGCTACCAAGCCTGCCATCCATCCCTGCCCCACTACCAAGCCTGCCATCCATCCCTGCCCCACTACCAAGCCTGCCATCCATCCCTGCCCCGCTACCAAGCCTGCCATCCATTCCTGCCCCGCTACCAAGCCTGCCATCCATTCCTGCCCCACTACCAAGCCTGCCATCCATTCCTGCCCCACTACCAAGCCTGCCATCCATTCCTGCCCTACTACCAAGCCTGCCATCCATCCCTGCCCCACTACCAAGCCTGCCATCCATCCCTGCCCCGCTACCAAGCCTGCCATCCATTCCTGCCCCGCTACCAAGCCTGCCATCCATTCCTGCCCCACTACCAAGCCTGCCATCCATTCCTGCCCCACTACCAAGCCTGCCATCCATTCCTGCCCCGCTACCAAGCCTGCCATCCATTCCTGCCCCACTACCAAGCCTGCCATCCATTCCTGCCCCACTACCAAGCCTGCCATCCATTCCTGCCCCACTACCAAGCCTGCCATCCATTCCTGCCCCACTACCAAGCCTGCCATCCATTCCTGCCCCACTATCAAGCCTGCCATCCATTCCTGCCCCACTATCAAGCCTGCCATCCATCCCTGCCCCACTACCAAGCCTGCCATCCATCCCTGCCCCACTACCAAGCCTGCCATCCATTCCTGCCCCACTACCAAGCCTGCCATCCATTCCTGCCCCACTACCAAGCCTGCCATCCATTCCTGCCCCACTACCAAGCCTGCCATCCATTCCTGCCCCACTACCAAGCCTGCCATCCATTCCTGCCCCACTACCAAGCCCGCCATCCATCCCTGCCCCACTACCAAGCCTGCCATCCATTCCTGCCCCACTACCAAGCCTGCCATCCATTCCTGCCCCACTACCAAGCCTGCCATCCATTCCTAAAAACCCGGCCCAAACACACTTTATCAATACATCCCCAGCAACTACCTCTGCTGGAGATCCCATCACATCCCTGGTTTTTCCATGTCTCAGATAGTGAGACATGAACTTCCCTCAGTCCTAGTAGGTGTAATAGCTGAACCCAGGCGAAACATAGCGACCATCCAGGATTAACCCCTTCAGTGTCTCACAAATATATATATGCTATGCTATAAGATACATACAGCGTACACTATGTAATGTTACTATAAGATATATACAGGCTTCCCCCATCTCGCTCCACCCTCCATCTGATCTCTCCATCACAGTCAGCAGCTGCTCTCTGTCCCCCGTCCCCCAGGTCCGCTGCCTTGGTGTCATCTTTGATTCTACGCTGTCATATAAACCGCACATTCACACCCCGACCACCTCCTGACGCCTCCACCTCAAAAACATTTCCCAAATTCACTCTTTTCTCAACCCTGACAAAACTTCTGGTACTCCTATCCCTCTCCTCTCTGGCCTCCATCTATCCCCCTCCTCTCTGGCCTCCATCTATCCCCCTCCTCTTTGGCCTCCATCTATCCCCCTCCTCTCTCGCCTCCATCTATCCCCCTCCTCTCTGGCCTCCATCTATCCCTCTCCTCTCTGGCCTCCATCTATCCCCCTCCTCTCTGGCCTCCATCTATCCCCCTCCTCTCTGGCCTCCATCTATCCCCCTCCTCTCTCGCCTCCATCTATCCCCTTCCTCTCTGGCCTCCATTTATCCCCCTCCTCTCTGGCCTCCATCTATCCCCCTCCTCTCTCACCTCCATCTAGCCCCCTCCTCTCTGGCCTCCATTTATCCCTTTCCTCTCTGGCCTCCATCTATCCCCCTCCTCTCTGGCCTCCATCTATCCCCCTCCTCTCTGGCCTCCATCTATCCCCCTCCTCTCTCGCCTCCATCTATCCCCCTCCTCTCTGGCCTCCATTTATCCCTTTCCTCTCTGGCCTCCATCTATCCCCCTCCTCTCTGGCCTCCATCTATCCCCCTCCTCTCTGGCCTCCATCTATCCCCCTCCTCTCTGGCCTCCATCTATCCCCCTCCTCTCTGGCCTCCATCTATCCCCCTCCTCTCTCGCCTCCATCTATCCCCTTCCTCTCTGGCCTCCATCTATCCCCCTCCTCTCTCGCCTCCATCTATCCCCTTCCTCTCTGGCCTCCATCTATCCCACTTCTCTCTCGCCTCCATCTATCCCTTTCCTCTCTGGCCTCCATCTATCCCTTTCCTCTCTGGCCTCCATCTATCCCACTTCTCTCTGGCCTCCATCTATCCCCTTCCTCTCTGGCCTCCATCTATCCCTTTCCTCTCTGGCCTCCATCTATCCCACTTCTCTCTGGCCTCCATCTATCCCCTTCCTCTCTGGCCTCCATCTATCCCTTTCCTCTCTGGCCTCCATCTATCCCACTCCTCTTTGGCCTCCATCTAACATCCTTGCTCCCCTCTAATCCCTTCACTGGCTCCCATTGCCCAACAAAATCATCATAAATTGTTAACCATGATGTACACGGCCGTCCACACCCTGTCCCCTCTGCACATCTCTGACCTGATATCCTGCCACCGTCCCTCACACAGCCTCCCATCCTCCAGTCACCTCCTTCTGCACTCCCCCCTTCTGCACTCCCCCCTTGTTCTTACCTCAAACACCCGCCTCCAAGACTTTGCCCGAGCCTCCCCCATACTCTAAAACACACTGCCCAACACATCCGGCCCTCACTGCCCCGACACATCCGGCTCTCACTGCCCAACACATCCGGCTCTCACTGCCCCGACACATCCGGCTCTCACTGCCCAACACATCCGCCTCTCACTGCCCCGACACATCCGGCTCTCACTGCCCAACACATCCGCCTCTCACTGCCCAACACATCCGGCTGTCACTGCCCAACACATCCGGCTCTCACTGCCGCGACACATCCGGCTCTCACTGCCCAACACATCCGGCTCTCACTGCCCAACACATCCGGCTCTCACTGCCGCGACACATCCGGCTCTCACTGCCCAACACATCCGGCTCTCACTGCCCCGACACATCCGCCTCTCCCTGCCCTGACACATCCGCCTCTCACTGCCCGACACATCCGGCTCTCACTGCCCCGACACATCCGGCTCTCACTGCCCAACACATCCGCCTCTCACTGCCCAACACATCCGGCTGTCACTGCCCGACAAATCCGGCTCTCACTGCCCCCACACATCCGGCTCTCACTGCCCAACACATCCGGCTCTCACTGCCGCGACACATCCGGCTCTCACTGCCCAACACATCCGGCTCTCACTGCCCCGACACATCCGGCTCTCATCCACCATCAAGTACTTCAAAAGTAACCTGAAAACCCATCTCTATATACAGTACAAGGCTACAACCTACAATAACTCTGCATCACACTGTGACTGGCTGCACTTTACCTCCTGTCTCTCTCCCCGCACCTTATAGATTGTAAGCCCTGGCGAGCAGGCTCCTCTCTCCCTATGTAAGTCCTGGCGAGCAGGCTCCTCTCTCCCTATGTAATACCTGGCGGGCAGGCTCCTCTCTCCCTATGTAATACCTGGCGAGCAGGGTCCTCTCTCCCTATGTAATACCTGGCGGGCAGGCTCCTCTCTCCCTATGTTAGCCCTGGTGGGCAGGCTCCTCTCTCCCTATGTAATACCTGGCGGGCAGGCTCCTCTCTCCCTATGTAATACCTGGCGGGCAGGCTCCTCTCTCCCTATATAATACCTGGCGGGCAGGCTCCTCTCTCCCTATGTAATACCTGGCGGGCAGGCTCCTCTCTCCCTATGTAATACCTGGCGGGCAGGCTCCTCTCTCCCTATGTAATACCTGGCGGGCAGGCTCCTCTCTCCCTATGTAAGTCCTGGCGAGCAGGCTCCTCTCTCCCTATGTAATACCTGGCGGGCAGGCTCCTCTCTCCCTATGTAATACCTGGCGAGCAGGGTCCTCTCTCCCTATGTAATACCTGGCGAGCAGGGTCCTCTCTCCCTATGTAATACCTGGCGGGCAGGCTCCTCTCTCCCCATGTAATCCCTGGCGGGCAGGCTCCTCTCTCCCTATGTAATACCTGGCGGGCAGGCTCCTCTCTCCCTATGTAATACCTGGCGGGCAGGCTCCTCTCTCTCTATGTAATACCTGGCGGGCAGGCTCCTCTCTCCCTATGTAATACCTGGCGGGCAGGCTGCTCTCTCCCTATGTAAGTCCTGGCGAGCAGGGTCCTCTCTCCCTATGTAATACCTGGCGAGCAGGGTCCTCTCTCCCTATGTAATACCTGGCGGGCAGGGTCCTCTCTCCCTATGTAATACCTGGCGGACAGGCTCCTCTCTCCCTATGTAATACCTGGCGGGCAGGCTCCTCTCTTCCTATGTAATACCTGGTGGGCAAGCTCCTCTCTCCCTATGTAATACCTGGCGGGCAGGCTTCTCTCTCCCTATGTAAGTCCTGGCGGACAGGCTCCTCTCTCCCTATGTAATACCTGGCGGGCAGGCTCCTCTCTCCCTATGTAATACCTGGCGGGCAGGCTCCTCTCTCCCTATGTAATACCTAGCGGGCAGGCTCCTCTCTCCCTATGTAATACCTGGCGGACAGGCTCCTCTCTCCCTATGTAATACCTGGCGGGCAGGCTCCTCTCTCCCTATGTAATACCTGGCGGGCAGGCTCCTCTCTCCCTATGTAATACCTGGTGGGCAGGCTCCTCTCTCCCTATGTAATACCTAGCGGGCAGGCTCCTCTCTCCCTATGTAAGGCCTGGCGGACAGGCTCTTCTCTCCCTATGTAACACCTGGCGAGCAGGGTCCTCTCTCCCTATGTAATACCTGGCGGGCAGGCTCCTCTCTCCCTATGTAATACCTGGCGGGCAGGCTCCTCTCTCCCTATGTAATACCTGGCGGGCAGGCTCCTCTCTCCCTATGTAATACCTGGCGGGCAGGCTCCTCTCTCCCTATGTAATACCTGGCGGGCAGTCTCCTCTCTACCTATGTAATCCCTGGCGGGCAGGCTCCTCTCTCCCTATGTAATACCTGGCGGGCAGGCTCCTCTCTCCCTATGTAATACCTGGCGGGCAGGCTCCTCTCTCCCTATGTAATACCTGGCGGGCAGGCTCCTCTCTCCCTATGTAATACCTGGCGGGCAGGGTCCTCTCTCCCTATGTAATACCTGGCGGGCAGGCTCCTCTCTCCCTATGTAATACCTGGCGGGCAGGCTCCTCTCTCCCTATGTAATACCTGGTGGGCAGGCTCCTCTCTCCCTATGTAATACCTGGCGGGCAGGCTCCTCTCTCCCTATGTAATACCTGGCGGGCAGGCTCCTCTCTCCCTATGTAAGCCCTGGCGGGCAGGCTCCTCTCTCCCTATGTAATACCTGGCGGGCAGGCTCCTCTCTCCCTATGTAAGCCCTGGCGGGCAGGCTCCTCTCTCCCTATGTAATACCTGGCGGGCAGGCTCCTCTCTCCCTATGTAAGCCCTGGTGGGCAGGCTCCTCTCTCCCTATGTAATACCTGGCGGGCAGGCTCCTCTCTCCCTATGTAATACCTGGCGGGCAGGCTCCTCTCTCCCTATGTAATACCTGGCGGGCAGGCTTTTCTCTCCCTATGTAATACCTGGCGGGCAGGCTCCTCTCTCCCTATGTAATACCTGGCGGGCAGGCTCCTCTCTCCCTATGTAATACCTGGCGGGCAGGCTCCTCTCTCCCTATGTAATACCTGGCGGGCAGGCTCCTCTCTCCCTATGTAATACCTGGCGGGCAGGCTCCTCTCTCCCTATGTAATACCTGGCGGGCAGGCTCCTCTCTCCCTATGTAATACCTGGCGGGCAGGCTCCTCTCTCCCTATGTAATACCTGGTGGGCAGGCTCCTCTCTCCCTATGTAATACCTGGCGGGCAGGCTCCTCTCTCCCTATGTAATCCCTGGCGGGCAGGCTCCTCTCTCCCTATGTAATACCTGGCGGGCAGGGTCCTCTCTCCCTATGTAATACCTGGCGGGCAGGCTCCTCTCTCCCTATGTAATACCTGGCGGGCAGGCTCCTCTCTCCCTATGTAATACCTGGCGGGCAGGCTCCTCTCTCCCTATGTAAGCCCTGGCGGGCAGGCTCCTCTCTCCCTATGTAATACCTGGCGGGCAGGCTCCTCTCTCCCTATGTAATACCTGGCGGGCAGGCTCCTCTCTCCCTATGTAATACCTGGCGGGCAGGCTCCTCTCTCCCTATGTAATACCTGGCGGGCAGGGTCCTCTCTCCCTATGTAATACCTGGCGGGCAGGCTCCTCTTTCTCTATGTAATCCCTGGCGGGCAGGCTCCTCTCTCCCTATGTAATACCTGGCGGGCAGGCTCCTCTCTCCCTATGTAAGCCCTGGCGGGCAGGCTCCTCTCTCCCTATGTAATACCTGGCGGGCAGGCTCCTCTCTCCCTATGTAATACCGGGCGGGCAGGCTCCTCTCTCCCTATGTAATACCGGGCAGGCAGGCTCCTCTTTCCCTATGTAATACCTGGCGGGCAGGCTCCTCTCTCCCTATGTAATACCTGGCGGGCAGGCTCCTCTCTCCCTATGTAATACCTGGCGGGCAGGCTCCTCTCTCCCTATGTAATACCGGGCGGGCAGGCTCCTCTCTCCCTATGTAATACCGGGCAGGCAGGCTCCTCTTTCCCTATGTAATACCTGTGATGTCTCATGGAGATCAGACTCATCTCTCCCTATTTGCATATTTAGGCTGGGTTCACACTACGTATATTTCAGTCAGTATTGTGGTCCTCATATTGCAACCAAAACCAGGAGTGGATTAAAAACACAGAAAGGCTCTGATCACACAATGGTGAAATTGAGTGGATGGCCGTCATATAACAGTAAATAACGGCCATTATTTCAATATAACAGCTGTTGTTTTAAAATAACAGCAAATATTTGCCATTATATGGCGGCCATCCACTCAATTACAACATTGTGTGAACAGAGCCTTTCTGTGTTTTTAATCCACTCCTGGTTTTGGTTGCAATATGAGGACCACAATACTGACTGAAATATACTGACTGAAATATACTGACTGAAATATACTGACTGAAATATACGTAGTGTGAACGCAGCCTAAGAGTGCAGGCAGCAATTTCTCTTTGGTTGTTGCAGCATCGGGGCCGGCAGGAGGGGTAAGTATATGATCCTTTATATAGGGGTAGGATGGGTTCTACCCCGGGTGCCAGGTTCCCTTTAACAATTCCAGAGAGTCGGAGATTGTTGTCTTTACCCTGTTTTTCTTTAGCCATTTAATTTTTTTTTTTATTGTAACTTTATTGCCAATCAATGCGGCCGTGCTCAGGATGAAACATACATGACACGCTGTCACCGGATAAAGAGAAAAATACTACAGAGATATCGGCAAGTTTACACAACTTAACTGGGCTAATGCATTCGCTGAGTGCGATCAATAGAGAGAACGACTGTAAATGAGCCATTTGTGTAATGAACAGCTATGAAGTGGCCGGTGCACCAGCCCGATCAGCTGCCACAACAACGGACAGACGTCTGGTGTGAAGCTTCCTATAAAATGTCGTGTAAACAATGAAGAAATCGTTCAGTGAATGTCAATGCAAATTTCAAAGGATTTTCATCCATTGATGATGCTGGGGGTGGTGGGGGTCTCCCAGCTGAGCATTGAAGATCCTATAGATGACTGTAAACCCAGTCAGTCCCTTAACCCCTTAAGGACAGAGCCAATTTTCGCTTTTGCGTTTTAGTTTTTTCCTCCTGGTCTGCAGCAGCCCAGGGTAATACAGCACTGATCTAATGGATCAATGCTGTATTATTTATTCTACACTGATCTATATGACAGATCTGTGCTGTGTATATAGGGGATCAGTGATGTGTACATAGGAGGCCCCCAAGGGGATCAGTGCTGTGTATATAGGAGCCCCCAGGGGGAAAAGTGCTTTGTATATAGGGGATCAGTGCTGTGTATATAGGAGACCCCCAGGGGGATCAGTGCTGTGTACATAGGAGCCCCCTGGGGGATCAGTGCTTTGTATACAGGGGATCAGTGCTGTATATATAGGAGACCCCCAGGGGGATCAGAGCTGTGTACATAGGAGCCCCCAGGGGCACCAGTGCTTTGTATATAGGGGATCAGTGCTGTGTATATAGGGGCCCCCAAGGGGATCAGTGCTGTGTATATAAGGGGTTCAGTGCTGTGTATATAGGAGCCCCCAAGGGGATCAGTGCTGTGTATATAGGAGCCCCCAAGGGGGTCAGTACTGTGTATATAGGAGCCCCCTAGGGGGATCAGTGCTGTATATATAGGGGATCAGTGCTGTGTATATAGGAGATCAGTGCTGTGTATATAGGAGCCCCCAGGGGGATCAGTGCTGTGTATATAGGGGATCAGTGCTGTGTATATGGGAGACCCCCAGGGGGACCAGTGCTTTGTATATAGGGGATCAGTGCTGTGTGTATATAGGAGACCCCCAGGGGGATCAGAGCAATGTACATAGGAACCCCCAGGGGGATCAGTGCTTTGTATATAGGGGATCAGTGCTATGTATATAGGAGCCCCCCAGAGGGATCAGAGCTGTGTACATAGGAGCCCCCAGGGGGATCAGTGCTTTGTATATAGGGGATCAGTGCTGTGTATATAGGAGCCCCCCAGAGGGATCAGAGCTGTGTACATAGGAGCCCCCAGGGGGATCAGTGCTTTGTATATAGGGGATCAGTGCTGTGTATATAGGGGCCCCCGGAGGATCAGTGCTGTGTATATAGGGGATCAGTGCTGTGTATATAGGAGCCTCCAAGGGGATCAGTGCTGTGTATATAGGAGCCCCCAAGGGGATCAGAGCTGTGTATATAGGAGCCCCCCAGGGAAATCAGTGCTGTGTATATAGGGAATCAGTGCTATGTATATATAGGAGTCCCCCAGGGGGATCAGTGCTGTGTATATAGGAGATCAGTGCTGTGTATATAGGAGCCCCCGGGGGATCAGTGCTGTGTATATAGGAGCCCCCAGGGGGATCACTGCTCTGTATATAGCAGTCCCCCAGGGGGATCAGTGCTGTGTATATAGGACCCCCCAGGGGGATCAGTGCTGTGTATATAGAGGACCCCCAGGGGGATCAGTGCTGTGTATATAGGAGCCTCCAGGGGGATAAGTGCTGTGTATATAGGAGACCCCCGCGGGGATCAGTGCTTTGTATATAGGGGATCCGTGCTGTGTATATAGGGGCCCCCGGAGGATCAGTGCTGTGTATATAGGGGATCAGTGCTGTGTATATAGGAGCCCCCAAGGGGATCAGTGCTGTGTATATAGGAGCCCCCAAGGGGATCAGTGCTGTGTATATAGGAGCCCCCCAGGGGGATCAGTGCTTTGTATATAGGGAATCAGTGCTATGTATATATAGGAGTCCCCCAGGGGGATCAGTGCTGTGTATATAGGAGATCAGTGCTGTGTATATAGGAGACCCCCGCGGGGATCAGTGCTGTGTATATAAGGGATCAGTGCTGTGTATATAGGAGCCCCCATGGGATCAGTGCTGTGTATATAGGAGCCTCCAAGGAGGATCAGTGCTGTGTATATAGAAGTCCCCCAGAGGGATCAATGCTGTGTATATAGGGGATCAGTGCTGTGTATATAGGAGCCCCCAGGGGGATCAGTGCTGAGTATATAGGAGCCCCCAGGGGGATCAGTGCTGTGTATATAGGAGCCCCCAGGGGGATCAGTGCTGTGTATATAGAAGTCCCCCGAGGGGATCAGTGCTTTATATATAGGAGCCCCCCAGGGGGATCAGTGCTGTGTATATAGGAGGCCCCCAGGATGATTAGTGCTGTGTATATACAAGTCCCCCAGGGGGGATCAGTGCTGTTTATATAGGAGCCCCCAGGGGGATCAGTGCTTTGTATATGGGGGATCAGTGCTGTGTATATAGGAGACCCCCAGGGGGATCAGAGCTGTGTACATAGGAGCCCCCACGGGGATTAGTGCTTTGTATATAGGGGATCAGTGCTGTGTATATAGGAGCCCCCCAGGGGGATCAGAGCTGTGTACATAGGAGCCCCCAGGGGGATCAGTGCTTTGTATATAGGGGATCAGTGCTGTGTATATAGGGGCCCCCAGGGGGATCAGTGCTGTGTATATAGGGGATCAGTGCTGTGTATATAGGAGTCCCCAAGGGGATCAGTGCTGTGTATATAGGAGCCCCCAGGGGGATCAGTGCTGTGTATATAGGAGCCCCCCAGGGGGATCAGTGCTGTGTATATAGGGGATCAGTGCTGTATATATAGGAGATCAGTGTTGTGTATATAAGAGCCTCCAGGGGGATCAGTGCTGTGTATATAGGGGATCAATGCTGTGTACATCGGAGACCCCAGGGGGACCAGTGCTTTATATATAGGGGATAAGTGCTGTGTATATAGGAGACCCCCAGGGGGATCAGAGCTGTGTACATAGGAGCCCCCAGGGGAATCAGTGCTTTGTATATAGGGGATCAGTGCTGTGTATATAGGGGCCCCCGGGGGATCAGTGCTGTGTATATAGGGGATCAGTGCTGTGTATATAGGAGCCCCCAAGGGGATCAGTGCTGTGTATATAGGAGCCCCCATGGGGATCAGTGCTGTGTATATAGGAGCCCCCAGGGGATCAGTGCTATTTATATATAGGAGTCCCCCAGGGGGATCAGTGCTGTGTATATAGGAGATCAGTGCTGTGTATATAGGAGCCCCAAGGGGGATCAGTGCTGTGTATATAGGAGCCCCCAGGGGATCACTGCTCTGTATATAGCAGTCCCCCAGGGGGATCAGTGCTGTGTATATAGGACCCCCCAGGGGGATCAGTGCTGTGTATATAGAAGACCCCAAGGGGGATCAGTGCTGTGTATATAGAAGCCTCCAGGGGGATCAGTGCTGTGTATATAGGAGACCCCCGCGGGGATCAGTGCTGTGTATATAGGGGATCAGTGCTGTGTATATAAGAGCCCCCAGGGGGATCAGTGCTGTGTATATAGAAGTCCCCCAGAGGGATCAGTGCTGTGTATATAGGGGATCAGTGCTGAGTATATAGGAGCCCCCAGGGGGATCAGTGCTGTGTATATAGGAGCCCCCAGGGGGATCAGTGCTGTGTAAATAGGAGCCCCCAGGGGGATCAGTGCTGTGTATATAGAAGTCCCCCAAGGGGATCAGTTTTGTGTATATAGGAGCCCCCAGGGGGATCAGTGCTGTGCATATAGGAGCCCCCCAGGGGGATCAGTGCTGTGTATATAGGGGATCAGTGCTGTGTATATATAGGAGTCCCCCAGGGGGATCAGTGCTGTGTATATAGGAGGCCCCCAGGGGGATTAGTGCTGTGTATATACAAGTCCCCCAGGGGGATCAGTGCTGTGTATATAGGAGCTCCCAGGGGGATCAGTGCTTTGTATATAGGGGATCAGTGCTGTGTATATAGGAGACCCCCAGGGGGATCAGAGCTGTGTACATAGCAGCCCCCAGGGGGATTAGTGCTTTGTATATAGGAGATCAGTGCTGTGTATACAGGAGATCTCCAGGGGGATCAGAGCTGTGTACATAGGAGCCCCCAGGGGGATCCGTGCTTTGTATATAGGGGATCAGTGCTGTGTATATAGGGGATCAGTGCTGTGTATATAGGAGACCCCCAGGGGGATCAGAGCTGTGTACATAGGAGCCCCCAGGGGGATCAGTGCTTTGTATATAGGGGATCAGTGCTGTGTATATAGGGGATCAGTGCTGTGTATATAGGGGCCCCCAGGGGAAGCAGTGCTGTGTATATAGGGGATCAGTGGTGTGTATATGGGAGCCCCCCAGGGGGGGGGGATCAGTGCTGTGTATATAGGGGATCAGTGCTGTGTATATAGGAGATCAGTGTTGTGTATATAGGAGCCCCCAGGGGGATCAGTGCTGTGTATATAGGGGATCAGTGCTGTGTACATCGGAGACCCCAGGGGGATCAGAGCTGTGTACATCGGAGACCCCAGAGGGACCAGTGCTTTGTATATAGGGGATCAGTGCGGTGTATATAGGAGACCCCCAGGGGGATCAGAGCTTTGTACATAGGAGCCCCCAGGGGGATCAGTGCTTTGTACATAGGGGATCAGTGCAGTGTATATATGGGCCCCCGGGGGATCAGTGCTGTGTATATAGGGGATCAGTGCTGTGTATATAGGAGCCCCCAAGGGGATCAGTGCTGTGTATAAAGGAGCCCCCAGAGGGATCAGTGCTGTGTATATAGGGGATCAGTGCTGTGTATATAGGAGCCCCCAAGGGGATCAGTGCTGTGTATATAGGAGCCCCCAGAGGGATCAGTGCTGTGTATATAGAAGCCCCCAAGGTAATCAGTGCTGTGTATATAGGGGATCAGTGCTATGTATATATAGGAGTCCCCCAGAGGGATCAGTGCTGTGTATATAGGAGATCAGTACTGTGTATATAGGAGCCCCCAGGGGGATCAGTGCTCTGTATATAGCAGTCCCCCAGGGGGATCAGTGCTGTGTATATAGGACCCCCCAGGGGGATCAGTGCTGTGTATATAGGAGCCCCCAGGGGGATCAGTGCTGTGTATATAGAAGGCCCCCAGGGGGATCAGTGCTGTGTATATATGGGATCAGTGCTGTGTATATAGGAGCCTCCAGAGGGATCAGTGCTGTGTATATAGAAACCCCCAAGGTAATCAGTGCTGTGTATATAGAAGTCCCCCAAGGGGATCAGTTTTGTGTATAAAGGAGCCCCCAGGGGGATCAGTGCTGTGTATATAGGGGATCAGTGCTGTGCTTATAGGAGCCCCCAAGGGGATCAGTGCTGTGTATATAGGAGCCCCCCAGGGGGATCAGTGCTGTGTATATAGGGGATCAGTGCTGTGTATATATCGGAGTACCCCAGGGGGATCAGTGCTGTGTATATAGGAGGCCCAGGGGGATCAGCGCTGTGTATATACAAGTCCCCCAGGGGGATTAGTGCTGTGTGTATAGGAGCCCCCAGGGGATCAGTGCTTTGTATATAGGGGATCAGTGCTGTGTATATAGGAGACCCCAGGGGGATCAGTGCTGTGTATATAGGAGACCCCAGGGGGATCAGTGCTGTGTATATAGGAGACCCCCACGGGGATCAGAGCTGTGTACAAAGGAGCCCCCAGGGGGATTAGTGCTTTGTATATAGGGGATCAGTGCTGTGTATATAGGAGACCCCCAGGGGGATCAGAGCTGTGTACATAGGAGCCCCCAGGGGGATCAGTGCTTTGTATATAGGGGATCAGTGCTGTGTATATAGGAGACCCCCAGGGGGATCAGAGCTGTGTACATAGGAGCCCCTAGGGGGATCAGTGCTTTGTATATAGGGGATCAGTGCTGTGTATATAGGGACCCCCAGGGGGATCAGTGCTGTGTATATAGGGGATCAGTGCTGTGTATATAGGAGCCCCCAAGGGGATCAGTGCTGTGTATATAAGAGCCCCCAAGGGGATCAGTGCTGTGTATATAGGAGCCCCCCAGGGGGATCAGTGCTATGTATATATAGGAGTCCCCCAGGGGGATCAGTGCTGTGTATATAGGAGATCAGTGCTGTGTATATAGGAGCCCCCAGGGGGATCAGTGCTCTGTATATAGCAGTCCCCCAGGGGGATCATTGCTGTGTATATAGGACCCCCCAGGGGGATCAGTGCTGTGTATATAGGAGCCCCCAGGGGGATCAGTGCCATGTATATAGAAGGCCCCCAGGGGGATCAGTGCTGTGTATATAGGGGATCAGTGCTGTGTATATAGAAGCCCCCAAGGTAATCAGCGCTGTGTATATAGAAGTCCCCCAAGGGGATCAGTTTTGTGTATATAGGAGCCCCCAGGGGGATCAGTGCTGTGTATATAGGGGATCAGTGCTGTGCATATAGAAGCCCCCAAGGGGATCAGTGCTGTGTATATAGGAGCCCCCAAGGGGATCAGTGCTGTGTATATTGGAGTCCCCCAGGGGGATCAGTGCTGTGTATATAGGGGATCAGTGCTGTGTATATATAGGAGTCCCCCAGGAAGATCAGTGCTGTGTATATAGGATGCCCCCAGGGGGATCAGTGCTGTGTATATACAAGTCCCCCAGGGGGATTAGTGCTGTGTGTATAGGAGCCCCCAGGGGATCAGTGCTTTGTATATAGGGGATCAGTGCTGTGTATATAGGGGATCAGTGCTGTGTATATAGGAGACCCCCAGGGGGATCAGAGCTGTGTACAAAGGAGCCCCCAGGGGGATTAGTGCTATGTATATAGGGGATCAGTGCTGTGTATAGGAGACCTCCAGGGGGATCAGAGCTGTGTACATAGGAGCCCCCAGGGGGATCAGTGCTTTGTATATAGGAGGGCCGGAGCAGGGACGCAGTCATGTGAGGAGGCCCGCATGACTGGGGTTTGTAGGAGGCGTACGTAGGTACGTGGGGGGCGGAGCTTGGTTAATATATGCACTGACGGCCGGGGGGGGCGCTAATCAGTCGGCGGGAACCACGGAGCAGTTAGGTCACCCGCACTCTGCCTCTCCTGCAATGGCCGCCGTCATGGACCTCCTGGAGCAGCTGCGGGCTGCTGCCGGCACTGCGGACGCGGTTTGGCTGCAGGAGCGGCTTCGAGGTCTGTTGGACGAGGTCCCGTCGGGGTCTGGCTCCCTTCCCTCTGCCTCCCCGTCTCCTCCTGCTCTCCCTCCCACCTTGTCCCCTCCTTTATTCTCCGCTCCTGATTCCCCCCCTCCCGCCCAGGCCCCCCGGCGGGTAGCCCGACGCACCCGGCCTCCTGCTCGCCTCAGCCCAGAGCAGGAGGCTCTTAGTTCCAGGCGGCGCCGGCGGAGCCCCTCCGGGGACCCTCCGGCCCGAGGCCCGCGGCCTACAGCCGGCGGCAGGCGGGCTCGGGCCGGTAGGAATCCGCAGAGGCGGCCTGGTCCAGCGGCGCGGCGCAGGTCTCCCCCCGGCAGGGGGGCGGGGCCTTCGCCCGCTTCCTCCACAGCACGTGCCACCTCTTCGGCGGCGCGCCCCGGCGATGCTCCGGTCGGGCCGCCGGCTTCCCTGCCTGACTTCCAGACCCCATCCTTGAGCAGGCCCCGGCCGGGGCCCAGCACTAGAAGCAGCATGGGGGGAATAGGTGTGGGCGGGGTGCCGCTCCAAGCAGCGTCCCAGCGGCGCTCACAGGCAGCCTCATTACAGGGGCTCCATGCTGCCCCCCAGCAACACCCTCTTGGGGCCTTACAGCATCGACCTCTGGCAGTGGGGCGCGATCCCCGGGCGGCAGTGGTTCCGGCGGCTGGGCAGTCGAGCTCCAGCCTTTCTGCAGATCGGGCTAATGAAGAGGCCCCCCATGAGGTGCCAGGATCAACTGACCAGCGTATGGATTCTCCGCAGTCAGCTGGTGGGCCCACAGCACCTACGCAGCTCGGTGAGTGTCTGTCCTTGTCCCATCCTTTCCCACCTATATTGATGTCGCAGGGCGCTAGTGTTAGACCCCCCTTGGGTTCCCCGGGTCCCCCTTTTAGCGGGTTGGGGGAGGGGGCTAGTGGATATGGGGATAGTATAAGTGAGTTATTGGGGAGTGTGCGGGAGCTTTTGGCCCGTTGTGAATCGGGATCGGGTCAGAGTAGTGGGGTGTCCCCCGTGCGGGCTTGGGTGAATGACCAGGTAGCGGGAGCGGGGGGGGCTAACGCAGTGGTGGCCAGTCAGAGTGTGGGGGTTCCTAGCAGCTGTGGGGTAGCAGTGTCGGTGCAGACGGAACAGGAAAAGGTAGAGCAAGTGCGGTTGGATGATAGGGCAAAGGGGGAGGTGTACGTCTGTTTCGAGGGACCGTTGGGGTCGCATTTAAAAAAAGAGGTTCGGGAAAAAATATGGAAGGACGAATATATAGAAATATTTTCGCTCCTTCCTCTGGAGAAGTTCAACCTAGATAAGGGGAAGAAGGAGGATAGCAGGAAGGAGGAAGAGGAGAAGAGAAGGTGGCGGTTGATCCCTCAGACATTCAGTAATTGGCTGCAGGCGTTCGCCATTTTGGCAAGCGTAGTAGGGGAAAAGACGCCGGACCACTGTTCCGCGCTTTTCTGTTATATGGACGCCATTGGGGAGGCTCATCGTACATACGGCGGCCAGGCTTGGCTCCGGTACGATGAGCAATTCCGGCAACGGAAAGCAATACGTCCGAGCATACGTTGGGATCACAAGGACATTGGTCTTTGGCTTAGGGTTATGGCCCCGACGCGTTATGGGCACCCCTTTCAGGGAGGGGCCGGCACTGCCGGCCAGACGGGTGGTGCGGGATCGTCAGCTCAGTCCGGGCAACAAGGGGGGCAAAAATCAGGAGTCTGCTGGCAGTTTAATGACGGCCAATGCAGATGGGGCTATAGTTGTCGGTTTAAACACGTCTGTTCCGTATGTAACGGTACCACCCATGGGTCGGCAAAATGTTTTAAGAGAGGGCGGGGTAGAGGGGCCGGGCAGGGGAATACGCAAGGGGGAGACGCCGGTGAATCTAACCGCGATGCTCCCGCACCTAAATAGATTCCCGGATAGGCAAAAAGCGAGTTTATTGATTGGTGGTTTCCGTGATGGGTTTGTAATTCCCGCCCCGTCTCATCACGTCCCCTTATCGTTGCGGAACCTCAAATCGGCTTATCAGTTTCCCCGGGTGGTTAGTGAGAAGTTGGCAAAGGAAGTAGCCCTGGGACGGATGGCGGGCCCTTATCGCCTCCCTCCTGTGGAGGGCCTGGTGGTTTCTCCCTTGGGTGTGGTGCCTAAGAAGGAGCCTGATAAATTTAGGCTAATACACCATCTTTCGCACCCCAGGGGTTCCTCGGTCAATGACGGCATAGATCCGGACTTATGCTCCGTGGTCTATACGTCGTTTGATGCGGCGTTGAAATGGGTCAGGTTCTATGGCAGGGGGGCGTTGATGGCGAAAACGGACGTGGAGTCGGCCTTCCGCCTGTTGCCGGTGCATCCGGACAGTGTCCGGCTGCTGGGGTGTCATTGGGACGGTGCATATTTTGTGGATCGGTGTCTGCCCATGGGGTGTTCCATCTCATGTGCATACTTCGAGGCCTTTAGTTCGTTCCTGGAGTGGACTGTACGGGACGTGGCCGGTGTTGCGTCCCTGATTCACTACCTCGACGACTTTCTGTGCATCGGTCCGTCTGGCTCCCCTGTCTGTCGGTCGCTGCTGGGTGCGGTGGAGTGGGTGGCTAGGTCGTTTGGCGTCCCTTTGGCGCCGGACAAGACGGAGGGCCCTACTACGGAGCTCTCCTTCTTGGGGATCACCATTGATTCCGTGGCCTTTGAGTGTCGACTGCCGGAGGACAAACTCCAGTCCTTGCGGGAGGGCGTGGGGAAAATGGCGCGCCAGAAGAAGGTCCAGCTGAGAGAGTTGCAGGTCTTGCTAGGCAGGCTGAACTTCGCCTGCAGAATCATCCCTATGGGGAGGGTGTTTTGCCGGAGGTTGGCGGCTGCTACCTCCGGGGTAACGGCTCCTCATCATTATGTTCGCCTTACTAGGGAACATAGGGATGATCTTGGGGTTTGGGGGTCGTTCCTGGAGCAGTATAATGGGAGATCGCTGTTGATGTCGGAGGTCATGGATAGCGCTGACTTCGACCTTTTCACTGATGCGGCAGGTAGTGTGGGCTTTGGGGCTTATTGCCAAGGGCAATGGTGCGCGGCGCGATGGCCGCCCGGATGGGTCGGCTCGGCTTTGGGGCGGAATCTGGCCTTCCTGGAATTGTTCCCCATAGTGGTTGCTGTGTTCTTGTGGGGGGAGGAGTTTCGGAACAGGAAGGTCAGGTTTCATTGCGATAATATGGCAGTAGTATCGGCCATCAATAACCTGACGGCATCATCCCCTCCAGTGGTTCGGCTTCTTCGTTGTCTGGTGTTGGAGTGCTTGAAACGGAATGCTTGGGTGGTGGCTGTGCATGTGCCGGGAATCCTTAACTCAATTGCTGATTCTCTCTCCCGCTCGCAGTTCAACCGATTTCGGGAGCTGGCGCCGGAGGCGGAGTCCCAAGGGCGGGAATGCCCTCAACACCTGTGGGAGCTGGGCTTCGAGCGGCAGGGCAATTGATTCAAGGTTCCCTGGCACCTGGTACGTGGAAAGCCTATGCGGCCGCATGGGAACTTTGGGAGGAGTGGTGCGTTGGGTTTGGGGGGGTCGTGTCAGATGAGGATATGAAGTTGGCTCTGTTGTGTTGGGTGGGGTTTATGTCGGCCTCGGGCTGGTCCGTGGCTAGATTGAATAGAGTGTTGGCGGGTTTGGCTTTCGGGCTTAAGCT
This sequence comes from Dendropsophus ebraccatus, assembly GCA_027789725.1. NCBI lineage: Eukaryota > Metazoa > Chordata > Amphibia > Anura > Hylidae > Dendropsophus > Dendropsophus ebraccatus. Next base: position 33,195,250 of record JAQFWZ010000025.1, read on the forward strand.
ACGGGGGTACCGGGACGTGACCAAGGATTTTTTGGTAGTGCAGGCGGCTAAGGGTTTCCGGAGAGGTGTCGTGTCTCGGGATGGTAGGAGGCCGGTTTGTTTTCAGTTGTTGGAGCGGTTGGGGGAGCAGACTAGTTGTGTTTGTAGTTCCGGATTTGAGGGTGTGCTCTTTAGACTCGCGTTCTCATTGGCCTTTTTTGGGGCATTGCGAGTTGGGGAATTGGTAGCTCCCAGCGGTAAGAGGGTCGGGGGTTTGTTGAAAGAGGATGTAGTATTGCATCAGGATAGGATAGAATTTTGGATCCGGCGGTCAAAGACGGATCAGGTTGGTAGGGGCCGACGGGTGGTCCTGGGTAAGCTGACGGGTTCTGACATGTGTCCGGTTCTTTGTTTAGGGCGGTATTGGGGAGTGCGTCCTTCGGGGGTGGCCCCTTTGTTATGTCATGCGGATGGGACCTTTCTGTCCCGATACCAGTTCACGGTTGTTTTTAGGAGGTGTTTGTCGGAGCTGGGGTTGGATGCATCCTGTTTTGCCCCTCATTCGTTTCGTATAGGGGCGGCTACGGAAGCCGCTGGTTGGGGCTTGGGTGCCGACGTAGTCAAGCGGATTGGGCGATGGGAATCTGAGCGTTTTAGAACGTATGTGAGGCCACATCTAGTTTGAAGGCAAGGGGAAGGTAGGAGTGGGGGAGGAGTGTTGGGTTGTTTCTGTCACGTCTCTTTTTTTCTTTTTTCTCTCGTTGCAGTTCGACCTCCTTGCCTGGTGTGGATCTTTGGGCATTCCTATGTGGCTAGGGGGGCCCGGCGGGCGGATGTGCGCCCGAATGGAAGGCAGCTGGGGTTCCCGAGAGAGGCCGCGGTGATCAGGTGGCTGGGTTTTAGTGGGTTAGTGTGGAGCAGGGTCTTGCCGGAATTACGGAAGGCTTCATTGCTTGACAGAGTCCCTGATGTGTTGGTGCTCCATGTTGGGGGCAATGATTTGGGGGTTCGGCCCATGCGGGAGCTTATTAGGGATATTAGGAACGACTTGTTCAGGATTTGGGTCCAATATCCGGGGCTGATCACGGTATGGTCAGAGATCGTGCCTCGAGCTACCTGGCGCACGGCGCGATCTGTGGATAAGCTTAACAGGGCTAGGGTGAAAGTGAACAGGGCTGTGTCTGGTTTTGTGATCCGGAATGGGGGACTGGCGGTGAGACACATCTATTTGGAAAACAGGGGGGAGGATTACTGGCTTACGGATGGTGTGCATCTGAATGCAGTGGGCATGGACCTATGGGCTCTGGCATTGCAAGAGGGAGTGGAGAGAGCTTTGATCCTGTGGGGTAACTCGCATGCTTGAGGGGGTCAAGGCCTGCTCGTTGTGGCGGGGGGGGTCCTTGTAGTTGGAGGTAAATTGACGGGGGGATGGGGGGTTCATCCGGGGTATGACCCTCCTCCTCATTTCTGGAAGTAATTAAATGGTGGTCTGGCGCAGGTGGACTCTCAAGGAAGGTTTATCACCGGAGAGTTGGTGGTTTGCATGGTAGCCATATTGGGCTTGGTGTCCCTGAGTCTGGGGGGCGGCTGGGGGCAATATATATATAGATAACTAACCGATGTGTTAGTGCGGGCGTCAGATCTATGTAGCTACAAGGACCTCCCTCAAGGGTTAGTTAGAGTATCGGTTTATACTGTTAATAACTTGTATGTTTTATCTGTTAATAAATATTGGCTGCTGTGGCCATTATTATCCAAACAGTGGTTGTGTCATTATTCAAGGGGGAGGAGCGGCCGGGGTGTAACGGAAGGGGGATTGGCATTGGGATTGTGGCGTATGGAAGCCGTACTCTGCAATACCAAAGTCAAGGAGGGCCGGAGCAGGGACGCAGTCATGTGAGGAGGCCCGCATGACTGGGGTTTGTAGGAGGCGTACGTAGGTACGTGGGGGGCGGAGCTTAGTTAATATATGCACTGACGGCCGGGGGGGGCGCTAATCAGTCGGCGGGAACCACGGAGCAGTCCCACCCTCCCTCCCCTTTTTTGGTTTGCTACCGGTTGGTGGGGGTTGTTTGTGGTTGAGTTGGGGGGGTTGGGGGGGTCACAGCATTCTTGGGTGCGTTAGGGGGTGCAGGTGTCATTGCAGCCAGGCGGGGGGGGTCCTTGTAGTTGGAGGTAAATTGACGGGGGGATGGGGGGTTCATCCGGGGTATGACCCTCCTCCTCATTTCTGGAAGTAATTAAATGGTGGTCTGGCGCAGGTGGACTCTCAAGGAAGGTTTATCACCGGAGAGTTGGTGGTTTGCATGGTAGCCATATTGGGCTTGGTGTCCCTGAGTCTGGGGGGCGGCTGGGGGCAATATATATATAGATAACTAACCGATGTGTTAGTGCGGGCGTCAGATCTATGTAGCTACAAGGACCTCCCTCAAGGGTTAGTTAGAGTATCGGTTTATACTGTTAATAACTTGTATGTTTTATCTGTTAATAAATATTGGCTGCTGTGGCCATTATTATCCAAACAGTGGTTGTGTCATTATTCAAGGGGGAGGAGTGGCCGGGGTGTAACGGAAGGGGGATTGGCATTGGGATTGTGGCGTATGGAAGCCGTACTCTGCAATACCAAAGTCAAGGGGATCAGTGCTGTGTATATAGGAGACCCCCAGGGGGATCAGAGCTGTGTACATAGGAGCCCCCAGTGGGATCAGTGCTTTGTATATAGGGGATCAGTGCTGTGTATATAGGGGCCCCCAGGGGGATCAGTGCTGTGTATATAGGGGATCAGTGCTGTGTATATAGGAGCCACCAAGGGGATCAGTGCTGTGTATATAGGAGCCCCTAAGGGGATCAGTGCTGTGTATATAGGAGCCCCCCAGGGGGATCAGTGCTGTGTATATAGGGGATCAGTGCTGTGTTTATAGGAGACCCCCAGGGAGATCAGAGCTGTGTACATAGGAGCCCCCAGGGGGATAAGTGCTTTGTATATAGGGGATCAGTGCTTTGTATATAGGAGACCCCAGGGAGATTAGTGCTTTGTATATAGGGGATCAGTGCTGGGTATATAGGGGCCCCCGGGGGATCAGTGCTATGTATATAGGGGATCAGTGCTGTGTATATAGGAGCCCCCAAGGGGATCAGTGCTGTGTATATAGGAGCCCCCAAGGGGATCAGTGTTGTGTATATAGGAGTCCCCCAGGGGGATCAGTGCTGTGTATATAGGGGCCCCCAGGGGGATCAGTGCTGTGTATATAGGAGGACCCAGGGGGATCAGTGCTGTGTATATAGGAGGACCCAGGGGGATCAGTGCTGTGTATATAGGAGGGATCAGTGCTATGTATATAGGGGGATCAGTGCTGTGTATATAGGAGGACCCAGGGGGATCAGTGCTGTGTATATAGGAGGACCCAGGGGGATCAGTGCTGTGTATATAGGGGATCAGTGCTGTGTATATAGGAGCCCCCAAGGGGATCAGTGCTGTGTATATAGGAGCCCCCAAGGGGATCAGTGTTGTGTATATAGGAGTCCCCCAGGGGGATCAGTGCTGTGTATATAGGGGATCAGTGCTTTGTATATATAGGAGTGCCCCAAGGAGATCAGTGCTGTGTATATAGGAGCCCCCAGGGGGATCAGTGCTGTGTATATAGGGGATCAGTGCTGTGTACATCAGAGCCCCCAGGGGGACCAGTGCTTTGTATATAAGGGATCAGTGCTGTGTATATAGGAGACCCCCAGGGGGATCAGAGCTGTGTACATAGGAGATCAGTGCTGTGTATATAGGGGATCAGTGCTATGTATATAGGAGCCCCCAGGGGGATCAGTGCTGTGTATATAGGAGGCCCCCAGGGGGATCAGTGCTGTGTATATAGGGGATCAGTGCTGTGAATATAGGAGCCCCCAGGGGGATCAGTGCTGTGTATATAGGAGGCCCCCAGGGGGATCAGTGCTGTGTATATAGGAGCCCCCAGGGGGATCAGTGCTGTAAATATACGAGGCCCCCAGGGGGATCAGTGCTGTGTATATAGGAGCCCCCAGGGGGATCAGTGCTGTATATATAAGGGTCGCCCAGTGGGATCAGTGCTGTGTATATAGGAGCCCCCAGGGAGATCAGTGTTTTGTATATAGGGGATCACTGCTGTGTATATAGGAGACCCCCAGGGGGATCAGTGCTGTGTATATAGGGGATCAGTGCTGTGTATATAGGGGCCCCCCAGGGGGATCAGTGCTGTGTATATAGGGGATCAGTGCTGTGTATATAGGGGATCAGTGCTGTGTATATAGGGGCCCCCAAGGTGACTTCTAATTAATGTATGTGAAAAAAAAGTTTTTTTTTTACTAAAAAACTCCCTCCCCTAATAAAAATGTCTCATTTTAGAAATAAAAAAAATAAACCTATTTGGTATCGTCGCATGCGTAATCGCCCGAGCTATTATATTATCACATTCCTGATCTCGCACGGTAAACAGCGTAAGCGCAAAATTGCTGATTTTTTTGTCTCATCAAATCCAGAAAAATTGTAACAAGTGATCAAAAAGTTGCATCAAAGCAACCAAGGTACCGATAGAAAGTACAGGCGCAAAAACAGCACCTCACACAGCCCCATAGACCAAAGGATAACAGTGTTATACAGAGGGAATAGAGCACAGGATAACAGTGTTATACAGAGGGAATAGAGCACAGGATAACAGAGTTATACAGAGGGAATAGAGCACAGGATAACAGCGTTATAAGGAGGGAATAGAGCAAAGGATAACAGCGTTATACAGAGGGAATAGACCAAAGGATAACAGTGTTATAAGGAGGGAATAGAGCACAGGATAACACCGTTATATGGAGGGAATAGAGCAAAGGATAGCAGCGTTATACAGAGGGAATAGAGCACAGGATAACAGCGTTATACAGAGGGAATAGAGCACAGGATAACAGCCTTATACAGAGGGAATAGAGCACAGGATAACAGCGTTATACAGAGGGAATAGACCAAAGGATAACAGTGTTATAAGGAGGGCAATTGATTCAAGGTTCCCTGGCACCTGGTACGTGGAAAGCCTATGCGGCCGCATGGGAACTTTGGGAGGAGTGGTGCGTTGGGTTTGGGGGGGTCGTGTCAGATGAGGATATGAAGTTGGCTCTGTTGTGTTGGGTGGGGTTTATGTCGGCCTCGGGCTGGTCCGTGGCTAGATTGAATAGAGTGTTGGCGGGTTTGGCTTTCGGGCTTAAGCTACGGGGGTACCGGGACGTGACCAAGGATTTTTTGGTAGTGCAGGCGGCTAAGGGTTTCCGGAGAGGTGTCGTGTCTCGGGATGGTAGGAGGCCGGTTTGTTTTCAGTTGTTGGAGCGGTTGGGGGAGCAGACTAGTTGTGTTTGTAGTTCCGGATTTGAGGGTGTGCTCTTTAGACTCGCGTTCTCATTGGCCTTTTTTGGGGCATTGCGAGTTGGGGAATTGGTAGCTCCCAGCGGTAAGAGGGTCGGGGGTTTGTTGAAAGAGGATGTAGTATTGCATCAGGATAGGATAGAATTTTGGATCCGGCGGTCAAAGACGGATCAGGTTGGTAGGGGCCGACGGGTGGTCCTGGGTAAGCTGACGGGTTCTGACATGTGTCCGGTTCTTTGTTTAGGGCGGTATTGGGGAGTGCGTCCTTCGGGGGTGGCCCCTTTGTTATGTCATGCGGATGGGACCTTTCTGTCCCGATACCAGTTCACGGTTGTTTTTAGGAGGTGTTTGTCGGAGCTGGGGTTGGATGCATCCTGTTTTGCCCCTCATTCGTTTCGTATAGGGGCGGCTACGGAAGCCGCTGGTTGGGGCTTGGGTGCCGACGTAGTCAAGCGGATTGGGCGATGGGAATCTGAGCGTTTTAGAACGTATGTGAGGCCACATCTAGTTTGAAGGCAAGGGGAAGGTAGGAGTGGGGGAGGAGTGTTGGGTTGTTTCTGTCACGTCTCTTTTTTTCTTTTTTCTCTCGTTGCAGTTCGACCTCCTTGCCTGGTGTGGATCTTTGGGCATTCCTATGTGGCTAGGGGGGCCCGGCGGGCGGATGTGCGCCCGAATGGAAGGCAGCTGGGGTTCCCGAGAGAGGCCGCGGTGATCAGGTGGCTGGGTTTTAGTGGGTTAGTGTGGAGCAGGGTCTTGCCGGAATTACGGAAGGCTTCATTGCTTGACAGAGTCCCTGATGTGTTGGTGCTCCATGTTGGGGGCAATGATTTGGGGGTTCGGCCCATGCGGGAGCTTATTAGGGATATTAGGAACGACTTGTTCAGGATTTGGGTCCAATATCCGGGGCTGATCACGGTATGGTCAGAGATCGTGCCTCGAGCTACCTGGCGCACGGCGCGATCTGTGGATAAGCTTAACAGGGCTAGGGTGAAAGTGAACAGGGCTGTGTCTGGTTTTGTGATCCGGAATGGGGGACTGGCGGTGAGACACATCTATTTGGAAAACAGGGGGGAGGATTACTGGCTTACGGATGGTGTGCATCTGAATGCAGTGGGCATGGACCTATGGGCTCTGGCATTGCAAGAGGGAGTGGAGAGAGCTTTGATCCTGTGGGGTAACTCGCATGCTTGAGGGGGTCAAGGCCTGCTCGTTGTGGCGGGGGGGGTCCTTGTAGTTGGAGGTAAATTGACGGGGGGATGGGGGGTTCATCCGGGGTATGACCCTCCTCCTCATTTCTGGAAGTAATTAAATGGTGGTCTGGCGCAGGTGGACTCTCAAGGAAGGTTTATCACCGGAGAGTTGGTGGTTTGCATGGTAGCCATATTGGGCTTGGTGTCCCTGAGTCTGGGGGGCGGCTGGGGGCAATATATATATAGATAACTAACCGATGTGTTAGTGCGGGCGTCAGATCTATGTAGCTACAAGGACCTCCCTCAAGGGTTAGTTAGAGTATCGGTTTATACTGTTAATAACTTGTATGTTTTATCTGTTAATAAATATTGGCTGCTGTGGCCATTATTATCCAAACAGTGGTTGTGTCATTATTCAAGGGGGAGGAGCGTCCGGGGTGTAACGGAAGGGGGATTGGCATTGGGATTGTGGCGTATGGAAGCCGTACTCTGCAATACCAAAGTCAAGGAGGGCCGGAGCAGGGACGCAGTCATGTGAGGAGGCCCGCATGACTGGGGTTTGTAGGAGGCGTACGTAGGTACGTGGGGGGCGGAGCTTAGTTAATATATGCACTGACGGCCGGGGGGGGCGCTAATCAGTCGGCGGGAACCACGGAGCAGTCCCACCCTCCCTCCCCTTTTTTGGTTTGCTACCGGTTGGTGGGGGTTGTTTGTGGTTGAGTTGGGGGGGTTGGGGGGGTCACAGCATTCTTGGGTGCGTTAGGGGGTGCAGGTGTCATTGCAGCCAGGCGGGGGGGGTCCTTGTAGTTGGAGGTAAATTGACGGGGGGATGGGGGGTTCATCCGGGGTATGACCCTCCTCCTCATTTCTGGAAGTAATTAAATGGTGGTCTGGCGCAGGTGGACTCTCAAGGAAGGTTTATCACCGGAGAGTTGGTGGTTTGCATGGTAGCCATATTGGGCTTGGTGTCCCTGAGTCTGGGGGGCGGCTGGGGGCAATATATATATAGATAACTAACCGATGTGTTAGTGCGGGCGTCAGATCTATGTAGCTACAAGGACCTCCCTCAAGGGTTAGTTAGAGTATCGGTTTATACTGTTAATAACTTGTATGTTTTATCTGTTAATAAATATTGGCTGCTGTGGCCATTATTATCCAAACAGTGGTTGTGTCATTATTCAAGGGGGAGGAGCGGCCGGGGTGTAACGGAAGGGGGATTGGCATTGGGATTGTGGCGTATGGAAGCCGTACTCTGCAATACCAAAGTCAAGGGGATCAGTGCTGTGTATATAGGAGACCCCCAGGGGGATCAGAGCTGTGTACATAGGAGCCCCCAGTGGGATCAGTGCTTTGTATATAGGGGATCAGTGCTGTGTATATAGGGGCCCCCAGGGGGATCAGTGCTGTGTATATAGGGGATCAGTGCTGTGTATATAGGAGCCACCAAGGGGATCAGTGCTGTGTATATAGGAGCCCCTAAGGGGATCAGTGCTGTGTATATAGGAGCCCCCCAGGGGGATCAGTGCTGTGTATATAGGGGATCAGTGCTGTGTATATATAGGAGTCCCCCAGGGGGATCAGTGCTGTGTATATAGGAGATCAGTGCTGTGTGTATAGGAGCCCCCAGGGGGACCAGTGCTTTGTATATATAGGAGCCCCCCAGGGGGATCAGTGCTGTGTATATAGGAGATCAGTGCTGTGTATATAGGAGCCCCTAGGGGGACCAGTGCTTTGTATATAGGGGATCAGTGCTGTGTTTATAGGAGACCCCCAGGGAGATCAGAGCTGTGTACATAGGAGCCCCCAGGGGGATAAGTGCTTTGTATATAGGGGATCAGTGCTTTGTATATAGGAGACCCCAGGGAGATTAGTGCTTTGTATATAGGGGATCAGTGCTGGGTATATAGGGGCCCCCGGGGGATCAGTGCTATGTATATAGGGGATCAGTGCTGTGTATATAGGAGCCCCCAAGGGGATCAGTGCTGTGTATATAGGAGCCCCCAAGGGGATCAGTGTTGTGTATATAGGAGTCCCCCAGGGGGATCAGTGCTGTGTATATAGGGGCCCCCAGGGGGATCAGTGCTGTGTATATAGGAGGAGCCAGGGGGATCAGTGCTGTGTATATAGGAGGACCCAGGGGGATCAGTGCTGTGTATATAGGAGGGATCAGTGCTATGTATATAGGGGGATCAGTGCTGTGTATATAGGAGGACCCAGGGGGATCAGTGCTGTGTATATAGGAGGACCCAGGGGGATCAGTGCTGTGTATATAGGGGATCAGTGCTGTGTATATAGGAGCCCCCAAGGGGATCAGTGCTGTGTATATAGGAGCCCCCAAGGGGATCAGTGTTGTGTATATAGGAGTCCCCCAGGGGGATCAGTGCTGTGTATATAGGGGATCAGTGCTTTGTATATATAGGAGTGCCCCAAGGAGATCAGTGCTGTGTATATAGGAGCCCCCAGGGGGATCAGTGCTGTGTATATAGGGGATCAGTGCTGTGTACATCAGAGCCCCCAGGGGGACCAGTGCTTTGTATATAAGGGATCAGTGCTGTGTATATAGGAGACCCCCAGGGGGATCAGAGCTGTGTACATAGGAGATCAGTGCTGTGTATATAGGGGATCAGTGCTATGTATATAGGAGCCCCCAGGGGGATCAGTGCTGTGTATATAGGAGGCCCCCAGGGGGATCAGTGCTGTGTATATAGGGGATCAGTGCTGTGAATATAGGAGCCCCCAGGGGGATCAGTGCTGTGTATATAGGAGGCCCCCAGGGGGATCAGTGCTGTGTATATAGGAGCCCCCAGGGGGATCAGTGCTGTAAATATACGAGGCCCCCAGGGGGATCAGTGCTGTGTATATAGGAGCCCCCAGGGGGATCAGTGCTGTATATATAAGGGTCGCCCAGTGGGATCAGTGCTGTGTACATAGGAGCCCCCAGGGAGATCAGTGTTTTGTATATAGGGGATCACTGCTGTGTATATAGGAGACCCCCAGGGGGATCAGTGCTGTGTATATAGGGGATCAGTGCTGTGTATATAGGGGCCCCCCAGGGGGATCAGTGCTGTGTATATAGGGGATCAGTGCTGTGTATATAGGGGATCAGTGCTGTGTATATAGGGGCCCCCAAGGTGACTTCTAATTAATGTATGTGAAAAAAAAGTTTTTTTTTTACTAAAAAACTCCCTCCCCTAATAAAAATGTCTCATTTTAGAAATAAAAAAAATAAACCTATTTGGTATCGTCGCATGCGTAATCGCCCGAGCTATTATATTATCACATTCCTGATCTCGCACGGTAAACAGCGTAAGCGCAAAATTGCTGATTTTTTTGTCTCATCAAATCCAGAAAAATTGTAACAAGTGATCAAAAAGTTGCATCAAAGCAACCAAGGTACCGATAGAAAGTACAGGCGCAAAAACAGCACCTCACACAGCCCCATAGACCAAAGGATAACAGTGTTATACAGAGGGAATAGAGCACAGGATAACAGTGTTATACAGAGGGAATAGAGCACAGGATAACAGAGTTATACAGAGGGAATAGAGCACAGGATAACAGCGTTATAAGGAGGGAATAGAGCAAAGGATAACAGCGTTATACAGAGGGAATAGACCAAAGGATAACAGTGTTATAAGGAGGGAATAGAGCACAGGATAACACCGTTATATGGAGGGAATAGAGCAAAGGATAGCAGCGTTATACAGAGGGAATAGAGCACAGGATAACAGCGTTATACAGAGGGAATAGAGCACAGGATAACAGCCTTATACAGAGGGAATAGAGCACAGGATAACAGCGTTATACAGAGGGAATAGACCAAAGGATAACAGTGTTATAAGGAGGGAATAGAGCACAGGATAACACCGTTATATGGAGGGAATAGAGCAAAGGATAGCAGCGTTATACAGAGGGAATAGAGCACAGGATAACAGCGTTATACAGAGGGAATAGAGCACAGGATAACAGCCTTATACAGAGGGAATAGAGCACAGGATAACAGTGTTATACAGAGGGAATAGAGCAAAGGATAACAGTGTTATAAGGAGGGAATAGAGCAAAGGATAACAGCGTTATACAGAGGGAATAGAGCACAGAATAACAGCGTTATACAGGGGGAATAGAGCACAGGATAACAGCGTTATACAGAGGGAATAGAGCAAAGGATAACAGCGTTATACAGAGGGAATAGAGCACAGGATAACAGTGTTATAAGGAGGGAATAGAGCACAGGATAACAGCGTTATACAGAGGGAATAGAGCAAAGGATAACAGCGTTATACAGAGGGAATAGAGCAAAGGATAACAGCGTTATACAGAGGGAATAGAGCAAAGGATAACAGCGTTATACAGAGGGGAATAGAGCAAAGGATAACAGCGTTATAAGGAGGGAATAGAGCAAAGGATAACAGCGTTATAAGGAGGGAATAGAGCAAAGGATAACAGCGTTATAAGGAGGGAATAGAGCAAAGGATAACAGTGTTATACAGAGGGAATAGAGCACAGGATAACAGCGTTATACAGAGGGAATAGAGCACAGGATAACAGTGTTATACAGAGGGGAATAGAGCACAGGATAACAGCATTATACAGAGGGAATAGAGCAAAGGATAACAGCGTATACAGAGGGAATAGAGCACAGGATAACAGCGTTATAAGGAGGGAATAGAGCAAAGGATAACAGCGTTATACAGAGGGAATAGAGCACAGGATAACAGCGTTATACAGAGGGAATAGAGCACAGGATAACAGCGTTATACAGAGGGAATAGAGCACAGGATAACAGCGTTATACGGAGGGAATAGAGCACAGGATAACAGTGTTATACAGAGGGAATAGAGCAAAGGATAACAGTGTTATACAGAGGGAATAGAGCAAAGGATAACAGCGTTATATAGAGGGAATAGAGCAAAGGATAACAGCGTTATACAGAGGGAATCGAGCACAGGATAACAGCGTTATACAGAGGGAATAGAGCAAAGGATAACAGCGTTATAAGGAGGGAATAGAGCAAAGGATAACAGCGTTATACAGAGGGAATAGAGGAAAGGATAACAGCGTTATACAGAGGGAATAGAGCACAGGATAACAGCGTTATATGGAGGGAATAGAGCACAGGATAACAGCGTTATACAGAGGGAATAGAGCAAAGGATAACAGCGTTATACAGAGGGAATAGAGCACAGGATAACAGCGTTATAAGGAGGGAATAGAGCAAAGGATAACAGCGTTATACAGAGGGAATAGAGCACAGGATAACAGTGTTATACAGAGGGAATAGAGCACAGGATAACAGCGTTATAAGGAGGGAATAGAGCAAGGGATAACAGTTATAAGGAGGGGAATAGAGCAAAGGATAACAGTGTTATACAGAGGGAATAGAGCACAGGATAACAGCGTTATAAGGAGGGAATAGAGCAAGGGATAACAGTGTTATACAGAGGGAATAGAGCACAGGATAACAGTGTTATACAGAGGGAATAGAGCACAGGATAACAGTGTTATAAGGAGGGAATAGAGCAAGGGATAACAGTGTTATACAGAGGGAATAGAGCACAGGATAACAGTGGTATACAGAGGGGAATAGAGCAAAGGATAACAGCATTATACAGAGGGAATAGAGCAAAGGATAACAGCGTTATACAGAGGGAATAGAGCAAAGGATAACAGCGTTATACAGAGGGAATAGAGCAAAGGATAACAGCGTTATAAGGAGGGAATAGAGCACAGGATAACAGCGTTATAAGGAGGGGAATAGAGCAAAGGATAACAGCATTATACAGAGGGAATAGAGCACAGGATAACAGCGTTATACAGAGGGGAATAGAGCAAAGGATAACAGTGTTATACAGAGGGAATAGAGCAAAGGATAACAGCGTTATACAGAGGGAATAGAGCACAGGATAACAGCGTTATACAGAGGGAATAGAGCACAGGATAACAGCGTTATACAGAGGGAATAGAGCACAGGATAACAGCGTTATACAGAGGGAATAGAGCAAAGGATAACAGCGTTATACAGAGGGAATAGAGCAAAGGATAACAGCATTATACAGAGGGAATAGAGCACAGGATAACAGCGTTATACAGAGGGAATAGAGCACAGGATAACAGCGTTATAAGGAGGGAATAGAGCAAAGGATAACAGTGTTATACAGAGGGAATAGAGCACAGGATAACCGTGTTATACAGAGGGAATAGAGCACAGGATAACAGCGTTATACAGAGGGAATAGACCAAAGGATAACAGTGTTATAAGGAGGGAATAGAGCACAGGATAACACCGTTATATGGAGGGAATAGAGCAAAGGATAGCAGCGTTATACAGAGGGAATAGAGCACAGGATAACAGCGTTATACAGAGGGAATAGAGCACAGGATAACAGCCTTATACAGAGGGAATAGAGCACAGGATAACAGTGTTATACAGAGGGAATAGAGCAAAGGATAACAGTGTTATAAGGAGGGAATAGAGCAAAGGATAACAGCGTTATACAGAGGGAATAGAGCACAGGATAACAGCGTTATACAGGGGGAATAGAGCACAGGATAACAGCGTTATACAGAGGGAATAGAGCAAAGGATAACAGCGTTATACAGAGGGAATAGAGCACAGGATAACAGTGTTATAAGGAGGGAATAGAGCACAGGATAACAGCGTTATACAGAGGGAATAGAGCAAAGGATAACAGCGTTATACAGAGGGAATAGAGCAAAGGATAACAGCGTTATACAGAGGGGAATAGAGCAAAGGATAACAGCGTTATAAGGAGGGAATAGAGCAAAGGATAACAGCGTTATAAGGAGGGAATAGAGCAAAGGATAACAGCGTTATAAGGAGGGAATAGAGCAAAGGATAACAGTGTTATACAGAGGGAATAGAGCACAGGATAACAGCGTTATACAGAGGGAATAGAGCACAGGATAACAGTGTTATACAGAGGGGAATAGAGCACAGGATAACAGCATTATACAGAGGGAATAGAGCAAAGGATAACAGCGTTATACAGAGGGAATAGAGCACAGGATAACAGCGTTATAAGGAGGGAATAGAGCAAAGGATAACAGCGTTATACAGAGGGAATAGAGCACAGGATAACGGCGTTATACAGAGGGAATAGAGCACAGGATAACAGCGTTATACAGAGGGAATAGAGCACAGGATAACAGCGTTATACGGAGGGAATAGAGCACAGGATAACAGTGTTATACAGAGGGAATAGAGCAAAGGATAACAGTGTTATACAGAGGGAATAGAGCAAAGGATAACAGCGTTATATAGAGGGAATAGAGCAAAGGATAACAGCGTTATACAGAGGGAATCGAGCACAGGATAACAGCGTTATACAGAGGGAATAGAGCAAAGGATAACAGCGTTATAAGGAGGGAATAGAGCAAAGGATAACAGCGTTATACAGAGGGAATAGAGGAAAGGATAACAGCGTTATACAGAGGGAATAGAGCAAAGGATAACAGCGTTATACAGAGGGAATAGAGCACAGGATAACAGCGTTATACAGAGGGAATAGAGGAAAGGATAACAGCGTTATACAGAGGGAATAGAGCACAGGATAACAGCGTTATATGGAGGGAATAGAGCACAGGATAACAGCGTTATACAGAGGGAATAGAGCAAAGGATAACAGCGTTATACAGAGGGAATAGAGCACAGGATAACAGCGTTATAAGGAGGGAATAGAGCAAAGGATAACAGCATTATACAGAGGGAATAGAGTAAAGGATAACAGCGTTATAAGGAGGGAATAGAGCAAAGGATAACAGCGTTATACAGAGGGAATAGAGCACAGGATAACAGTGTTATACAGAGGGAATAGAGCACAGGATAACAGCGTTATAAGGAGGGAATAGAGCAAGGGATAACAGTTATAAGGAGGGGAATAGAGCAAAGGATAACAGTGTTATACAGAGGGAATAGAGCACAGGATAACAGCGTTATAAGGAGGGAATAGAGCAAGGGATAACAGTGTTATACAGAGGGAATAGAGCACAGGATAACAGTGTTATACAGAGGGAATAGAGCACAGGATAACAGTGTTATAAGGAGGGAATAGAGCAAGGGATAACAGTGTTATACAGAGGGAATAGAGCACAGGATAACAGTGGTATACAGAGGGGAATAGAGCAAAGGATAACAGCGTTATACAGAGGGAATAGAGCAAAGGATAACAGCGTTATACAGAGGGAATAGAGCAAAGGATAACAGCGTTATAAGGAGGGAATAGAGCAAAGGATAACAGCGTTATACAGAGGGAATAGAGCAAAGGATAACAGTGTTATACAGAGGGAATAGAGCAAAGGATAACAGCGTTATACAGAGGGAATAGAGCACAGGATAACAGTGTTATACAGAGGGAATAGAGCACAGGATAACAGCGTTATACAGAGGGAATAGAGCACAGGATAACAGCGTTATACAGAGGGAATAGAGCACAGGATAACAGCGTTATACAGAGGGAATAGAGCAAAGGATAACAGCGTTATACAGAGGGAATAGAGCAAAGGATAACAGCATTATACAGAGGGAATAGAGCACAGGATAACAGCGTTATAAGGAGGGAATAGAGCAAAGGATAACAGTGTTATACAGAGGGAATAGAGCACAGGATAACCGTATTATACAGAGGGAATAGAGCACAGGATAACAGTGTTATAAGAGGGAATAGAGCACAGGATAACAGTGTTATACAGAGGGAATAGAGCAAAGGATAACAGCGTTATACAGAGGGGAATAGAGCAAAGGATAACAGCGTTATACAGAGGGAATAGAGCAAAGGATAACAGCGTTATACAGAGGGGAATAGAGCAAAGGATAACAGTGTTATACAGAGGGAATAGAGCACAGGATAACAGCGTTATACAGAGGGAATAGAGCAAAGGATAACAGCGTTATATGGAGGGAATAGAGCAAAGGATAACAGCGTTATATAGAGGGAATAGAGCACAGGATAACAGCGTTATACAGAGGGAATAGAGCAAAGGATAACAGCGTTATACAGAGGGAATAGAGCACAGGATAACAGCGTTATACAGAGGGAATAGAGCACAGGATAACAGCGTTATACAGAGGGAATAGAGCAAAGGATAACAGCGTTATAAGGAGGGAATAGAGCACAGGATAGCAGCGTTATAAGGAGGGAATAGAGCACAGGATAGCAGCGTTATAAGGAGGGAATAGAGCACAGGATAACAGTGTTATACAGAGGGAATAGAGCACAGGATAACAGCGTTATACAGAGGGAATAGAGCAAAGGATAACAGCGTTATACAGAGGGAATAGAGCAAAGGATAACAGCGTTATAAGGAGGGAATAGAGCACAGGATAGCAGCGTTATAAGGAGGGAATAGAGCACAGGATAGCAGCGTTATAAGGAGGGAATAGAGCACAGGATAACAGTGTTATACAGAGGGAATAGAGCACAGGATAACAGCGTTATACAGAGGGAATAGAGCAAAGGATAACAGCGTTATATGGAGGGAATAGAGCAAAGGATAACAGTGTTATATGTAGGGGAATAGAGCACAGGATAACAGCGTTATAAGGAGGGAATAGAGCAAAGGATAACAGCGTTATACAGAGGGAATAGAGCAAAGGATAACAGCATTATACAGAGGGAATAGAGCACAGGATAACAGCGTTATATGGAGGGAATAGAGCAAAGGATAACAGTGTTATATGGAGGGAATAGAGCAAAGGATAGCAGCGTTATACAGAGGGAATAGAGCACAGGATAACAGCGTTATAAGGAGGGGAATAGAGCAAAGGATAACAGCATTATACAGAGGGAATAGAGCACAGGATAACAGCGTTATACAGAGGGGAATAGAGCAAAGGATAACAGTGTTATACAGAGGGAATAGAGCACAGGATAACAGTGGTATACAGAGGGGAATAGAGCAAAGGATAACAGCATTATACAGAGGGAATAGAGCACAGGATAACAGCGTTATACAGAGGGAATAGAGCAAAGGATAACAGCATTATACAGAGGGAATAGAGCACAGGATAACAGCGTTATACAGAGGGAATAGAGCAAAGGATAACAGCATTATACAGAGGGAATAGAGCAAAGGATAACAGCGTTATACAGGGGGAATAGAGCACAGGATAACAGCGTTATACAGAGGGAATAGAGCAAAGGATAACAGCGTTATACAGAGGGAATAGAGCAAAGGATAACAGCGTTATAAGGAGGGAATAGAGCAAAGGATAACAGCGTTATACAGAGGGAATAGAGCAAAGGATAACAGTGTTATACAGAGGGAATAGAACAAAGGATAACAGTGATATACAGAGGGAATAGAGCACAGGATAACAGCGTTATACAGGGGGAATAGAGCAAAGGATAACCGTGTTATACAGAGGGAATAGAGCACAGGATAACAGCGTTATAAGGAGGGGAATAGAGCAAAGGATAACAGCATTATACAGAGGGAATAGAGCACAGGATAACAGCGTTATACAGAGGGGAATAGAGCAAAGGATAACAGTGTTATACAGAGGGAATAGAGCACAGGATAACAGTGGTATACAGAGGGGAATAGAGCAAAGGATAACAGCGTTATACAGAGGGAATAGAGCACAGGATAACAGCGTTATACAGAGGGAATAGAGCAAAGGATAACAGCGTTATATGGAGGGAATAGAGCAAAGGATAACAGTGTTATATGGAGGGGAATAGAGCACAGGATAACAGCGTTATAAGGAGGGAATAGAGCAAAGGATAACAGCGTTATACAGAGGGAATAGAGCAAAGGATAACAGCATTATACAGAGGGAATAGAGCACAGGATAACAGCGTTATATGGAGGGAATAGAGCAAAGGATAACAGTGTTATATGGAGGGAATAGAGCAAAGGATAGCAGCGTTATACAGAGGGAATAGAGCACAGGATAACAGCGTTATAAGGAGGGGAATAGAGCAAAGGATAACAGCATTATACAGAGGGAATAGAGCACAGGATAACAGCGTTATACAGAGGGGAATAGAGCAAAGGATAACAGTGTTATACAGAGGGAATAGAGCACAGGATAACAGTGGTATACAGAGGGGAATAGAGCAAAGGATAACAGCATTATACAGAGGGAATAGAGCACAGGATAACAGCGTTATACAGAGGGAATAGAGCAAAGGATAACAGCATTATACAGAGGGAATAGAGCACAGGATAACAGCGTTATACAGAGGGAATAGAGCAAAGGATAACAGCATTATACAGAGGGAATAGAGCACAGGATAACAGCGTTATACAGAGGGAATAGAGCAAAGGATAACAGCGTTATACAGAGGGAATAGAGCAAAGGATAACAGCGTTATAAGGAGGGAATAGAGCAAAGGATAACAGCGTTATACAGAGGGAATAGAGCAAAGGATAACAGTGTTATACAGAGGGAATAGAACAAAGGATAACAGTGATATACAGAGGGAATAGAGCACAGGATAACAGCGTTATACAGGGGGAATAGAGCAAAGGATAACCGTGTTATACAGAGGGAATAGAGCACAGGATAACAGCGTTATAAGGAGGGGAATAGAGCAAAGGATAACAGCATTATACAGAGGGAATAGAGCACAGGATAACAGCGTTATACAGAGGGGAATAGAGCAAAGGATAACAGTGTTATACAGAGGGAATAGAGCACAGGATAACAGCGTTATACAGAGGGGAATAGAGCAAAGGATAACAGCATTATACAGAGGGAATAGAGCACAGGATAACAGCGTTATACAGAGGGAATAGAGCAAAGGATAACAGCATTATACAGAGGGAATAGAGCACAGGATAACAGCGTTATACAGAGGGAATAGAGCAAAGGATAACAGCGTTATACAGAGGGAATAGAGCAAAGGATAACAGTGTTATACAGAGGGAATAGAGCACAGGATAACAGTGATATACAGAGGGAATAGAGCACAGGATAACAGCGTTATACAGGGGGAATAGAGCAAAGGATAACCGTGTTATACAGAGGGAATAGAGCAAAGGATAACAGCGTTATAAGGAGGGAATAGAGCAAAGGATAACAGTGTTATACAGAGGGAATAGAGCACAGGATAACAGTGTTATACAGAGGGAATAGAGCAAAGGATAACAGCGTTATACAGAGGGAATAGAGCACAGGATAACAGCGTTATACAGAGGGAATAGAGCACAGGATAACAGCGTTATAAGGAGGGAATAGAGCAAAGGATAACAGCGTTATAAGGAGGGAATAGAGCAAAGGATAACAGTGTTATACAGAGGGAATAGAGCACAGGATAACAGTGTTATACAGAGGGAATAGAGCAAAGGATAACAGCGTTATACAGAGGGAATAGAGCACAGGATAACAGCGTTATAAGGAGGGAATAGAGCAAAGGATAACAGTGTTATACAGAGGGAATAGAGCACAGGATAACAGTGTTATACAGAGGGAATAGAGCAAAGGATAACAGCGTTATACAGAGGGAATAGAGCACAGGATAACAGCGTTATAAGGAGGGAATAGAGCAAAGGATAACAGCGTTATAAGGAGGGAATAGAGCAAAGGATAACAGCGTTATAAGGAGGGAATAGAGCAAAGGATAACAGTGTTATACAGAGGGAATAGAGCACAGGATAACAGTGTTATACAGAGGGAATAGAGCAAAGGATAACAGCGTTATAAGGAGGGAATAGAGCAAAGGATAACAGCGTTATACAAAGGGGATAGAGCAAAGGATAACAGCGTTATAAGGAGGGAATAGAGCAAAGGATAACAGTGTTATACAGAGGGAATAGAGCAAAGGATAACAGCGTTATACAGAGGGAATAGAGCAAAGGATAACAGCGTTATAAGGAGGGAATAGAGCAAAGGATAACAGTGTTATACAGAGGGAATAGAGCACAGGATAACAGCGTTATACAGAGGGAATAGAGCACAGGATAACAGTGTTATAAGGAGGAATAGAGACATTTTAACGATTTCTTTTTTTTATGTTTTATTTTTTTTTAAAGGCGGTCAAATAAAATAAGTTACACAAGTTATATATTATTGTAATCATACCAACTTGAGGAAGATAGATAACATGTTAGTTTTACCATACAACCCCTCCTTCCTCCCTAAATTTAAAAAAAAAGTGTTTTAGTTTCAATTTCACTACACAATTTTTTTCCCAGTTTCTCAGCATATTTTATGAAAAAAATAGATTTGCATTTCCAGGAAAATACATAGTGCTTGAAAAAAGCGCCCCTATAACAGTGACTTTCTTTTCAGAAAAACTTTAACCCTGGCACGGTCCCTTTAAGAGCGACTTGGGTCCCGTCCCTTTAAGAGCGACATGGGTCCCGCCAATTTAAAGTGACACTGTCCCCCCTTTGTGCATTCTGACATCTCTACACAGGTGTAACGGGTAAATATAGCGGTTTTCATACTTTATTTCATATCATACGTCATGGTGCTTGTTCAAGTAAAAAGTGTCCTTTTATTAACTGCAGACTGTATTAAGTGGGCGTGGCCTCACGACACTAGCGCCACTTAGCCCCGCCCACAACACCCCCACCCTCTTGACGCCCATTGGTTGGTCGACGTAAAGGGCATGGGGTCTAGACCTTTTGGCCAGCCTGTTCCAATGGCGGCGAGGGGGTGGGGCCAACTGTGGCATTGTGGGTGGGCCACGAGGCCCCGCCCACTTAACACAATCTGCAGTTAATAAAAGGTCACTTTTTACTTGAACAAGCACCATGACGTATGATATAAAATAAGGCATGAAAACCGCAAAATTTACCCTTTACACCTGTGTAGATACGTCAGAATGCAAAAAGGAGGTGACAGTGTCATTTTAAGAGCGAAATGGGTTCCATCCGTTTAAGAGCAACATGGGTCCTTTTAAGAGCGTCTTCAGTCCCTTTAAGAACGACTTTGATCCATTTAAGAGCGGCTTGGGTCCAGTCCCTGCTACACGGCGGCCTCAGCTCTGCTATTTTACTGACTGAACTCTGCTACTTCTAATGGTAAACATCATTGCTCGGTTACCATGACAATCTTACTCATGTCAGGGAGACAAAATCGTTAAGGACCTTCCATCTTCTACATCTTCTATTGGCCAATAGTGGACATGTGACTGTGTGGATATTGTGATACATTGCCTGACAGGACTTAAGAATTTCTATTGGCTGCTATAATAAGAGAGAGATGAAACAACTGTTTCCTTTCCCCTATACTGCTCTGGAGGTTGCCAGTGTTCTGTTTTTTCCCTGTTCCTTTTCCGGGTGCTCACTGATTGGTGTGATGTCAGTGGTGGGCGGGGTTAGACATGAGGTGTTACAGCTTGCCTGTCAACAGAAGAGACTGAGTTCATGTGACTTTGGTCTCAGAAGGGAGGGGGAGGACAGCAGAGCTGAGACCAGGCGGAACAGGAAGTGAGGATTTTCTGCAGCTTCAGGGAGTCCGGATGTGCTGCAGTAAAACCGGCCCAGTTCATGTAATAGAAACCAATTACACACAAGCTTAGATTATGGGTGGGGAGTAACCCTTTAAATGGAAAGAAAAACACAAACTTCATTGTGTGTAAGACAAAGCAGAAAGGAATGGAGACGTTATGTAGCGGTAATGACTCGAGCTCCCGGCTGCCGCCTGTTCACACTGTATACTTATATATAATGGAGATTTCCTGTTGATGTCTGGTGGCGCAGGGAGAGAAGTGGTGCAGGCGGCGCTGTGCCGCTCCTAATGCGAAGCCTTCTTTTCATAGTCCTCCATCAATCGGCTCGATTACTTGTAGGAACTCTTCACTGTAATCATTTCTCCATCTTCCATCAGCTCCGCAGCCCCTGAAATGCTTCTCCTTCATGGATCACGGTATAAAACAGCGGCTGCCAATCTATCATTTAGCTCTGGAAATGTGAGTGGAACCTTGATGCTTCTGCCGCCTTTTCTCCTATGTAATCTCTCCTCCATTGACTTTCAGACTCTTTTGTGCTGTGGTTGTGGCCCCTTTTTCCTGGACAATGTGCGCAGATCGTCTCTGATCTCCGCTGTAAGTAACTCCAGGCCATTATCTCTTCTATTTAGTCTCTTTGGTTTTGTTAGATTGGAAATATGTTTTTCCTGCTTTATAAATGGCTTTTTTATCCCATTTAGCTGTGACTCTGATGTACATAGACAGAGCCGAGGAATTGTGCTTCTCTCCAGTCTATGCCACCGATATCCAACCAGCTGTGGTGTCCACCGTGACCCCTGCTGACCCCAGAGACAAACTGGAGGAGCTCAATCTGCTGTGTCCCCTAATCGGCCATTGACCTTAATGAGCCAATGAAGAAGAAGAAGAGTAATCGATGAGAAGATGAGGTGGCGCTTGTATTACCACTTCCAGAGACAGATGGAGATTTATTGTACTCTATGATATCGCTGCAGATTTACTATCGCACGTTCACCAATTTCTGGCACAAACTGACTTACATGCTGACCTTTGCTTCAATTATTTTGTGTTTTAGAGACTCTGCCACCGCAACACGGGGGAGGGACACAGAACGGCTGGTGTTTTAAGAAGTGTGAACCCGGCCTAAGACCTTTGATAAGACGAGCTCAGGCTGTGTGGTCTACCCTGAATAATGTAAAGAGGACCCGTGGAAACAAGGCCGAACTTGGACACAAACCCAATTAAAATCAATGGGAACCCAAATTTATGGGCCCAAAAATGGCTGTAAAATGGGTGTAGGAAGGGATATAGCAGAAGGGGGGGGGGGGGAGGGGCGGAGACAATTGCCCTGAAAGTGTACTTAAAATAATAACAATAAAATGAAGGAAATAAAGAGAGTAATTAGATGAAATAATCCTACTGAAAAAGGATGCGGATGTCCAAATGGAGGAGGAGGAGGAGGAGGAGGAGGAGGGACTGACAGGTCCTGTAGATTCTGAGCCTGACTGCTAAACACTTGTCTCAGGGCAGGCCAGCACCTCCAAGACATAGAGGGTGAGCACTGAACAGGTGCTGGACAGAAGTCTTATGGGAAAGACCCTTAATTCAGTATCCGTAGCTAAAATTCTTCCTCCTGATGATACGCGCCATATCTGACGGTGTTGCTGGACTTTGTGGAGTGCTAAGGAAGGTGTTTGACATTGCGGTAATACTCACCCTTCCTTCCAGGGTTCTGCTGGTTCCCCGCTGTGTCGGCGACCTCTCCCCCTCGGCCACATTGTTATCCCTGTCAGATGTCAGTATTGCTTGTAGCAGCTTGCGCTTGTATTCCTGCATCTTTTGATTGCGTTCTACTAAGCGTATTAGGGATGCAATATTGTCCTTGTAGCGGGATCCAGCAGGGTGGGCGTCCATTAACCAGCCGTGAGGTCCTGGCAACTTGCCGATCATTGGTCTAAGACAGAGGAGCATGGAACGGTTTTATCATGTTTCCATCATGTCCTCCTTTCCCTTCTTCCTCCTGTAACATATATAAAGGTTTCCATCATGTCCTCCCTTTCCCTTCTTCCTCCTGTAACATATATAAAGGTTTCCATCATGTCCTCCCTTTCCCTTCTTCCTCCTGTAACATATATAAAGGTTTCCATCATGTCCTCCTTTCCCTTCTTCCTCCTGTAACATATATAAAGGTTTCCATCATGTCCTCCTTTCCCTTCTTCCTCCTGTAACATATATAAAGGTTTCCATCATGTCCTCCCTTTCTCTTCTTCCCCCTGTAACATATATAAAGGTTTCCATCATGTCCTCCCTTTCCCTTCTTCCTCCTGTAACATATATAAAGGTTTCCATCA
This sequence comes from Dendropsophus ebraccatus, assembly GCA_027789725.1. Classification (NCBI taxonomy): domain Eukaryota; kingdom Metazoa; phylum Chordata; class Amphibia; order Anura; family Hylidae; genus Dendropsophus; species Dendropsophus ebraccatus. The sequence goes on from JAQFWZ010000025.1 coordinate 33,218,540, forward strand.
TGTCCCTCCTTTCCCTTCTTCCCCCTGTAACATATATAAAGGTTTCCATCATGTCCTCCCCTTTCCCTTCTTCCTCCTGTAACATATATAAAGGTTTCCATCATGTCCTCCCTTTCCCTTCTTCCTCCTGTAACATATATAAAGGTTTCCATCATGTCCTCCCTTTCCCTTCTTCCTCCTGTAACATATATAAAGGTTTCCATCATGTCCTCCCCTTTCCCTTCTTCCTCCTGTAACATATATAAAGGTTTTCCATTATGTCCCCCCTTTCCCTTCTTCCTCCTGTAACATATATAAAGGTTTCCATCATGCCCCCCCTTTCCCTTCTTCCTCCTGTAACATATGTAAAGGTTTCCATCATGTCCTCCCTTTCCCTTCTTCCTCCTGTAACATATGTAAAGGTTTCCATCATGCCCCCCCTTTCCCTTCTTCCTCCTGTAACATATATAAAGGTTTCCATCATGTCCTCCCTTTCCCTTCTTCCTCCTGTAACATATATAAAGGTTTCCATCATGTCCCCCCTTTCCCTTCTTCCTCCTGTAACATATATAAAGGTTTCCATCATGTCCTCCCTTTCCCTTCTTCCTCCTGTAACATATGTAAAGGTTTCCATCATGTCCTCCCTTTCCCTTCTTCCTCCTGTAACATATATAAAGGTTTCCATCATGTCCCCCCTTTCCCTTCTTCCTCCTGTAACATATATAAAGGTTTCCATCATGTCCCCCCTTTCCCTTCTTCCTCCTGTAACATATATAAAGATTTCCATCATGTCCCCCCTTTCCCTTCTTCCTCCTGTAACATATATAAAGGTTTCCATCATGTCCTCCCTTTCCCTTCTTCCTCCTGTAACATATATAAAGGTTTCCATCATGTCCTCCTTTCCCTTCTTCCTCCTGTAACATATATAAAGGTTTTCATCATGTCCTCCCTTTCCCTTCTTCCTCCTGTAACATATATAAAGGTTTCCATCATCTCCTCCCTTTCCCTTCTTCCTCCTGTAACATATAAAAAGGTTCCCATTATGTCCCCTCTTTCCCTTCTTCCTCCTGTAACATATATAAAGGTTTCCATCATGTCCTCCCTTTCCCTTCTTCCTCCTGTAACATATATAAAGGTTTCCATCATGTCCTCCCTTTCCCTTCTTCCTCCTGTAACATATATAAAGGTTTCCATCATGTCCTCCCTTTCCCTTCTTCCTCCTGTAACATATATAAAGGTTTCCATCATGTCCCTCCCTTTCCCTTCTTCCTCCTGTAACATATATAAAGGTTTCCATCATGTCCCCCCTTTCCCTTCTTCCCCCTGTAACATATATAAAGGTTTCCATCATGTCCTCCCTTTCCCTTCTTCCTCCTGTAACATATATAAAGGTTTCCATCATGTCCTCCTTTCCCTTCTTCCCCCCTGTAACATATATAAAGGTTTCCATCATGTCCTCCCTTTCCCTTCTTCCTCCTGTAACATATATAAAGGTTTTCATCATGTCCTCCTTTCCCTTCTTCCCCCTGTAACATATATAAAGGTTTCCATCATGTCCTCCTTTCCCTTCTTCCCCCCTGTAACATATATAAAGGTTTCCATCATGTCCTCCCTTTCCCTTCTTCCTCCTGTAACATATATAAAGGTTTTCATCATGTCCTCCTTTCCCTTCTTCCCCCTGTAACATATATAAAGGTTTCCATCATGTCCTCCCTTTCCCTTCTTCCCCCTGTAACATATATAAAGGTTTCCATCATGTCCTCCTTTCCCTTCTTCCCCCTGTAACATATATAAAGGTTTCCATCATGTCCTCCCCTTTCCCTTCTTCCTCCTGTAACATATATAAAGGTTTCCATCATGTCCTCCCTTTCCCTTCTTCCTCCTGTAACATATATAAAGGTTTCCATCATCTCCTCCCTTTCCCTTCTTCCTCCTGTAACATATATAAAGGTTTCCATCATGTCATCCCTTTCCCTTCTTCCTCCTGTAACATATATAAAGGTTTCCATCATGTTCCCTCCTTTCCCTTCTTCCTCCTGTAACATATATAAAGGTTTCCATCATGTCCTCCCTTTCCCTTCTTCCTCCTGTAACATATATCATGTCCTCTTTTCCATTCTTCCCTCCAGACCAGATTACATCCATAAGTCTCTCCTGGTGTTTTACGTCCTCCACCATTTCTATAGACTACCTTTGGCGCGGTTCTATTTCAGCATTATGAGGCTGGGAGGACAGTTGTTACTTCTCCTCTCCCGTTCTTCTCCTCTCCCGTTCTTCTCCTCTCCCGTTCTTCTCCTTCCTAGGCTCCAGTAACCTGCATTCTACCTGGATACTGATTGTATAATTGTATAAATGGAGCTTGGGTGTAAATCTGTAATTACCAGTATTTGGATTGGACCTGACTGGAAGACTCCCATACTGTCAGATAGTAGAGCGGACGTGTACAGACGGCCTCTCTATACATGGAGTCATCTGAAAACAAATAGGATTTGTTAATGGAGAGCACAGTAAGAAAAGCAGAAATCAATAGTGGAATAGAAAATCAGACGGGATTAGAGGCAGCGATTCCGTTATCTGCATCAGTGACCGCGGCAAGTGGAGAAGACTTTGTGTACGGAGGAGCGGCACAGCCAGGAACGTGCACAGTCTCTTCTCTGTCATCTAACTCTTCCTATAATATCAAAGCAGCCGAGATCACTCCCTTCATTTCCTTCCCCCAGGTTTACAATTAGATCTCTTCGAATACATCGGCTTTGCCAGGGTGCTTGGTTTCATCCCTAAAGCAGGGAGCTGGATCACAACACTTTGGTGAATTTATCTCCTTCTCACTGTTACCTTCTCATATCTTGTTCTATTGCTTTAAATAAGATTTCTGGAAACAAGTATTTGCCATAAAGAAATCCACCTGTTTCTGAGCACTGTGCACAATACATTAATATCGGTCATCTAGGATGGGGAACAGGGGCGTAACTACCACCATAGCGGCTGCTACGGGGCCCATCGCATCAGAGGCAATACGCTGGGCCCCCTTAGCTTTCATTGCGGCCTGTAAACGTCCCTTTAACGGACAGGCATTTGCAGTTAAATGTTTAATGTTTACGGTTATGACTACAATTGATGGGACTGTGGTCAGTCAGGGGTGGTTGGTGAGGACGGCAATTAAAGGTTTGTATTGGGGCCCAGCCATGTCTAGTTACACCCCTGGTGGGGGACAGTGCAGGCCTTCTGCTCAACAACTGCCCCAACTACCTGAATCATCAGCGCCCCCCCCCTCCCCCCGACTCAGAAAGGGCACGGGCTTACACTGTACTGTGCAGTCAGAAACACAGCGTCAGAGCGTATTAGTCTGTATGGGAAAGGTCCATCTGGGATTCTTATACTTTCACTGCTCTAAATAAATTCCCATCTAGAAGGGTCAGAGGCTGCAGTGCACATATAAGTCCCTCAAGGCTTTAAAGGGTGTTGTGCTCCAGGTACAATACACCTATAGGGGAGTGCAATCACCTAAAATCCTACATTCCATATTCTCCTACAGCAGCACAAGAAACAATTGTATATAGAACAGGCCTGTGTTTGGAACTTATGCTGCCCTAAGCCCTCAACCCTCCCCGGAGATCCTAGCCCAGAGGGATAAACTATGACTGGGTACCACCCCAGCCCCAAAACGTTTTCCATATCCAATATATGGGGGGAGAATGTATACCTCCTCCCCAATCCACCAAAGCACTCAATTGCAGAAGCCTTTAAAAGCCCCTCCCACTTCGGCCATAGCAACCATGAGTGACCCCTTACTAATGGTCGACCCTCCACAACTCAAGCCCACACTCAATTCCATCTCTAGTCCCCAGGTTCCACAAATCCTGCCCAATGGCATTGAGGTGTACCCCATCCGGGCCCATAAACTCCACAGCCCCCTCCTCCAGTTCCCTATGCCTGATTACGATGCCACTGTTCCTGGCCACAAACCTCCCCACCACTTTATTGATTTTGGCCTTATTGATCTTGTCTTATTAATGCTTGCCACCGACCTCGCCTGTCTCCATGTCTTTCTAGCCACTATGTCAGACCAGACCGTCAAGATCCCTGGGAAGGTGTACCAAAGCCTGAGCAAATCCGACTTAATGTTTCTCATGATGGCCCTCGATGACCGCACTCCCAAATCATTTCCGCTGGCATGGATCACCAAAATATCTGGCCCCCGATCCATGTCGGCATAAAACTGCAGCTCAGGCAATAAACGGGACCACATCAATCCCCCAAGCCCCAGCCCCCAGCCCTGCACCTCAAGCCTAGAGAAGCCCAGCTAGCAGTGCCCGGCAATCCAGACAAGGCATGGGGAAACACCTATAAAACACAACAAGCTGCATTAGTAATAACAGACCCCACCCCTTTAGCCGGGTCCACTCTCCCTTCCCGTCACAACAATTGAGGATGCACATATAGCAAAACCTGTACGACCTTCCAATCCGCTTAATGACCTCCGTAGCAAACCCCCACATTGCCGCTTCGGTGGCCACCCCCATCCGGAAAGAGTGCGAGTTAAACTCTGACGGCTGCAGCCCCACAACACATAACCCTGCATCGGACATAATCCCGAACCCGTCCATGCCCCCAGTCGCACCAAAGCCCCCTTTCCCCTCTGGTCAGTTCTTGTTATCCCCAATCTACACTCCAAAACCGTGTCCCACAGAACCATGTCACCATCCAATAACCCCCCCCCCACACACACACACACCTTGAGTTTACTAGGCGCCACCAGTTCGAGATCTGAAACGCCCCGAAAAACGCAGTAGAAAAAGCTAAAACAAACAAACAACACTCATATTGAATAACACACCGCCGGCAAAACTTCCGCCAAACGCCGTAACAAGTCCAAAGAAACCGGTCTACGGGCGTCCCTGACTGCCCGGCCCCTCCGGAACCCCAGCTGCGCCCTTTTAACCAAAAACGACTTAATCAAATCCCGCTCACCCCTAGCCTGAAACCAGAAAGCCAAAGCGTACATGCGCTGACTAACCCCTGATGGGGACGCACCCCGCTCAAAAACGCACCAAACATAATACAACAAACACACCTCCCAATCATGCGGCCCTTGCACTCCCGCCAAAATGAGCCCCCACTCCCTCCAAAACCTGCAATACATGTTCCACATTGCCGGACACACAGATCGCCGAACCAGACCCAACGCTGCCTTCAAACCATCTGCCACAACCACTCTGGGCAACGACTGCCCTGAAGCTCTGCCCTTGGTGCCAGCTCCCGAAACCTGTCCCACTGAAAGTGAGAGAGCGTGAGCGATTTCGTTATTAACACCTAGCACATGGACAGCAGTGAAGTAAGCATTCAGTTCCAATTCCCTCAAGACAATGCGCCTTGAACTGGCCGACTGCGCATTGATCGCTTGCACCACCCCCAGGTTGTCACATTGGAAACGCACCCGCCTATCTCTCAAATGCTCGCACCACAGTTCTAACGCAACGACTATCGGGAACATTTCCAAGAAATCTAAGTTCTTGACCAGGCCCTACGCACCCAATCTTCCGGCCACCCTTTTGTACTCCACTGACCCTGTGAAAAGGCCCCATAGCAGCATCAGTGAATGACTCCAGATCTGTACTGACAACCTCCGCCTCTATAACAATGTTCTGCCCATTGTATTTCCCCAAAAACTCCCTCCACACCGACAGATCGTCGTGCAACTCATCCAACAACCAACGTAGTGATACGGGCGCCCCACCACCGCAGCTGCCATAGCCAGCCTTCTACAGAAGATCTGGCCCATGGGCATCACCTGACTTGCGAAGTTGAGGCGCAGGAGGAGCGACTTAACCTTCCTCAGGCGCAACTTCTTCCTGCCACAAGCCCCAGATACCGCCTCCATGAGTTCCACCAGCTTGTCAACGGGCAGACGACACTCCCAACGTGTCAATTGCAAGCTTTTTCATAGTATGCAACAGCACCACAGAGACTCATGATCCCCCCGGCCTAACAAAAAGAAAATCGTCCAGGTAGTGCAGCACGGAGGCCACTTGGGCCTCCTGCCACACCACCCACTCCAGAAACATACTAAAGGCCGTGAAAAACGCACAGGAAATGGAACAGCTCATCGGAAGGCATAAATCCACGAAAAACTGCCCCTGCCAACAACAACCCAACAAACGTAAACTCTCGGGGTGCACAGGTAATAACCGGAACGCCACCTCAATATCCATTTTGGCCAATAGGGCCCCCCTACCGTACCTGCGCACCCATCCCGGCGCCGCATCAAAGAAGGTGTTAGACACAGCGCAAGCTCGGGGTCTATGCCATCATTCACTGACGCCCCACCTGGGGGAAGACAAGTGATGAATGAGACTAAACTTGTTCGGCTCCTTTTTTGGCACTAGACCCAATGGAGAAACCCACAACTCTGGCAGCGGGCACGTTTCAAAAGGCACTGCCATACGCCCCCAGCTCAACCTCCCAGAGAAGCTTATCACCTCCCCACTCTGAGCCCCCGCCGGACCTGGTATTCGGAACCCTGCACTAAACCCCTCACGAAGCAACCCTGCCGCCTCCTTATTTGAGTAGCGCCCGAGATACGGCAGCATCCTTGCCACCTTTACCGGCATCACCCCTCTTCGTGTCAGCTTCTCCTCCTCGACCCTTACCCTTCCGGAAAGATCTGGACAAGCTATGAGCCCCGCCACAACTGGAGCACTCATGCTTATAGCGGCAGTTGGAGGCAAATTTGCAGTGCCCCTCGTTAAACTGCCAACAGCAGCCCTTACCGACTCCGGCCGACCGCCCCGAGGCACGCCTAGAGCCGCTGGCTACCTCACGAAAGGACTGACCAGACCCGGGACCCTTAGGGGCAGACATCAGTCGCATCCAAAGACTAATGGCCTTGTGGTCCCAGTGCAACAAAGGTGTGCGAGATGAGCCTATACCGACGACGCTCCTCCTCCTTGCTCTTGTCAGGCTTCACCCTATCCAAGTTGAACTTCTCCAGCGGGAGTAAGGAGAAAATATTCACGTTCTCCCCTTTACATATGCGCTCCCTGACCTCCTGCTTCAAATGCGCCCCCAGCGGGCCCTCGAAGCAGACATACACCTCTCCCCGAGCCGCAACAGCCAGGCGAACCTTGTCTGCCACCTTGTCCCCCGCCGCCGACACTTTCCCAGCCCCTGCGACACTTGCCCCCGCGCTACCAGTAACCAGTCCTCAAGCCGCAGCAAGATCACCAGACGCCTCACCAGACCCTAGAACCCCAGCACTGCCCCACACTACCCCTGGAGAAGCCTGCACTGGCGCAGTGCCCTGTCCTAACAGCACCTGCACCCCTTGCAAGAAAGCTTGCACCCCCGCTAAGTAAGCGTAATGTCCCCCCCAGACCCCGTGTGTGATGCAGTGGTGGTAGACTCACCCGACCGCACAGCGGGGGACCCCGCGGCGGCCGTCGAAACACTGGACCCAGATGATCCTGCTGCTCCTGGACCACTGACCCGGGTCGGGCAGCCCACCGCCCGTCTACTCTTGCCCTGTCGCTCTAGGATACCTGACCATCGAACTCGGGCCAGGCCTTTGCTCGCTTGGGTGGGCAAGCACCCGGAACTCCATTGGGGGCGACTGCAGCCCCTACTCGCTGTCCACAACCTGGTCCTCCAGCCTGTCAGCACTAAAAGCAGGGCTGGCTCCGCCCCTTTTGCTGCACTCCTCATCCGCACTGCTCCCTCGCTTCTATCGCCGATTGGGACCCCCGGCAGGGGGTGTGGCATCCGCTGCCCACAGCAGGGACGCCCATACTGACTCCGGCCTTGTTGATGTGCGCTGTGGCCACACTGCTGGCACCCACCAGGGGGCGGTGCCTCGGCGTGCAGCACGTCTCCTCGCCCGGCATCCACACTGCGTCCTGCAGCTCCCCTCCCAGCCCGCGCCAAAGCCGGAGGGGTCAAATCCAAGACCACACTGCTCTCTGTGCGCCGGGCCCTCCCCCCCGTCAGGTGACACAACAGGGGGAACAGCTGTCCTCTCCTTGCGGCCGCTACGATGTCCGGAGGCCTGGCGTGCTGCCGGTGTGGCCTCCCCCGAATCCTGCAGGGAATACTGCCCCCCTCTCCCTGGCCACCGTGAGACTCACCGGAGTAGAGGGAGGAGGGTCCCGAGGGGGGCTCTGACTGCGGCGCCGGGAGCTCGGGGCCGCATCCGGACTCAGCCGCTCAGGGGGCCTGGAGTGGCGGGTCCTCGTTCGCCTCCCAGAAACAGGTAGAGGAGTAGTAGAGGCAGAGGAGGCCCCCCGCAGCTGCTGGGCAATCCATCCGGGACCATGCTGCTCTTCCAGCAGCCGAACCTGCCTCACAAGTTCCTCATCAGCAAGCATGGCAGTCAGGTCAGCGTGCTCCTCACTCTTCTGCTACCACTCTGCAACTGACTGAGCACTGTTACCCCACCCCCCTTTTGTAACCAGGGGGGTCTCCACCCCTTCCTCCTTGTGCATACTGTTAACCCCTTCACTACTTGAACATTCACTCCTGCATTCTCCCCTTGGCATGGGCTCCCTTCATCATACCCCCCAACTTTAGCAGAGAGCAAAGAGGGACATGTGCGCCGCGGCCCCCGTAGCCACGCCCCCATAGTCATGCCCCAGAGTAGCGCCATAAATGTACTCACTTATACAGTAGTTAAGTCCCCCCAGTGGGAAATTTGTAGCCAATACCCCAGTGTAGGTAGTCTCCCTTTTAGGCAGGCATCCCTCAGTAGATAATCCTCTCCCCCATAGTTAAAGTGTCACTGTCGTGAAATTTTTTTTTGCAGAAATCAATAGTCCAGGCGATTTTAAGAAACTTTGTAATTGGGTTTATTATCCGAAAAATGCATTTTTATCATGAAAAAGCAGTTTGAAGCTCTCCCCCCTGTCTTCATTGTTCTCCTATGGAGAGAGCTAAAGAAAAGACCAAAACAGGACAACAAAGAGTTAATCTACAAATCCCTCACCCGTTATCTGTTCTGACCATCACCAGTGACCTGTCTGAGCTCAGATTACAGCTGTCACCCAGCTCCGTGCCTGTAATCCTCTGTTATCTGCTTTCTGCTGCCGGCTAACTCCCTCCTTCCTCCTCCCCCCTCCCCTCTCCATAGAGCAGACAGGGTACGTCTCCTGCAACAAGTCACAATTTTCTGATTTTTCAGAGTGGATGAAAAAGAGGAAGGAGGGGGGGACCTGGGAAAAGGCTTTTTACATGCAGATAATGGCAGATTTGGCTAATAAACCCAATTACAAAGTTTCTTAAAATCGCCTGGACTATTGATTTCGGAAAAAAAAAAAAATACGACAGTGACTCTTTAATATTCTTTAATGTAGCACAGTGCTTCTCAAACTTTTTTGTCTCGGGTCTCACCCAGTGTACCGTATAGTCGCTGAGGCCTCACCAAACAAACACAATATTAAGAAGCGCCAGATACTGCCATGTAATGCACATAATATCACAGAGCAGAATCAGCCCCAATAACATATAGCAGGGCCAATAATAACTCTATAGAAGGGACTTTATACAGACCGACATTACCTGCATACAGTTACTACTGTATGGGGGTGAATGCAGTGCAGTAAGATCCAGTGACTCACAGGGGGCTGTCTTCTCTGCTTAGACGCTTCCTCTTTCCTTTTCTTCTCCATCCGGCCCAGATCTTCATGAGGATTTCTTCCCACCACGGCTTCTCTCCACACGATCTGTCAGACAAACAATTTAGGTTCTGCTCTTTTCCAACAACATCCTCACCTTCCCCCCACACATAGTGTCCTAAATACTAATAAAGCCATTCTTATTATGTCTCCAGTAAGTAAATAAGTGCCCCTTAGTCTTAGTAAGTAAAGAGCTATTGACTAGTAGGTAAAGTTGCCCTCCAGAAACTAGAGCTGCCCCAGTAGGTATAGTTGGCCCTAGTAGCTGGAGCTATCCCCTACCAGAGGTATTCACATGAGGTCTAGTTGCCCCCAGTGTTGCTGCCCCCAGTTAGCATATTAACTCTTAGAAACTTTTGTAACTAGGGCTTCCCCCAGAAGGTATATGTGCCCCCCCAGGAAATGATTATTATTATTATTATTATTATTATTAATACACACTCACTCTCTGCTGGCAGCCTGGCACCACACACACACACACACACACACACACAGCCCCCCTCTCTCTCTGCTGGTAGCCTGGCACCACACACACACACACAGCCCCCCTCTCTCTCTGCTGGTAGCCTGGCACCACACACACACACACAGCCCCCCCCTCTCTCTGCTGGCAGCCTGGCACCACACACACCCCTCGCCCCTCACTCTCTGCTGGCAGCCTGGCACCACACACACACACACAGCCCCCCCCTCTCTCTGCTGGCAGCCTGGCACCACACACACCCCTCGCCCCTCACTCTCTGCTGGCAGCCTGGCACCACACACACACACAGCCCCCCTCTCTCTCTGCTGGTAGCCTGGCACCACACACACACACACAGCCCCCCCTCTCTCTGCTGGCAGCCTGGCACCACACACACCCCTCGCCCCTCACTCTCTGCTGGCAGCCTGGCACCACACACATGCCCACCCACCCCTCACTCACTCTCTGCGGCCGTCTGGCACCACACACACACACACAGCCCCCCTCTCTCTCTGCTGGCAGCCTGGCACCACACACACCCCTCGCCCCTCACTCTCTGCTGGTAGCCTGGCACCACACACACACACACACACACACACAGCCCCCCTCTCTCTCTGCTGGCAGTCTGGCACACACACACACACACACACACACACTCTAAAGGTCCTGAAATGAGAGGTGAGTGAGCAGGCCGAGCCGTGGTGCCCGCTGAGGGAGCGGTGCAGCGGGTAACTGTAACCCTGTGGTCTCTTCCCTGCTGTGCGCCACTGTCTGTCACCAGCAGGAGCCCCGACTCACAGTATGGGAAGCGCTGCAGCAGGTAATGCCCCCAGTTACACCCCCCATGTAGTACACCACATCTGATGGTGACCCTGCTGTTCCGCCGCCCACGGCCCTGCAATGTCCCCGAAGACAGAGCATCTTCCATAATGTCATATTCACCGAAGTTCACATCTTCAGCCCTGCAGCGTCTCCTTCCTCTCACGACTCTGGGGGCAGAGGACTGACGTCACTCGTGCTCCGCGCGGGAACGCAGGAGGAGGGAGCGGCCTCTACTAACCGGAAGAATGCAGCTTCCAGCCACAAGAGGGAGCAGTGCACAGCCCCGCAGCTGTGGGACACATGGGGGCCTTCCCAGGACGGGGGACATGATCCCAAAATAGGGACTGACCCGCCGGATCCGGGACGGTTGGGAGGTATGCTTCAATATCCCCGCAGGTCATTACGGGGCTTGCTATCTCTGGTTGTACAGGAGCAGGGACTCCTCTGGGACTCCTGTATATACTGCAGGTACATGCAGGACAGTCACTACAATCACTGGTTGTACAGGAGCAGGGACTCCTCTGGGACTCCTGTATATACTGCGGTACATGCAGGACAGTCACTACAATCACTGGTTGTACAGGAGCAGGGACTCCTCTGGGACTCCTGTATATACTGCAGGTACATGCAGGACAGTCACTACAATCACTGGTTGTACAGGAGCAGGGACTCCTCTGGGACTCCTGTATATACTGCAGGTACATGCAGGACAGTCACTACAATCACTGGTTGTACAGGAGCAGGGACTCCTCTGGGACTCCTGTATATACTGCAGGTACATGCAGGACAGTCACTACAATCACTGGTTGTACAGGAGCAGGGACTCCTCTGGGACTCCTGTATATACTGCAGGTACATGCAGGGCAGTCACCACAATCACTGGTGCATGTACAGGAGCAGGGACTCATCTGGGACTCCTGTATATACTGCAGGTACATGCAGAGCAGTCACTACAATCACTGGTTGTACAGGAGCAGGGACTCCTCTGGGACTCCTGTATATACTGCAGGTACATGCAGGACAGTCACCACAATCTCTGGTTGTACAGGAGCAGGGACTCCTCTGGGACTCCTGTATATACTGCGGCACATGCAGGGCAGTCACCACAATCTCTGGTTGTACAGGAGCAGGGACTCCTCTGGGACTCCTGTATATACTGCGGCACATGCAGGGCAGTCACCACAATCTCTGGTTGTACAGGAGCAGGGACTCCTCTGGGACTCCTGTATATACTGCAGGCACATGCAGAGCAGTCACCACAATCTCTGGTTGTACAGCTCAGGCTGTATGCAGACGGTGGGAAATTCAAACAGTAACAGCTCAGGAGGGATGATAAGTATATACACTATGTTTCTGATTGTCCTTTAAGAGCGACTTTGGTACAGTCCCTTAAGGAGCAAATTTGGTGCCAACGCTTTGAGTGACCTATATACTGTCCCTTTAAGACCAGTTTAAGTACTGTCCCTTTAAAAGGGATTTAGGTACCATCCTTTGAAGAGACACTTTAGTGCTGTCCCTTTAAGAGTGACTTTGACCCCGGCCCTTTAACAACTTTATTACTGTCCCTTTAACCTCTTAAGGACGGCACTTGCATTTTTTCATCTAGAGACCCACATGAGCCCTTATTTTTTCGCGTCACTAATTGTACTTTGCAATGGCAGACTTAAATTTTGCATAAAATATTTTGCAAAACCAGAAAAAAATTATATGCGCAGTAAAATTGAAAAAACAAAACACAATTCTTTTTCTTTGCGTTTTTTTAGTTTTTACGCTGTTTTCTTATGGAAAAACTGACATGTTACGTATGTTCCTCAAGTCGGTACGATTTAAACGATATGCAACTTGTATAACTTTTATATTATATGATGGCTTTTAAAAAAAATAAAACCTTCTACAGAAAAAAATGTTCCTTAAAATCGCTCTATTTCCAGGCTTATAGCGCTTTTATCCTTGGTCTATGGGGCTGATTGAGGTGTCATTTTTTTGCGCCATTATGTGTTCTTTTTCTCAATACCTTGAATGCGTATATGCAACTTTTTGATCACTTTTTATTACATTTTTTCTGGATTTGATGCGACTAAAAATGCACAATTTTTGCACTTTGTCGGGTCTCTGCACTTACGCCGTTTACCATGCAAGATCAGGAATGTGATAAATTAATAGTTCACGCGATTACGCACGAGGCGATACCAAATATGTTTATTTATTTATTTTTAATTATAAAATGGGAAAAGGGGGGTGATTCAAACTTTTATTAGGGGAGTTGTTTTTTTTTATTAATGAAAACGCTTTTTTTATGGTGCGTTCACACCTACAGGATCTGCAGCTGATTTGCTGCAGATCCTGTAGGTGTGAACGCACCCTTAAAATACATTTACACAGTAATTAGAAGTCCCCCTGGGGTTAGGGTCATTGCCCCCGGTGTTAGGGTTCTTCCCCCTGGGGTTAGGGTTCTTCCCCCTGGGGTTAGGGTTATTCCCCCTGGGGTTAGGGTTATCCCCCCCCTCTGGGTTAGGGTTATCCCCCCCCCGGGTTAGGGTTATTCCCCCCTAGGATTAGGGTTATCCCCCCCCCCCTGGGGTTAGGGTTATTCCCCCCTGGGGTTAGGGTTATTCCCCCCCTGGGGTTAGGGTTATTCCCCCCCTGGGGTTAGGGTTATTTACCCCTGGGGTTAGGGTTATTCCCCCCCTGGGGTTAGGGTTATTCCCCCCCTGGGGTTAGGGTTATTTCCCCACTGGGGTTAGGGTTATTCCCCCCTGGGGTTAGGGTTATTTACCCCTGGGGTTAGGGTTATTCCCCCCCCCCCCTGGGGTTAGGGTTATTCCCCCCCCCCTGGAGTTAGGGTTAATCCCCCCCCCCGGGTTAGGGTTATTCCCCCCCACCCCTGGGTTAGGGTTATTCACCCCTGGGGTTAGGGTTATTCACCCCTGGGGTTAGGGTTATTCACCCCTGGGGTTAGGGTTATTCACCCCCGGGGTTAGGGTTATTCACCCCCTGGAGGACTTCTAAAACAACTACACTGTTCTCCCATAGAAATAAGTGTAGCTGTATTATACAGCACTGATCCATCAGATCGGTGCTCTATTGCTTTGGCCTGCTGCAGACCATTGCAATAGAATCTGCAATAGGATCATCGGGGGTGGGGGGGGGGGATCCCGCCACTAGACACCAGGGATGGGCTGCATTTAAGACAGTTAGATGTAGCTGTCATGTTTGAAAGCTGCATCTAACGATCTTAATTAGCAGGAGCAGCGATCAGCCCGCTCTCACTGATAGCCGCGGTCCCGTGCTGCAGATAGCAGTCGGGATCGCGGCAGTTCAGAGCAGGGTCTCGGCGCGCCCCCCCCTGTGAACTCCTCTTGCGGACATATGCCGTACCGGTACGGCATATTTTCTTAAGAGGTTAGGAGTGACTTATGTACCGTCCCTTTAAGAGTGACTTATGGACTGTCCCTTTAAAAACGACTTTGGTACCTCTGCTACTTTACGGACTAACCTCTGCTGTATCATGCGGGTATTGTCTGCTACTTTACTGACTCAGCTCTGCTGCATCATGCGGGTATTGGCTATGCTACTTTACTGACTCTCTGGCTCTGCTACGTAGTGCGGGTATCGGCTCTGCTACATGGCTGGCTTAGCTCTGCTACGCAGTGCGGGTATCGGCTCTGCTTCACAGCTGCCTCAGCTCTGCTACGTAGTTTGGATATCGGCTCTGCTACACGGCTGGCTCAGCTCTGCTACGTAGTGCGAGTATCGGCTCTGCTACATGGCTGGCTCAGCTCTGCAACATAGTGCGGGTGTCGTCTCTGCTACACGGCTGCCTCAGCTCTGCTACATAGTGCGGGTGTCGGCTCTGCTACACGGCTGCCTCAGCTCTGCTACTTTAATGACTGATCTCTGCTACTTATAATGGTAAAGATCATTGCTCGGTTACCATGACAATCTTACTCATGTCAGTGAGACAAAATCGTTAAGGACCTTCCATATATTACATCTTCTATTGGCCAATAGTGGACATGTGACTGTGGATGGTGTGATACATTGCCTGACAAGACCTTAGAGTTCCTATTGGCTGCTATATCTCAGCTATTTGCTTATGTGCTGTGATTGGCTGTCAGAGTTTAGAGTGTGGCCATTATTTCCAATGGGCCATTATTTCCTATGGGAAATTCGGGGTCTTTAAACGTAAATTTCTTATACTTGGGTATGAACAACATTCCTCCTAAAAGTAGGCCCCTTGCTTGCAAATTACTAACCATTGCAAGACTGTCTCTTACTAGACTTTGGAAATCTAAGATTCCTCCCATAGCATCTCTTACCCTGACTGAAATTAGACGCACATACAACCTGGAAAGGTAAATTGCGTACAGTAGAGGCACTATGTTCTCCTTTGATTCCATCTGGTCGGCTTGGACATCTAGTTCCTATCATGTTACTAACAATCCAACTACCCTTCCTCTAAGTCGTCGAAACCCTCCGGCCAGTGTTCCCCCCCCTCTCTTTGGTAATACTGTAACTCATACTTCCGGCTCGCTCTCTTACCCGAAATAGTCATTGTATTTACTATCCATGATTATCTGTACATGCCTGTTTGTTTGTCTTTATATTCTTATGTGTGTGTTGTTCTCTTTTTTCGGGCCGTTTGGCTCTTTGTTTTTCCTAACTTGTTACAATTTTCATTTTGTTAGAATGAGTTGGACGTGCAACTTATCCAGGACTTGGACTTGTTTCCTCAAAAATGAGTAACTTCATTACTACACCTCTCGGCGTACAAGTGCCTTCATTGGACTCTAAGGTTACAATGTGTGAAATTGCGTGTTATCACTAATCCAACTTGTACTATATGGTATAACCCTTTGTTGTTTGTTGTTAAAAATAATTTGAAAAACTTTCAATAAAAACGTATATTGAAACGTTAAACGTAAATTTCTTAAAAACGACAAATCCGATCGGAACCAAAAATAGCACACCTCACACCACCGAGGGCTTCCAAACGCAGTCTGAACAGAGTCTGTGTGCAAAGTGGTTCGGGCTGTATTACGCGCAGAAGAATGGCTGGAAGAAGAAGCGGAAGAAACGGAGGAAGCAGAAGAAGACGGATTACAATTTTGGGATTTTTCAAACACTATAATGAAAACTAATGTTGAACTAAATGTTTCATTGCTCATCTACAGGACTGTGTATCAGGAATAGCTGCACTGACTGGTTTAGATTGGAGACAACTGCAGGAAAAAGAAAAATGTGATAAGTCGGTGTGTGTGTATATATAATCGGAGGGAGCTGTGTGTACAGATAGTGAGCAGTGGTGACGCCTGAAGTCCTTGTGCACAAGAGCTTAGGCTCCGCTAAATTGTCAATTTTAGGTGCCAATAAGGTGAATGCAGCCATACACATGATCCGTGCGGCGGCCCGCACCACCTCGTCCTAGTGCGGATCACGGCACAGATCACCCCCCGCCGCCCGGCAGCAGAGATGACCGGAGCGTATGATGTGCGTCATGTCATCTCATCCACTACTCACCTACGTCCCCGTGCCGACCAGCTTACATGTTCCTCAGAGGTGGCCGGGACTTTGCTGCCTTCTTCTCCGGGCCACTTCCGGTGAGTGTGTGTAAGCCAGCCGGCACGGGGGAGTGGGTGAGTAGTAGATGTGATGACATGACGCACATCATACGCTCCGGTCATCTCTGCTGCCAGGGGTGGGGGGGGGGGGGAATCCGGCTAGGGGATCATGTGAATAAGGCCTAACAATCTGATGCAGCAGTCCTGTATATAGATGCAGGGTGGCAGCCGGTATACAGGTGGTGCAGTGTCTCTCCCATACCTTCCCCCTGCCCTGCTGTATGTTAGTTGTACTCTCTCTCTCTCTCTCTCTCTTTATTAGTCCCCCCCCCCCCAACCTTTTCAGCACTGACTGAGAACAGACTCTCGGCTGGGGGAGCATCTTGTAACTTCACCGCCTGGTAGACTGGTAGAATGAAGGCCGTTGCCGTGGAAACCCAGAAGGTGGGGGGGGGGGGGTTGCATCAAAGCAGCGAGTGAGCTCCACAGCATGAGGCGGCAGGAGGAGGAGGATTGCTGGAGGGGTCCTGGGACCCTCAGAAGGAGGGGCACCAACATCTAAAAAAAGAAAAGACTCCACAAAATGTGCCAAACAAGGAAAAGAGACGGCACAGGGAGAGCGCTACAAGGTGACTTCAAAGTCATCCAGAATAAAGAGGAAACATCTTTAAAATCGGAAAACTAGACGCTAAGTTTTCAAAAAGTTACTGACTGGGTGTGGGTGAGGAGTGAGTGTGCATTACACTACTGCTTACATGACTGGGAGTGCATGAGGAGTGAGTGTGCATTACACTACTGCTTACATGACTGGGAGTGCATGAGGAGTGTGCATTACACTACTACTTACATGACTGGGAGTGGATGAGGAGTGTGCATTACACTACTGCTTACATGACTGGGAGTGAATGAGGAGTGTGCATTACACTACTGCGTACATGACTGGGCGTGGATGAGGAGTGAGTGTGCATTACACTACTGCTTACATGACTGGGAGTGGATGAGGAGTGAGTGTGCATTATACTACTGCTTTTTTGACTAGGAGTGGATGAGTAGTATGCATTACACTACTGCTTACATGACTGGGCGTGGATGAGGAGTGAGTTTGCATTACACTACCGCTTACATGACTGGGAGTGGATGAGGAGTGTGCATTGCACTACTGCTTACATGACTGGGAGTTGATGAGGAGTGTGCATTACACTACTGCTTACATGACTGGGAGTGGATGAGGAGATTGCATTACACTACTGCTTACATGACTGGGAGTGGATGAGGAGTGTGCATTACACTACTGCTTACATGACTGGGAGTGGATGGGGAGTGTGCATTACACTACTGCTTACATGACTGGGAGTGGATGAGGAGTGTGCATTACACTACTGCTTACATGACTGGGAGTGGATGAGGAGTGTGCATTACACTACTGCTTACATGACTGGGAGTGGAAGAGGAGTGTGCATTACACTACTGCTTACATGACTGAGAGTGGATGAGGAGTGTGCATTACACTACTGCTTACATAACTGGGAGTGGATGAGGAGTATGCATTACAGTAATGCTTACATGACTGGGCGTGGATGAGGAGTGAGTGTGCATTGCACTACTGCTTACATGACTGGGAGTGGATTAGGAGTGTGCATTGCACTACTGCTTACATGACTGGGAGTGGATGAGGAGTGTGCATTACACTACTGCTTACATGACTGGCCGTGGATGAGGAGTGTGCATTACACTACTGCTAACATGACTGGTAGTGGATGAGGAGTGTGCATTACACTACTGCTTACATGACTGGGCGTGGATGAGGAGTGTGCATTACACTACTGCTTACATGACTGAGAGTGGATGAGGAGTGTGCATTACACTACTGCTTACATAACTGGGAGTGTGCATTTCACTACTGCTTACATGACTGGGAGTGGATGAGGAGATTGCATTACACTACTGCTTACATGACTGGGAGTGGATGAGGAGTGTGCATTACACTACTGCTTACATGACTGGGAGTGGATGAGGAGTGTGTGTATTACACTACTGCTTACATGACTGGGAGTGGATGAGGAGTGTGCATTACACTACTGCTTACATGACTGGGAGTGGATGAGGAGTGTGTGTTACACTACTGCTTACATGACTGGGAATGGATGAGGAGTGTGCATTACACTACTGCTTACATGACTGGGAGTGGATGCGGAGTGAGTGTGCATTACACTACTGCTTAAATGACTGGAAGTGGATGAGGAGTGTGCATTACACTACTGCTTACATGACTGGGAGTGGATGAGGAGTGTGCATTGCACTACTGCTTACATGACTGGGAGTGGATGAGGAGTGTGCATTACACTACTGCTTACATGACTGGGCGTGGATGAGGAGTGTGCATTACACTACTGCTAACATGACTGGTAGTGGATGAGTAGTGTGCATTACACTACTGCTTACATGACTGGGAGTGGATGAGGAGTGTGCATTACACTACTGCTTACATGACTGGGCGTGGATGAGGAGTGTGCATTACACTACTGCTTACATGACTGAGAGTGGATGAGGAGTGTGCATTACACTACTGCTTACATGACTGGGAGTGGATGAGGAGTGAGTGTGCATTACACTACTGCTTACATGACTGGGAGTGGCTGAGGAGTGTGCATTACACTACTGCTTACATGACTGGGAGTGGGTGAGGAGTGAGTGTGCATTACACTACTGCTTACATGACTGGGAGTGCATGAGGAGTGTGCATTACACTACTGCTTACATGACTGGGAGTGGATGAGGAGTGTGCATTACACTACTGCTTACATGACTGGGAGTGAATGAGGAGTTTGCATTACACTACTGCGTACATGACTGGGCGTGGATAAGGAGTGAGTGTGCATTACACTACTGCTTACATGACTGGGAGTGGATGAGGAGTGAGTGTGCATTATACTACTGCTTTTTTGACTGGGAGTGGATGAGTAGTATGCATTACACTACTGCTTACATGACTGGGAGTGGATGAGGAGTGAGCGTGCATTACACTACTGCTTACATGACTGGGAGTTGATGAGGAGTGTGCACTACACTACTGCTTACATGACTGGGCGTGGATGAGGAGTGAGTTTGCATTACACTACCGCTTACATGACTGGGAGTGGATGAGGAGTGTGCATTGCACTACTGCTTACATGACTGGGAGTGGATGAGGAGTGTGCATTACACTACTGCTTACATCACTGGGCGTGGATGAGGAGTGTGCATTACACTACTGCTTACATGACTGGGAGTGGATGAGGAGATTGCATTACACTACTGCTTACATGACTGGGAGTGGATGAGGAGTGTGCATTACACTACTGCTTACATGACTGGGAGTGGATGGGGAGTGTGCATTACACTACTGCTTACATGACTGGGAGTGGATGAGGAGTGTACATTACACTACTGCTTACATGACTGGGAGTGGATGAGGAGTGTGCATTACACTACTGCTTACATGACTGGGAGTGGAAGAGGAGTGTGCATTACACTACTGCTTACATGACTGGGAGTAAATGAGGAGTGAGTGTGCATTACACTACTGCTTACATGACTGGGAGTGGATGAGGAGTATGCATTACAGTAATGCTTACATGACTGGGCGTGGATGAGGAGTGAGTGTGCATTGCACTACTGCTTACATGACTGGGAGTGGATTAGGAGTGTGCATTGCACTACTGCTTACATGACTGGGAGTGGATGAGGAGTGTGCATTACACTACTGCTTACATGACTGGGCGTGGATGAGGAGTGTGCATTACACTACTGCTAACATGACTGGTAGTGGATGAGGAGTGTGCATTACACTACTGCTTACATGACTGGGCGTGGATGAGGAGTGTGCATTACACTACTGCTTACATGACTGAGAGTGGATGAGGAGTGTGCATTACACTACTGCTTACATAACTGGGAGTGGATGAGTGTGCATTTCACTACTGCTTACATGACTGGGAGTGGATGAGAAGATTGCATTACACTACTGCTTACATGACTGGGAGTGGATGAGGAGTGTGCATTACACTACTGCTTACATGACTGGGAGTGGATGAGGAGTGTGTGTATTACACTACTGCTTACATGACTGGAAGTGGATGAGGAGTGTGCATTACACTACTGCTTACATGACTGAGAGTGGATGAGGAGTGTGCATTACACTACTGCTTACATAACTGGGAGTGGATGAGTGTGCATTTCACTACTGCTTACATGACTGGGAGTGGATGAGGAGATTGCATTACACTACTGCTTACATGAGTGGGAGTGGATGAGGAGTGTGCATTACACTACTGCTTACATGACTGGGAGTGGATGAGGAGTGTGTGTATTACACTACTGCTTACATGACTGGGAGTGGATGAGGAGTGTGCATTACACTACTGCTTACATGACTGGGAGTGGATGAGGAGTGTGTGTTACACTACTGCTTACATGACTGGGAATGGATGAGGAGTGTGCATTACACTACTGCTTACATGACTGGGAGTGGATGCGGAGTGAGTGTGCATTACACTACTGCTTAAATGACTGGGAGTGGATGAGGAGTGTGCATTACACTACTGCTTACATGACTGGGAGTGGATGAGGAGTGTGCATTGCACTACTGCTTACATGACTGGGAGTGGATGAGGAGTGTGCATTACACTACTGCTTACATGACTGGGCGTGGATGAGGAGTGTGCATTACACTACTGATAACATGACTGGTAGTGGATGAGTAGTGTGCATTACACTACTGCTTACATGACTGGGAGTGGATGAGGAGTGTGCATTACACTACTGCTTACATGACTGGGCGTGGATGAGGAGTGTGCATTACACTACTGCTTACATGACTGAGAGTGGATGAGGAGTGTGCATTACACTACTGATTACATGACTAGGAGTGGATGAGGAGTGAGTGTGCATTACACTACTGCTTACATGACTGGGAGTGGCTGAGGAGTGTGCATTACACTACTGCTTACATGACTGGGAGTGGATGAGGAGTGTGTGTTACACTACTGCTTACATGACTGGGAATGGATGAGGAGTGTGCATTACACTACTGCTTACATGACTGGGAGTGGATGCGGAGTGAGTGTGCATTACACTACTGCTTAAATGACTGGGAGTGGATGAGGAGTGTGCATTACACTACTGCTTACATGACTGGGAGTGGATGAGAAGTGTGCATTGCACTACTGCTTACATGACTGGTAGTGGATGAGGAGTGTGCATTACACTACTGCTTACATGACTGGGCGTGGATGAGGAGTGTGCATTACACTACTGCTAACATGACTGGTAGTGGATGAGTAGTGTGCATTACACTACTGCTTACATGACTGGGAGTGGATGAGGAGTGTGCATTACACTACTGCTTACATGACTGGGCGTGGATGAGGAGTGTGCATTACACTACTGCTTACATGACTGAGAGTGGATGAGGAGTGTGCATTACACTACTGCTTACATGACTGGGAGTGGATGAGGAGTGAGTGTGCATTACACTACTGCTTACATGACTGGGAGTGGCTGAGGAGTGTGCATTACACTACTGCTTACATGACTGGGAGTGGGTGAGGAGTGAGTGTGCATTACACTACTGCTTACATGACTGGGAGTGCATGAGGAGTGTGCATTACACTACTGCTTACATGACTGGGAGTGGATGAGGAGTGTGCATTACACTACTGCTTACATGACTGGGAGTGAATGAGGAGTGTGCATTACACTACTGCGTACATGACTGGGCGTGGATGAGGAGTGAGTGTGCATTACACTACTGCTTACATGACTGGGAGTGGATGAGGAGTTAGTGTGCATTATACTACTGCTTTTTTGACTGGGAGTGGATGAGTAGTATGCATTACACTACTGCTTACATGACTGGGAGTGGATGAGGAGTGAGCGTGCATTACACTACCGCTTACATGACTGGGAGTGGATGAGGAGTGTGCATTACACTACTGCTTACATGACTGGGAGTGGATGAGGAGTGTGCATTACACTACTGCTTACATCACTGGGCGTGGATGAGGAGTGTGCATTACACTACTGCTTACATGACTGGGAGTGGATGAGGAGATTGCATTACACTACTGCTTACATGACTGGGAGTGGATGAGGAGTGTGCATTACACTACTGCTTAAATGACTGGGAGTGGATGGGGAGTGTGCATTACACTACTGCTTACATGACTGGGAGTGGATGAGGAGTGTGCATTATACTACTGCTTACATGACTGGGAGTGGATGAGGAGTGTGCATTACACTACTGCTTACATGACTGGGAGTGGAAGAGGAGTGTGCATTACACTACTGCTTACATGACTGGGAGTAAATGAGGAGTGAGTGTGCATTACACTACTGCTTACATGACTGGGAGTGGATGAGGAGTATGCATTACAGTAATGCTTACATGACTGGGCGTGGATGAGGAGTGAGTGTGCATTGCACTACTGCTTACATGACTGGGAGTGGATTAGGAGTGTGCATTGCACTACTGCTTACATGACTGGGAGTGGATGAGGAGTGTGCATTACACTACTGCTTACATGACTGGCCGTGGATGAGGAGTGTGCATTACACTACTGCTAACATGACTGGTAGTGGATGAGGAGTGTGCATTACACTACTGCTTACATGACTGGGCGTGGATGAGGAGTGTGCATTACACTACTGCTTACATGACTGAGAGTGGATGAGGAGTGTGCATTACACTACTGCTTACATAACTGGGATTGGATGAGTGTGCATTTCACTACTGCTTACATGACTGGGAGTGCATGAGGAGTGTGCATTACACTACTGCTTACATGACTGGGAGTGGATGAGGAGTGTGTGTATTACACTACTGCTTACATGACTGGGAGTGGATGAGGAGTGTGCATTACACTACTGCTTACATGACTGGGAGTGGCTGAGGAGTGTGCATTACACTACTGCTTACATGACTGGGAGTGGGTGAGGAGTGAGTGTGCATTACACTACTGCTTACATGACTGGGAGTGCATGAGGAGTGTGCATTACACTACTGCTTACATGACTGGGAGTGGATGAGGAGTGTGTGTTACACTACTGCTTACATGACTGGGAATGGATGAGGAGTGTGCATTACACTACTGCTTACATGACTGGGAGTGGATGCGGAGTGAGTGTGCATTACACTACTGCTTAAATGACTGGGAGTGGATGAGGAGTGTGCATTACACTACTGCTTACATGACTGGGAGTGGATGAGGAGTGTGCATTGCACTACTGCTTACATGACTGGGAGTGGATGAGGAGTGTGCATTACACTACTGCTTACATGACTGGGCGTGGATGAGGAGTGTGCATTACACTACTGCTAACATGACTGGTAGTGGATGAGTAGTGTGCATTACACTACTGCTTACATGACTGGGAGTGGATGAGGAGTGTGCATTACACTACTGCTTACATGACTGGGCGTGGATGAGGAGTGTGCATTACACTACTGCTTACATGACTGAGAGTGGATGAGGAGTGTGCATTACACTACTGCGTACATGACTGGGCGTGGATGAGGAGTGAGTGTGCATTACACTACTGCTTACATGACTGGGAGTGGATGAGGAGTGAGTGTGCATTACACTACTGCTTACATGACTGGGAGTGGCTGAGGAGTGTGCATTACACTACTGCTTACATGACTGGGAGTGGGTGAGGAGTGAGTGTGCATTACACTACTGCTTACATGACTGGGAGTGCATGAGGAGTGTGCATTACACTACTGCTTACATGACTGGGAGTGGATGAGGAGTGTGCATTACACTACTGCTTACATGACTGGGAGTGAATGAGGAGTGTGCATTACACTACTGCGTACATGACTGGGCGTGGATGAGGAGTGAGTGTGCATTACACTACTGCTTACATGACTGGGAGTGGATGAGGAGTGAGTCTGCATTATACTACTGCTTTTTTGACTGGGAGTGGATGAGTAGTATGCATTACACTACTGCTTACATGACTGGGAGTGGATGAGGAGTGAGCGTGCATTACACTACTGCTTACATGACTGGGAGTGGATGAGGAGTGTGCACTACACTACTGCTTACATGACTGGGCGTGGATGAGGAGTGAGTTTGCATTACACTACCGCTTACATGACTGGGAGTGGATGAGGAGTGTGCATTACACTACTGCTTACATGACTGGGAGTGGATGAGGAGTGTGCATTACACTACTGCTTACATCACTGGGCGTGGATGAGGAGTGTGCATTACACTACTGCTTACATGACTGGGAGTGGATGAGGAGATTGCATTACACTACTGCTTACATGACTGGGAGTGGATGAGGAGTGTGCATTACACTACTGCTTACATGACTGGGAGTGGATGGGGAGTGTGCATTACACTACTGCTTACATGACTGGGAGTGGATGAGGAGTGTGTGTTACACTACTGCTTACATGACTGGGAATGGATGAGGAGTGTGCATTACACTACTGCTTACATGACTGGGAGTGGATGAGGAGTGTGCATTACACTACTGCTTACATGACTGGGAGTGGATGAGGAGTGTGCATTACACTACTGCTTACATGACTGGGAGTGGAAGAGGAGTGTGCATTACACTACTGCTTACATGGCTGGGAGTAAATGAGGAGTGAGTGTGCATTACACTACTGCTTACATGACTGGGAGTGGATGAGGAGTATGCATTACAGTAATGCTTACATGACTGGGCGTGGATGAGGAGTGAGTGTGCATTGCACTACTGCTTACATGACTGGGAGTGGATTAGGAGTGTGCATTACACTACTGCTAACATGACTGGTAGTGGATGAGGAGTGTGCATTACACTACTGCTTACATGACTGGGCGTGGATGAGGAGTGTGCATTACACTACTGCTTACATGACTGAGAGTGGATGAGGAGTGTGCATTACACTACTGCTTACATAACTGGGAGTGGATGAGTGTGCATTTCACTACTGCTTACATGACTGGGAGTGCATGAGGAGTGTGCATTACACTACTGCTTACATGACTGGGAGTGGATGAGGAGTGTGTGTATTACACTACTGCTTACATGACTGGGAGTGGATGAGGAGTGTGCATTACACTACTGCTTACATGACTGGGAGTGGATGAGGAGTGTGTGTTACACTACTGCTTACATGACTGGGAATGGATGAGGAGTGTGCATTACACTACTGCTTACATGACTGGGAGTGGATGCGGAGTGAGTGTGCATTACACTACTGCTTAAATGACTGGGAGTGGATGAGGAGTGTGCATTACACTACTGCTTACATGACTGGGAGTGGATGAGGAGTGTGCATTGCACTACTGCTTACATGACTGGGAGTGGATGAGGAGTGTGCATTACACTACTGCTTACATGACTGGGCGTGGATGAGGAGTGTGCATTACACTACTGCTAACATGACTGGTAGTGGATGAGTAGTGTGCATTACACTACTGCTTACATGACTGGGAGTGGATGAGGAGTGTGCATTACACTACTGCTTACATGACTGGGCGTGGATGAGGAGTGTGCATTACACTACTGCTTACATGACTGAGAGTGGATGAGGAGTGTGCATTACACTACTGCTTACATGACTGGGAGTGGATGAGTGTGCATTACACTACTGCTTACATGACTGGGAGTGGATGAGGAGATTGCATTACACTACTGCTTACATGACTGGGAGTGGATGAGGAGTGTGCATTACACTACTCCTTACATGACTGGGAGTGGATAAAGAGTGTGTGTATTACACTACTGCTTACATGACTGGGAGTGGAGGAGGAGTGTGTATTACACTACTGCTTACATGACTGGGCGTGGATGAGGAGTGTGCATTACACTACTGCTTACATGACTGGGAGTGGATAAATGTGCATTACACTACTGCTTACATGACTGGGAGTGGATGAGGAGTGAGTGTGCATTACACTACTGCTTAAATGACCGGGAGTGGATGAGGAGTGTGCATTACACTACTGCTTACATGACGGGGCGTGGATGAGGAGTGAGTGTGCATTACACTACTGCTTACATGACTGGGAGTGGATGAGGAGTGTACATTGCACTACTGCTTACATGACTGGGCGTGGATGAGGAGTGTGCATTACACTACTGCTTACATGACTGGGCGTGGATGAGGAGTGTGCATTACACTACTGCTATCATGACTGGGAGTGGATGAGGAGTGTGCATTACACTACTGCTTACATGACTGAGAGTGGATGAGGAGTGTGCATTACACTACTGCTTACATGACTGAGAGTGGATGAGGAGTGTGCATTACACTACTGCTTACATGACTGGGAGTGGATGAGGAGTGTGTATTACACTACTGCTTACATGACTGGGAGTGGATGAGGAGTGTGCATTACACTACTGCTTACATGACTGGGAATGGATGAGGAGTATGCATTACACTACTGCTTACATGACTGGGAGTGGATGAGGAGTGTGCATTACACTACTGCTTACATGACTGCGAGTGGATGAGGAGTGTGCATTACACTACTGCTTACATGACTGGGAGTGGATGAGGAGTGAGTGTGCATTACACTACTGCTTACATGACTGGGAGTGGATGAGGAGTGTGCATTACACTACTGCTTACATGACTGGGAATGGATGAGGAGTGTGTGTATTACACTACTGTATGTTATGACCAGGAGTGGATAAGGAGACTGTGCCCAGGGGCGTAAGTACCACTGTAGCAGTCATAGCGGCTGCTATGGGGCCTGCCACACCAGGGGGCCCCATGGCCTGCTCCTGCAATAAACTAGACCCCTTGAGCTGTAATCATTTGCAGCACCAGGTGGCCAAACAAGCCTCCCGGGTTCTGCAAATGTCCCTTTAACTGAAAGCACTCCTGACAAGTGCTTACAGTTATGACTACACTTGACGGCTTAGTGGTCAGTTGGGAAGGCTGGGGGGCCCTAAACAAAAGTTTGCTATGGGGCCCAGCTATTTCTAGTTACACCCCTGGCTGTGCCCATTTATAATAATGTTCCCTCTGCACCCTCCATATAGTAATAATGTCTCCTGCTGTACCCCCATATAGAAATAATGTCTCCTGCTGTGCCTCCATATAGTAATACCTCCTGCTTTGCCTCCATATAGTGATAATGTCTCCTGCTGTGCCCCCATATATTAATAATGTCTCCTGCTGTGCCCCCATATAGTAACAATGTCTCCTGCTGTGCCCCTATATAGTAACAATGTCTCCTGCTGTGCCCCCGTATAGTAATAATGTCCCCTGTTTAGCCCCCATATAGTAATAATTGTCCCTGCTGTGCCCCATATAGTAATATCTCCTGCTTTGCCCCATAGTAATAATGTCCCCTGTGCTGTGTCACCATAGTAATAATCCCCCCTGTGCTTTGTCCCCATAGTAATAATGCCCCCTATGCTGTGTCCCCATAGTAATAATTTCCCCTATGCTGTATCACCATAGTAATAATCCCCCTGTGCTGTATCACCATAGTAATAATGCCCCTGTGCTGTGTCCCCATAGTAATAATGTTCCCCTGTGCTGTGTCCTTATAGTAGTAATGCCCCTGTGCTGTGTCCCAATAGTAATAGTGACATCATCACTGCACCTGCTGAAGGATCCATCTGCTGTAGAGATCAGAGAGAGTGATGTGCCAGGTTAGATCCAATGGGGGGTAGGAGGATAGCTGGAGCTCGGGGCAGCGCCAAGCAGATCACTGGGGTCTGGCAGGGAGCGCTGATGACACGGTAAGTGGGAAGGCTGGGCGCTGTCGGGCCTGTCGGGTCCTAGCAGCGACCCTGGTCCCAGTCACCCCTATTTAAGCTAGTTAGTCCTGGTGAGAGGGTCGTCTTTAGTGGATGGTGGAGAGAGAGACACACACAAAGATTTCCTGCTGAAGCCTATAACCCTAGGGCCCTTGTCAGGAGCCACAGTTACAGATTTCCTTGATGAGAGTATTAGAAACTACTATGTGCTATGTGGGGTAACTGTTAGCTGGTTCAACCTTGCCTATGCCAGGGATCCTTGTATACAGTCAGGGCTATCTAACTCTAGGAATAGTCTGCAGTGGAGCAAATAGCATAAGCTGACGTATTCCACTGATACTTCCTCGGCCTACTGGGTAATCTTGAGAGGTTAGCTTTGCCCAGTTTTTCAAGCCTGGAACTAAAACTACCTAACTTGACACTCCGTGGACTTGTTTGGCAAATAGTGTTTTTTCTCTTATCTACTTATTCTCAACTGTGAGTATAAGAGTCTTCTTCTATATTGAGTCACTAAAAAACATCCCAGCAGAGTACTGCACTACCTAGGCAAGGTCCCCAAGACAGCCCCAACCTTCTCAACTGAGCGACACCTTCTTCACCTACTCTACTCAGCGACACCTTCTTTACCTACTCAGCTCAGCGATACCTTCTTCACCTACTCTACTCAGCGACACCTTCTTCACCTACTCTACTCAGTGACACCTTCTTCACCTACTCTACTCAGCTACACCTCTGTCACCTACTCTACTCAGCGACACCTTCTTCACCTACTCTACTCAGCGACACCTTCTTCACCTACTCAGCTCAGCGACACCTTCTTCACCTACTCTACTCAGCGACACCTTCTTCACCTACTCAGCTCAGCGACACCTTCTTCACCTACTCTACTCAGCGACACCTTCTTCACCTACTCTACTCAGCTACACCTCTGTCATCTACTCTACTCAGTGACACCTTCTTCACCTACTCAGCTCAGCGACACCTTCTTCACCTACTCTACTCAGCGACACCTTCTTCACCTACTCTACTCAGCTACACCTCTGTCATCTACTCTACTCAGTGACACCTTCTTCACCTACTCTACTTAGTGACACCTTCTTCACCTACTCTACTTAGTGACACCTTCTTCACCTACTCTACTCAGCGACACCTTCTTCACTTACTCTACTCAGCTACACCTCTGTCATCTACTCTACTCAGTGACACCTTCTTCACCTACTCTACTCAGCTACACCTCTGTCATCTACTCTACTCAGTGACACCTTCTTCACCTACTCTACTCAGCTACACTTCTGTCATCTACTCTACTCAGTGACACCTTCTTCACCTACTCAGCTCAGCTACACCTTCATTACCTGCTCAGCTCAGCGACACCTTCTTCATCTACTGTACTCAGCGACACCTTCTTCACCTACTCTACTCAGTGACACCTTCTTCACCTACTCTACTCAGCGACATCTTCTTCACCTACTCAGCTCAGCGACACCTTCTTCACCTACTCTACTCAGCGACACCTTCTTCACCTACTCAGCTCAGCTACACCTTCTTCACCTACTCTACTCAGCGACACCTTCATTACCTGCTCAGCTCAGCGACACCTTCTTCACCTACTCTACTCAGCGACACCTTCTTCACCTACTCTACTCAGTGACACCTTCTTCACCTACTCTACTCAGCTACACCTCTGTCACCTACTCTACTCAGCGACACCTTCTTCACCTACTCTACTCAGCGACACCTTCTTCACCTACTCAGCTCAGCGACACCTTCTTCACCTACTCTACTCAGCGACACCTTCTTCACCTACTCAGCTCAGCGACACCTTCTTCACCTACTCTACTCAGCGACACCTTCTTCACCTACTCTACTCAGCTACACCTCTGTCATCTACTCTACTCAGTGACACCTTCTTCACCTACTCAGCTCAGCGACACCTTCTTCACCTACTCTACTCAGCGACACCTTCTTCACCTACTCTACTCAGCTACACCTCTGTCATCTACTCTACTCAGTGACACCTTCTTCACCTACTCTACTTAGTGACACCTTCTTCACCTACTCTACTCAGCGACACCTTCTTCACCTACTCTACTCAGCGACACCTTCTTCACTTACTCTACTCAGCTACACCTCTGTCATCTACTCTACTCAGTGACACCTTCTTCACCTACTCTACTCAGCTACACCTCTGTCATCTACTCTACTCAGTGACACCTTCTTCACCTACTCTACTCAGCTACACTTCTGTCATCTACTCTACTCAGTGACACCTTCTTCACCTACTCAGCTCAGCTACACCTTCATTACCTGCTCAGCTCAGCGACACCTTCTTCATCTACTGTACTCAGCGACACCTTCTTCACCTACTCTACTCAGTGACACCTTCTTCACCTACTCTACTCAGCGACATCTTCTTCACCTACTCAGCTCAGCGACACCTTCTTCACCTACTCTACTCAGCGACACCTTCTTCACCTACTCAGCTCAGCTACACCTTCTTCACCTACTCTACTCAGCGACACCTTCATTACCTGCTCAGCTCAGCGACACCTTCTTCACCTACTCTACTCAGCGACACCTTCTTCACCTACTCTACTCAGCGACACCTTCATTACCTGCTCAGCTCAGTGACACCTTCTTCACCTACTCTACTCAGCGACACCTTCATTACCTGCTCAGCTCAGTGACACCTTCTTCACCTACTCTACTCAGCTACACCTTCTTCACCTACTCAGCTCAGTGACACCTTCTTCACCTACTCTACTCAGCTACACCTCTGTCATCTACTATCTGCACTCCAAGCAGCCAAAGCTAAATGTTCTGTGTTGTCCATCAAGAGAACGGACATAGTGTTGCTGTGATTATTACAGCAGGATTGAGCTGTATTGCACTGGAGAGTATTCTTGTTATCCTTGTATAAGTGCTGGATTCTGGACTCATTACTATCCGTTGCACCTGCACCCACACGCAACCGGTTCTTCCTTTACAAAGCCCAGTGCTTGTATACCTGGGGGTGGGCATCACCACTCCTGTCCACCGTGACAAGTGCTTAGTTGGTACCACCACACTGCCCACTGCTACCACCACCTAGTGACCCCAGGCTACTGCAGTGTGTTACCCACCTCCTGCCCCTGTATACATATGTCCTGCCCCTGTATACATACGTCCTGCCCCTGTATACATATGTCCTGCCCCTGTATACATACGTTCTGCCCCGGTATACATATGTCCTGCCCCGGTATACATATGTCCTGCCCCTGTATACATATGTCCTGCCCCTGTATAGATATGTCCTGCCCCGGTATACATATGTCTGGCCCGGTATACATATGTCCTGCCCCGGTATACATACGTCTGGCCAGATATAAATATGTCCTGCCCCGGTATACATATGTCCTGCCCCTGTATACATATGTCCTGCCCCTATATACATATGTCCTGCCCCTGTATAGATATGTCCTGCCCCTGTAAACATACGTCCTGCTTCTGTATACATATGTCCTGCCCCTATATACATATGTCCTGCTTCTGTATACATATGTCCTGCCCCTATATACATATGTCCTGCTTCTGTATACATATGTCCTGCCCCTATATACATATGTCCTGCTTCTGTATACATATGTCCTGCCCCTATATACATATGTCCTGCTTCTGTATACATATGTCCTGCCCCTGTATACATATGTCCTGCTTCTGTATACATATGTCCTGCCCCTATATACATATGTCCTGCTTCTGTATACATATGTCCTGCCCCTATATACATATGTCCTGCTTCTGTATAGATATGTCCTGCCCCGGTATACAGATGTCCTGCCCTGTATACTCACTTCCTGCCCCTGTATACATATGTCCTGCCCCGGTATACATATGTCCTGCCCCTGTATACATAAGTCCTGCCCCTGTATACAGATGTCCTGACCCAGTATACATATGTCCTGCCCCTGTATACATATGTGCTGCCCCTGTATACATAAGTCCTGCCCCTATATACATATGTCCTGCCCCTATATACATATGTCCTGCCCCTGTATACATGTGTCCTGCCCCTGTATACATACGTCCTGCCTCGGTATACAGAGGTCCTGCCCCTGTATACATATGTCCTGCCCCTGTATACATATGTGCTGCCCCTGTATACATAAGTCCTGCCCCTGTATACATATGTCCTGCCCCGGTATACAGATGTCCTGCCCCTGTATACATATGTCCTGCCCCTGTATACATATGTCCTGCCCTGTATACATATGTCCTGCCCCGGTATACAGCTGTCCTGCCCCTGTATACATATGCAGTGTCCCAGAACGCAAGGACTACTACTCCTATCGTGCTCATTTCTATCACTTAGTCCATGCTGGTTCTGGTAACTGTGCACACTGCAACTGCTGCTAATTTTCCCCCTGATATTCCCTGGTTATGTGTATTCTCATGTATATCTTGGTATATATATATATATATATATATATATATATATATATATATACTCCAGTGTATTATTATTACCTTGTACAGTGGTATGCAAGGCTGTGGATCACGTGACCTGTAACCATGGTTCCTCCAATGGCCGACTAGCTCTGGCCAGGAGCGACCATGTGACCTCCCACTTCCTGCTGACAGGAGAGTTCAGCCCCGGCTTCCAGGCAAGGAGGTTGTGTTGCTCTGTCCTCTCCCTCAGAAGGGGACAGAAGCGTCTCTGCAGCCTCTTCACCATAAGAAGAGTGACTGATTCTGCTGCTGCCTTCCAGTAACCGACTGCCTGCCTATCCAAGTGTCCGGAGTCATCTTCTCTCTCATCTGGGTGTCGTGCGGATATCTCTCTCATCTCTACAAGTACCCACAGCAAGTATTACTCCCAAGTTCATCCACCCAGCAACGCTAGTTTCTTCTCATACTACTACTCCCAACATCCGGCACGTATCTCCGCAGCCTATGCAGCATCACTCCTGCACTAACTGTCTGAGCCTGCTATATACCCGGTTGCAACCGGAGGAACTCGTTACTACAAGTTACTTCACCTTTAATAAAACCGCTGTTACTGAACCCCGGCATTGGTGTCCACTAACTGGTGCCCTGACTAATCGCATGCCCATCATCACCCGCAGATTCCACAGACCGGCCCTACAGCTGTGCTGCCCTCAGGCCTATACCGTGACAAGTATAACCCCTGCAGCTGCCCCGGTCATTGCCCGCTCATATCACCAGCACTGCGGAAGTGGCCCCCAGGGGCCAGGGCATCGCACATACGTCCTGCCCCTGTATACATATGTCCTGCCCGAGTATACATACGTCCTGCCCCTGTATACATATGTCCTGCCCGAGTATACATACGTCCTGCCCCTGTATACATACGTCCTGCCCCTGTATACATAAGTCCTGCCCGAGTATACATACGTCCTGCCCCTGTATACATATGTCCTGCCCCTGTATACATACGTCCTGCCCCTGTATACATACGTCCTGCCCCTGTATACATACGTCCTGCCCCTGTATACATACGTCCTGCCCCTGTATACATAAGTCCTGCCCATGTATACATATGTCCTGGCCCTGTATACATACATCCTGCCCCGATATACATATGTCCTGCCCTGTATACATATGTCCTGCCCGAGTATACAGAGTAAATCCATATCAGAAGAGGGAAACACTGAACCAAGGTGAACATACAGTTTTGTGGTGGTGAATTGAAGGTTGCGGTTCCTCCACAATGGACGCCGTCCTTTCTTTGGTAACTTAAAAGCTTTCCTTCCCATGACCCTTGTTACATTGTCTTCTCGGTGAACCACGGCGGTCTCTTCCACGCAGCCCCCATGGCTAAATATACAGACACCTACAGGAAATGCCTTTTAGAATGAATAGAAGATTTGTCCCCATTAACATTTGGAAGCGTTCCGAGGGTCTTACAATACACGTCGGCTGAGTGACCCACAAAACATTGCCGTACACATTATGGTGCTTTATGGTGCATTCTGGGAATGTCACAGTCACCTTTTAAGATTAACATAGCTGACAGAATCTGAAAGCTTTCCTGCCGCTAAAACTACTGGATAAGGATTTTCCCCCCATAAAGGTTTAATAATATCTGTAGATTGGATCTATTTGGCTCATGTTCTCATACAGACCCATTCTCCCTCCAAGAACATAAGATTATAATATAATATAAAACACGGGAAGATTATTCAGGGGTGGTGGGAGGCAGATGGAGAAGAAACAACCTGTGTCAGACCCCCCCACCCCCTAATTAGTAATGAGGTCCCCCTATGTGGCAGGAGAGACCCACCAGGCCAGGACCTGGGAGCCACTGTCACCTCTCCGCCTTGTGGTTACAGTCCTGGAAGCCACTGTCACCTCTCCGCCTTGTGGTTACAGTCCTGGAAGCCACTGTCACCTCTCCGCCTTGTGGTTACAGTCCTGGAAGCCACTGTCACCTCTCCGCCTTGTGGCTACAGTCCTGGGAGCCACTGTCACCTCTCCGCCTTGTGGTTACAGTCCTGGAAGCCACTGTCACCTCTCCGCCTTATGACTACAGTCCTGGAAGCCACTGTCACCTCTCCGCCTTGTGGCTACAGTCCTGGAAGCCACTGTCACCTCTCCGCCTTATGACTACAGTCCTGGAAGCCACTGTCACCTCTCCGCCTTATGACTACAGTCCTGGAAGCCACTGTCACCTCTCCGCCTTGTGGCTACAGTCCTGGAAGCCACTGTCACCTCTCCGCCTTATGACTACAGTCCTGGAAGCCACTGTCACCTCTCCGCCTTATGACTACAGTCCTGGAAGCCACTGTCACCTCTCCGCCTTATGACTACAGTCCTGGAAGCCACTGTCACCTCTCCGCCTTGTGGCTACAGTCCTGGAAGCCACTGTCACCTCTCCGCCTTGTGGTTACAGTCCTGGAAGCCACTGTCACCTCTCCGCCTTATGACTACAGTCCTGGGAGCCACTGTCACCTCTCCGTCTTGTGACTACAGTCCTGGAAGCCACTGTCACCTCTCCGCCTTGTGGCTACAGTCCTGGGAGCCACTGTCACCTCTCCGTCTTGTGACTACAGTCCTGGGAGCCACTGTCACCTCTCCGCCTTTTGGCTACAGTCCTGGAAGCCACTGTCACCTCTCCGCCTTGTGGCTACAGTCCTGGGAGCCACTGTCACCTCTCCGCCTTGTGGCTACAGTCCTGGAAGCCACTGTCACCTCTCTCCCTTGTTGCTACAGTCCTGGAAGCCACTGTCACCTCTCCGCCTTGTGGCTACAGTCCTGGGAGCCACTGTCACCTCTCCGCCTTGTGGCTACAGTCCTGGGAGCCACTGTCACCTCTCCACCTTGTGGCTACAGTCCTGGAAGCCACTGTCACCTCTCCGCCTTATGACTACAGTCCTGGGAGCCACTGTCACCTCTCCGCCTTGTGGCTACAGTCCTGGAAGCCACTGTCACCTCTCCGCCTTGCGGGTACAGTCCTGGAAGCCACTGTCACCTCTCCGCCTTGCGGGTACAGTCCTGGAAGCCACTGTCACCTCTCCGCTTTGTGGCTACAGTCCTGGAAGCCACTGTCACCTCTCCGCCTTGTGACTACAGTCCTGGAAGCCACTGTCACCTCTCCGCCTTGTGACTACAGTCCTGGGAGCCACTGTCACCTCTCCGCCTTGTGACTACAGTCCTGGAAGCCACTGTCACCTCTCCGCTTTGTGACTACAGTCCTGGGAGCCACTGTCACCTCTCCGCTTTGTGGCTACAGTCCTGGAAGCCACTGTCACCTCTCCGCCTTGTGACTACAGTCCTGGAAGCCACTGTCACCTCTCCGCCTTGTGACTACAGTCCTGGAAGCCACTGTCACCTCTCCACCTTGTGGCTACAGTCCTGGGAGCCACTGTCACCTCTCCGCCTTGTGGCTACAGTCCTGGGAGCCACTGTCACCTCTCCGCCTTGTGACTACAGTCCTGGGAGCCACTGTCACCTCTCCACCTTGTGGCTACAGTCCTGGGAGCCACTGTCACCTCTCCGCCTTGTGGCTACAGTCCTGGGAGCCACTGTCACCTCTCCGCCTTGTGACTACAGTCCTGGGAGCCACTGTCACCTCTCCACCTTGTGGCTACAGTCCTGGAAGCAGGAGGCCCAGTGTGAGCTCAAACTAATAAAATGTACTCAAAAGGATGACTGCCCCAAAAAAGGTGACCCACACCCAAACTACCCCTGTCAGCATTCAGGAGGGGTTTGAAGAGGCCCATGGATAGATGAGGATTCTTACGGCCGTTCTGGGCATACCTTATCTCTATTGTCCTCTTCAGCATGGCCGTATAAGACGTTTTGTTAATAGGCAAATGAGCATCAAGTTCTATGTAAATTTGCGAGATTAAAAGTTGAAATAAATGGGAGAAGAAAATGGGTGAAATAACTGAGGCACAGGGGGGTACAATACAAAAATATAAAGTACTATCGTATCTTTCACTAACACTGTAAGGCTATGTTCACACAACAGAAGTTTCCTATTAATTACGACCATTGTAGCCTATTTGCAAGAATGTCCGTGATTAATAGGAAACTTACGTTGTGCTGCCATCTATGGAATCCCAGCCGAGTGTATACACATAGTACAGATATATATACACATAGTACACGAACTGGAGAGAGTGGAACGGCTGCACATCCCATCTATGGCTGATACTAATGCCGCTAGGCCTATATTAAAAATCAACACCAGAGTGTCTGTATATGAATTGATCAAGCCATATTGCCCCGTGTACCACCGCGCAGGTCCTCTGGTCCACACGGGTCCCTACGCTAACTCCACACCGTGTCGGTCAGCGACCGCCAACCCCGCAAAGCGTGCACATGCAGGGAAGGGAGGCCATGGAACGGCCCTGCAACCCCAATGTCACAGGACCAGACCCAAAAAGCCCCACCAAAACCCGGCCAGCACCACCGGCGGGGAAGGCTGCCCCCAAACGACACCAGTATGGATATGGTATTACACTTACCATTGCTGCTCTCACAGAATGGGGAAGACATAGGGTCCAGACATGTGAGCACAGGCATATCCTGCTAATTTTGGTCATGTGGGTCTTATAAAGGAGTGCGAGCTGTTCAGAGAGGGAGAACTGTGAAACACGAACTGGAGAGAATGGAACGGCTGCACATCCCATCTATGGCTGATACTAATGCCGCTAGGCCTATTTTGGGGGCAGCCTTCCCCGCCGGTGGTGCTGGCCGGGTTTTGGTGGGGCTTTTTGGGTCTGGTCCTGTGACATTGGGGTTGCAGGGCCATTCCATGGCCTCCCTCCCCTGCACGTGCACGCTTTGCAGGGTTGGCGGTCGCTGACCGACACGGTGTGGAGTTAGCGTAGGGACCCGTGTGGACCAGAGGACCTGCGCGGTGGTACACGGGGCAATATGGCTTGATCAATTCATATACAGACACTCTGGTGTTAATTTTTAATATAGGCCTAGCGGCATTAGTATCAGCCATAGATGGGATGTGCAGCCGTTCCATTCTCTCTAGTTCGTGTGTTACACATAGTACAGATATATATACACATAGTATATACGCTATTCGCTAGTGGCCGCACAAAAAATCGGCATGTCAGTTTTGTGCGTCCGCTATTCAGTGAATAACGGCCGCACACCCTCTGGGCTCTTGCTGTTATGGAGAGCACCCCCCTGGGCTCTTGCTGTTATAGGGAACACCCCTTGGGCTCTTGCTGTTATGGGGAACACCCCCTGGGCTCTTGCTGTTATAGTGAACACCCCTTGGGCTCTTACTGTTATGGGGAACACCCCTGGGCTCTTGCTGTTATGGGGAACACCCTCTTAGTTAATGAGATAAAATTCCAGGAAAAGTATTGGGGTACAGTAGACTTATAAGGAATACAAGTATTGGGGTACAGTGGACTTATAAGGAGTACAAGTATTGGGGTACAGTGGACTTGGTGCTCCATTTATAATTCATCTATTTGGTGTATTATACACAATATGGCAATCGGGGAGCCAGTGGGCCCCTTGGTCTGTATAGTTTTCCAGACTCCCCCCCCCCCCCATTTTCTTGCTGACGGGTCGACGTTAACCCAATAATTTCTACTTCACCTTGAAATTCCACGTAGCGCATTATCTTCTTAGGCTTTTATTATCTGCCATCCTGACATTCGCTCCCTGATGAGTATGAAAGCACGGTGAAAGCAGCGGGGGTAGTTTGGGGTAGGAGGCCTCCATTTTTAGGGTAGCTGCTCCGCTGATCCATATATCCAGGGTTTTCGGGGTGAGGTCGCTGCCCCCAGGGTCCGTGATTGATAAGCGTTTAGATCCCCATAATAGTGATCAGCAGGACGGCGAGGGGTGGGGGGGATGGGGGTAAGACTCTGAGCAGTGTCTCTGTCTTCTACCCCGAGTGGACATCTCATTGGGGTAATTGGGGTATATTATCTGAGAGATCCAAAGGAATATTGGTACAATCCCAGAGCTTACATCTCCCATTTACATACAGACGCGATACTCTGCAGACGGTGACTGTATCATCATGCTTGGATCCTGTGTCCACTAGACGCATCAGGGTTCCACAATACACTTTATGAAACAAAACATTTTAAGACAAAGTTTATACCCTGAAAACCAAGATGGGGGGACACTACCACCACAACAGCCACATCAGGGGGTTGGTGTCCCTGGTTAGCCATCCGAGACAACCAGGGATGGTGTGTGCTGAAGCCGGGTCCATCAACCACACTAGGGGGCAGCACACAGACAGAGAGAGAGCGGAGAAGGACCTGAGTCACATGACCCATAGGTCCCCAAAGTTACTGTGTGGACATTGGCCTGACTACAGAGAGGAAGAGGTGGAGACTGCGCTGTAACTGCTGTGTGTCAGTGAGTATATGTATATATCTATCTATCTCCTATCTATCTATCTATCTATCT
This sequence comes from Dendropsophus ebraccatus, assembly GCA_027789725.1. NCBI lineage: Eukaryota > Metazoa > Chordata > Amphibia > Anura > Hylidae > Dendropsophus > Dendropsophus ebraccatus. The sequence goes on from JAQFWZ010000025.1 coordinate 33,257,689, forward strand.
ATCTCCTATCTATCTATCTATCTATCTATCTATCTATCTCCTATCTATCTATCTATCTATCTCCTATCTATCTATCTCCTATCTATCTCCTATCTATCTCCTATCTATCTCCTATCTATCTATCTATCTATCTATCTATCTCCTATCTATCTATCTATCTCCTATCTATCTATCTATCTATCTCCTATCTATCTATCTATCTATCTATCTATCCTATCTATCTATCTCCTATCTATCTATCTCCTATCTATCTCCTATCTATCTCCTATCTATCTATCTATCTATCTATCTGTCTATCTATCTATCTATCTCCTATCTATCTATCTCCTATCTATCTATCTATCTATCTATCTATCTGTCTATCTATCTCCTATCTATCTCCTATCTATCTATCTATCTATCTATCTATCTATCTATCTCCTATCTATCTCCTATCTATCTCCTATCTATCTCCTATCTATCTCCTATCTATCTATCTATCTATCTATCTATCTATCTATCTCCTATCTATCTATCTATCTATCTATCTCCTATCTATCTATCTATCTCCTATCTCCTATCTATCTATCTATCTATCTCCTATCTATCTATCTCCTATCTATCTATCTATCTCCTATCTATCTATCTCCTATCTATCTATCTATCTATCTATCTATCTATCTATCTATCTATCTCCTATCTATCTATCTCCTATCTATCTATCTCCTATCTATCTATCTCCTATCTATCTATCTATCTATCTATCTATCTATCTATCTATCTATCTCCTATCTATCTATTTATCTATCTATCTCCTATCTATCTATCTATCTATCTATCTATCATCTATCTATTTATCTATCTATCTCCTATCTATCTATCTATCTATCTATCTATCTATCTATCTATCTATCTATCTATCTATCTCCTATCTATCTATTTATCTATCTATCTATCTCCTATCTATCTATCTATCTCCTATCTATCTATCTATCTATCTATCTATCTCCTATCTATCTATCTCCTATCTATCTATCTATCTATCTATCTATTTATCTATCTATCTCCTATCTATCTATCTATCTATCTATCTATCTATCTATCTATCTATCTATCTATCTCCTATCTATCTATTTATCTATCTATCTATCTCCTATCTATCTATCTATCTCCTATCTATCTATCTATCTATCTATCTCCTATCTATCTATCTCCTATCTCCTATCTATCTATCTATCTATCTATCTATCTATCTATCTATCTATCTATCTCCTATCTGTCTATCTAAATGAAGAAAATTACTGCGGCACTCCGGTACAGCTCGTGTTCAAAAGTTGTAGTTTATTTCTCCCACAAAGTGCATTAGCGACGTTTCAGCCCAATCCTTATGAGCTTTTCTCAAGCTGTGCAATATACATGTGTAACATCAAGTCTTAAATAGCAGCAAAGTGATTACTCACACACATCACGTGATCAATCAATAAAGTAGTAAATAGTGAAAAAAAAATCATAAATCACATCAATTCATTATATACGTGAACACCATACTGGACGTGTCATGAGACAGGAATACCCTGTCATACAGTGAAAATATCATATGTGTATTAAAGTGTCCATACATTATAAAAGTCCTTTTCACATGAACAATTGAAGACAGGTGGGATAGTCGCTCACCGGATGACGTCAAGAGGCCCCACTAGGATGTTGACACGAGGCATATGAAGAAACTCGTAAGCTTGGCTTGTAAACAAAATTGCAGCGCATGCGCCAGTTGAAGCCGGCCAGGGTAATTGACGTAAGTAGGTCGGATAGGCGCAGAGGCGTCATGTGTGGAGTGACGTAACCCGTATAAGGAACGGCAAAGCAGCTACGCAGGTAACCATGGAGACTGGACGCTGTAACCGGACATCATGGGGGTTTAACCCTTCGTAGGTGGACGGCATCTCTTCAGTCACCTATTGGGAATCATGTTGGCCAAGGAAACATGGTCCAAAGTATGGGCGAGTTCCTGCATAGGGCTGCGCCCTCGGACCAATGTCGCATCCGGACAATCCAGAGTTGTCACGATTCCTGTATCGGCCTCATCCCAGGGACTGTAGTATAGCCAAATACCTTGCGCCGACACGTCAGATCCAAATGTCAGGATACCGCATCATTGCCGCAGTCACAATCTGTAAGACCTGTCCTGTTGTGGGATGTGTGAACTTGTCACATTTAATAATGTGTCTACAGTTCACACACCTGTGGCAAGGGTAACAACCATTTTTCAAGGGACCCAGGAGGAACTGTGTACATTTTTCGTGGGGGGTGGCTGCTTTAACCACAAAATCTTGGATGTTTTTCGGTCTCCTGTAAGACATTAAGGGGCGATTATTGAACTCAGGGATATCAGGAAAGCTATTACCCAAAATTTACCCAATGTTTACATAAGATTTTTTCTATGTGTTGACTCATGCCACTATATTGGCTCACAAAGGGTATGCGTAATATATTTCTTTTCTTATCTTTTTTTCTCAGAAGTTCATCCCTATTCATCTCTAGAGTCTCCCTCTTGTACCTCTCGGTAAGTGTACGTGGGTAACCCCTGTGATGAAAATCCTCTGCATTATTTGTGAAACGTACATAGAGGTTGTGAAGAAAGATATTAAAAATCTCAGGTTAAACACACCTATGGATTTCATTGCACACCCCAACATGACTAGAGAGGAAATGAGGGCACTTAGTGACCTGGCCCGTGACCACGACATCACCATCAAGCCAGCTGACAAGGGTGGTGGTGTCGTGGTTATGGACACGACACAATATATGGCAGGAGCATACAAACAACTGATACGAACACATATATACTTTTACAACAGGACCCCACACCTATGGTTAAAGCGAGACTCAGTGAGCTATCGGAACGAGCAATATCCAATGGGAATATAGACAAGAAATGCAGGGAATTCATTTGGGTGGAACATCCCATAATGCCCCTCTTCTATCTACTCCCAAAGATACATAAATGTTTACAGAATCCCCCTGGGCGCCCCATAGTGTCGGGTATGGGCTCAGTTCTGAATAAAGCATCCGAATTCCTGGATCGGGTATTGCAACCGTTGGTAATGCAAGTCCCCTCCTACTTACAGGACACGACACACTTTCTGACCAAGGTACACGACTTACGATCTGAGGAACTTACATTCATAGCTTCAATGGACATTGCTAGTCTCTATACTTCTATCTCACATACCAAGGGGATCCAAGCGGTAGCCATAGCATTACAGAAAACGACATACTCTAACAGTTGCCAACAATTTCTACTTTCTTTATTGGAGCTAATTCTCAGGGAATTTTTTCATGTTTGACAAAAAAAATTTTTTTGCAATGCAAGGGTACGGCAATGGGGTCTAATGTGGCACCTGCTTTCGCCAACCTCTTTTTCTCCCACCTTGAGGGAGCTTACATCAATGTGTCCCACCATGCCCGCAACATTGTGGGCTGGTGGAGATACATTGATGATATCTTTTTGGCATGGAGGGGTTCAGAGGAGGAGCTGCTTGATTTTTTTCAGTACCTCAACTCCATCGACCCAGATATCAAACTTACTTTGAATCATTCTACTACACAAGTGCAGTTTCTAGACACAATGGTATACAGAGACGGGACACATTTCAATACCCGGCTATACAAAAAGGACACTGATAAAAATACCTTATTACATTACAAATCCAATCACCTTAAGAGTGCTATCAAATCTTTACCTAAAAGTCAGTTCATGCGAGTAAAACGTATTGTAGGGGACCAGACACTATTAGTGAACACCATAGACGAATATGCAGAGGATTTTCATCACAGGGGTTACCCACGTACACTTACCGAGAGGTACAAGAGGGAGACTCTAGAGATGAATAGGGATGAACTTCTGAGAAAAAAAGATAAGAAAAGAAATATATTACGCATACCCTTTGTGAGCCAATATAGTGGCATGAGTCAACACATAGAAAAAATCTTATGTAAACATTGGAAAATTTGGGGTAATAGCTTTCCCGATATCCCTGAGTTCAATAATCGCCCCTTAATGTCTTAGAGGAGACCGAAAAACATCAAAGATTTTGTGGTTAAAGCAGCCACCCCCCACTAAAAATGTACACAGTTCCTCCTGGGTCCCTTGGTTGTTACCCTTGCCACAGGTGTGTGAACTGTAGACACATTATTAAATGTGACAAGTTCACACATCCCACAACAGGACAGGTCTTACAGATTAAACAACACTTGACCTGTGAGAGTGATTGGGTAATCTATATCCTGATATGCCCTTGCAAATTACTCTATATTGGGGAAACGACATTAGATTTCAAAACTCGCCTTGTACAACATCGTTACAGTATACGTAAACAGAGAATTGACCTACCCGTCTCAAAGCACTTTCTAGAAAAGGGACATAGAGTGATCTGAAGGCCATTGTGTTTGAGCAAATAGCAGTACCACCTAGAGGAGGCAACAGACAAGTATCATTAAAAAGAAGGGAACTATTTTGGATTGATAAATTAAACACATTGAAACCACATGGTCTTAACGTAGACTTTAAAATTCTACCGAGCTACTGTAGATAAACCTTATGATATTACTTTTGCATTTTGATCACCCCGTGACTCCAGTCACCTCCCCTTCACTTGAATTACTGGTCCCAAATATACATGTGTAATCCCACGATAATCATTTATATCATGTTAATCTGTATCTATAATATACTTTATTCTTTTTGTTATAGTAACAAGCTGATTTTCCAGTGAAGCAGAGTGGGACACTCACCTGATTGACGTCGTGGCCTGATTTCATTTCTTTCATATCCTTATCCACACTGTGCGGTTGTGACTGCGGCAATGATGCGGTATCCTGACATTTGGATCTGACGTGTCGGCGCAAGGTATTTGGCTATACTACAGTCCCTGGGATGAGGCCGATACAGGAATCGTGACAACTCTGGATTGTCCGGATGCGACATTGGTCCGAGGGCGCAGCCCTATGCAGGAACTCGCCCATACTTTGGACCATGTTTCCTTGGCCAACATGATTCCCAATAGGTGACTGAAGAGATGCCGTCCACCTACGAAGGGTTAAACCCCCATGATGTCCGGTTACAGCGTCCAGTCTCCATGGTTACCTGCGTAGCTGCTTTGCCGTTCCTTATACGGGTTACGTCACTCCACACATGACGCCTCTGCGCCTATCCGACCTACTTACGTCAATTACCCTGGCCAGCTTCAACTGGCGCATGCGCTGCAATTTTGTTTACAAGCCAAGCTTACGAGTTTCTTCATATGCCTCGTGTCAACATCCTAGTGGGGCCTCTTGACGTCATCCGGTGAGCGACTATCCCACCTGTCTTCAATTGTTCATGTGAAAAGGACTTTTATAATGTATGGACACTTTAATACACATATGATATTTTCACTGTATGACAGGGTATTCCTGTCTCATGACACGTCCAGTATGGTGTTCACGTATATAATGAATTGATGTGATTTATGATTTTTTTTCACTATTTACTACTTTATTGATTGATCACGTGATGTGTGTGAGTAATCACTTTGCTGCTATTTAAGACTTGATGTTACACATGTATATTGCACAGCTTGAGAAAAGCTCATAAGGATTGGGCTGAAACGTCGCTAATGCACTTTGTGGGAGAAATAAACTACAACTTTTGAACACGAGCTGTACCGGAGTGCCGCAGTAATTTTCTTCATTTGTATGCATTTATACCCATGGTCCTCAGGGGTATATACTGCTGGCACCAACTGCAATAGCTTCCTGAGTGCTGTGTCCACTTTTCTAAGTCTATCTATCTATCTATCTCCTATCTATCTATCTATCTCCTATCTATCCATCTCCTATCTATCTATCTATCTATCTATCTCCTATCTATCTATCTATCTCCTATCTATCTATCTCCTATCTATCTATCTCCTATCTATCTATCTCCTATCTATCTATCTCCTATCTATCTATCTATCTATCTATCTATCTATCTATCTCCTATCTATCTATCTCCTATCTATCTATCTCCTATCTATCTATCTCCTATCTATCCATCTCCTATCTATCTATCTATCTATCTATCTATCCATCTCCTATCTATCTATCTCCTATCTATCTCCTATCTATCTATCTATCTATCTATCTCCTATCTATCTATTATCTATCTCCTATCTATCTATCTATCTATCTATCTATCTATCTATCTATTATCTATCTCCTATCTATCTATCTATCTATCTATCTATCTATCTATCTATCTATCTATCTATCTCCTATCTATCTCCTATCTATCTATCTATCTATCTATCTATCTATCTATCTATCTATCTCCTATCTATCTATCTCCTATCTATCTATCTATCTATCTATCTATCTATCTCCTATCTATCTATCTATCTCCTATCTATCTATCTATCTATCTATCTCCTATCTATCTATCTATCTATCTCCTATCTATCCATCTCCTATCTATCTATCTCCTATCTATCTATCTATCTATCTATCTATCTATCTATCTATCTATCTCCTATCTATCTATTTATCTATCTCCTATCTATCTATCTATCTATCCATCTCCTATCTATCTCCTATCTATCTCCTATCTATCTATCTATCTCCTATCTATCTATCTATCTATCTATCTATCTATCTATCTATCTATCTATCTATCTATCTATCTAAAGGCAGAATGGAGTGCACTCACAGGTACGGTGATGGAGTGCTCACAACAAGGACTGGAACCACGTCCAGAGAAAGGTCTCGTGATGAGAAAGAAACGTTGCAGCACTTCTTTGTAAATCTTTTTGATATGAAATAAAGAAACACGTTTTTCACGATACGGAGGTGCCGCAATTTCTGGATTTTTTTTTTATCTATCTATCTACTATCTATCTATCTATCTATCTATCTATCTATCTATCCATCCATCCGTGTGTGTGCCTGTGAGTATATGTATGTATGTATCTGTGTGTATGTCAGTGAGTGTATGTATGTATCTGTGTCTGTGTCAGTGTATGTATCGGTGTGTGTCAGTGAGTGTATGCAGTGGCGTAGCTATAGCGGTCGCCATGGCGACCGGGCCCCTGTGCTAGGGGGGCCCGCACGGCGCCCCTTGCCACTTGTCTCTGAGCATCCCGAGAACCTGCGGCCGCGCAGCTTCTCGGGATGCACGGATCACTTTGATGTTCCGACCGCGCAGTAAGCGGGCGGAACATTAAAGCGATCAGAATACAGGAGCAGGACCTGTCAGCGTCCTGCTCCTGTATTCCCTCCCATAGGCTGCCGGCACTTCATACCAGCAGCCTATGGGAGGCCGTGACCTCTCTGGCAGGCGTGATCATGTGACGTCATCACGCCTGCCGGAAGTCCCGTCCCTGCGGCTCGCAAGATGGAGCCCGAAGAGGAGGAGGAAGAGCTGCTGCCTGCACAGCGCGGATTAGGTGAGTAGGATGGTTTTTTTTTTAGGGGCACCTCTGGGGGCGTTATTAGTATATGGGGGCACCTCTGGGGGCATTATTAGTATATGGGGGCACCTCTGGGGGCATTATTAGTGTATGGGGGCACCTCTGGGGGCATTATTAGTGTATGGGGGAACCTCTGGGGGCATTATTAGTATATGGGGGGCACCTCTGGGGGCATTATTAGTATATGGGGGCACCTCTGGGGGCATTATTAGTGTATGGGGGCACCTCTGGGGGCATTATTAGTTCATAGGGGGCACCTCTGGGGGCATTATTAGCTCATGGGGGCACAGCAGGGGATCCTACATACAGGGGGCACAGCGGAGGATCCTACATACAGGGGGCACAGCGGGGGATCCTACATACAGGGGGCACAGCGGGGGATCCTACATACAGGGGGCACAGCAGGGGATCCTACATACAGGGGGCATCCCACACAGCGCAGTTACTATGGGAGCCTACAGGAGGGAGAAAGGGAAGGAAGCTGCTAGAAATGTGCGGAGCCTAAATTGTTTGTCTCGCAGGTTCTAAGGGGATGAAACATCTGGAAGGAATCATCCTGGAGGTCTGGGCCGGATGGAGAGGGAAAGGGAAAGTGACGCCTCAGATCAAAGAAGACGTCACCTGTGAGTCCCTGTATGACACTTTTCTTATTTTGTAGAACATCATTTAGTAGGGGCGCCCCGAGGTGACAGCTACTACATTATCTGTACTCAGAGATATCACTGTGTTATCTGTGCTGTTACATAGGACTGCAGGTGACTACTACATTATCTGTCCTCAGAGATATCACTGTGTTATCTGTAGTGTTACATAGGACTGCAGGTGACTACTACATTATCTGTCCTCAGAGATATCACTGTGTTATCTGTGGTGTTACATAGGACTGCAGGTGACATCTACTACATTATCTGTCCTCAGAGATATCACTGTGTTATCTGTGCTGACATAGGACTGCAGGTGACTACTACATTATCTGTACTCAGAGATATCACTGTGTTATCTGTGGTGTTACATAGGACTGCAGGTGACATCTACTACATTATCTGTCCTCAGAGATATCACTGTGTTATCTGTGGTGTTACATAGGACTGCAGGTGACAGCTACTACATTATCTGTACTCAGAGATATCACTGTGTTATCTGTGCTGTTACATAGGACTGCAGGTGACTACTACATTATCTGTACTCAGAGGGATATCACTGTTATCTGTGGTGTTACATAGGACTGCAGGTGACTACTACATTATCTGTACTCAGAGATATCACTGTGTTATCTGTGGTGTTACATAGGACTGCAGGTGACAGCTACTACATTATCTGTCCTCAGAGATATCACTGTGTTATCTGTGCTGTTACATAGGACTGCAGGTGACAGCTACTACATTATCTGTACTCAGAGATATCACTGTGTTATCTGTGGTGTTACATAGGACTGCAGGTGACTACTACATTATCTGTACTCAGAGATATCACTGTGTTATCTGTGCTGACATAGGACTGCAGGTGAGTACTACATTATCTGTACTCAGAGATATCACTGTGTTATCTGTGCTGTTACATAGGACTGCAGGTGACTACTACATTATCTGTACTCAGAGATATCACTGTTATCTGTGGTGTTACATAGGACTGCAGGTGACTACTACATTATCTGTACTCAAGAGATATCACTGTGTTATCTGTGGTGTTACATAGGACTGCAGGTGACTACTACATTATCTGTACTCAGAGATATCACTGTGTTATCTGTGGTGTTACATAGGACTGCAGGTGACTACTACATTATCTGTACTCAGAGATATCACTGTGTTATCCGTGCTGTTACATAGGACTGCAGGTGACAGCTACTACATTATCTGTACTCAGAGATATCACTGTGTTATCTGTGGTGTTACATAGGACTGCAGGGGACATCTACATTATCTGTACTCAGAGATATCACTGTGTTATCTGTGGTGTTACATAGGACTGCAGGTGACTACTACATTATCTGTACTCAGAGGGATATCACTGTGTTATCTGTGGTGTTACATAGGACTGCAGGTGATATCAGGTGATTTCTCCAGGTTGCAGAAGTTCAAACTTCATTGTGCCCTGCTGACAGTTTATTATGGGAGTTGTAGTTTTGCAGCATGTGGCTTCTTCAGGTTGCTGCACTACAACCCCCATCGTTTCCAACTGGCAGTTTATGATGAGAGTTGTAGTTTTTCAGCTGGAGAGTCAAAGATTGGAATACAATGATTAGACAATGACACAGTACAGTCCATTCATTATAGGGGGCAGTAGTGCAGTACATGAGGTGGAGGCAGTGACAGGGCATTAGAACATGGTGGCACATTAGAGTAATTGGATATAACGTTAGATAGGACTTTGCCTGATCGGGTGAGATGGGGGGCCCCAAGCTAACATTGTGCACCAGGGCCCATCAGCCTTTAGCTACGCCCCTGAGTGTATGTATGTATCTGTGTATGTCAGTCATTAGATAAATGTATTTATCTATCTGTGTGTCAGTGAGTGTATGTATGTATCTATCTGTGTGTGTCAGTGAGTATATGTATGTATCTGTGTGTGTCTGTGTATATATGTATTTGTGTGTGTCAGTGAGTGTATGTATCTGTGTGTGTCAGTGAGTACATGTATGTGTGTGTGTCAGTGTATGTATGTATCTGCGTGTGTGTGTCAGTGAGTGTATGTATCTGTGTGTGTGTCAGTGAGTGTATGTATGTTTGTATCTGTGTGTGTGTGAGTGTATGTATGTATCTATCTGTGTGTATGTCAGTTTATGTATGTATCTGTGTGTGTGTGTCAGTGAGTACATGTATGTATCTGTGTGTGTATCAGTGTATGTATATATCTGTGTGTGTGTCAGTGAGTGTATCTATGTATCTATCTATCTATCTATCTATCTGTGTCAGTGCGTATATGTATGTATCTGTGTGTGTGTCAGTGTATGTATGCATTTGTGTGTGTGTCAGTGAGTGTATGTATCTGTGTGTGTCAGTGTATGTATCTATCCGTGTGTGTCAGCGACTACATGTATGTATCTGTGTGTGTGTCAGTGTATGTATCTGTGTGTGTGTCAGTGAGTGTATGTATGTATCTGTGTGTGTCAGTGTATGTATGTATCTGTGTGTGTCAATGAGTATGTGTCAGTTTATGTATGGATTTTTGTGTGTGTCAGTGAGTACATGTATGTATCTATCTATCCGTGTGTGTGTCAGCGAGTACATGTATGTATTTGTGTGTGTCAGTGTATGTATGTATCTGCGTGTGTGTTAGTGAGTGTATGTATGTATCTGTGTGTCAGTGAGTGTATGTATGGATCTGTCTTTGTGTCAGTGAGTGTATGTATGGATCTGTGTTTGTGTCAGTGAGTATGTGTCAGTGTATGTATGTATTTGTGTGTGTATCAGTGAGTATATGTATCTGTGTGTGTATCAGTGAGTACATGTATGTATCTGTGTGTGTCAGTGTATGTATGTATGTATCTATCTGCGTGTGTGTCAGTGAGTGTATGTATGTGTCAGTGAGTGTATGTATGTATCTGTGTGTCAGTGAGTTTGCACTGGGTCCCAGCCATTTCTAGTTGTGCCCTTGCACTAACCATGAACAGTAATAACACCAGACAAAGATCAGGGCAACTTCAAATAAATCAGTCAAATGGAAACTCTAAAAGCTTATAAAAATATATATAAAAAACATTGCAGAGACGAAAGGAAGCGGCATAAAAGGTTTTTTATTAACCAAATTATAAGCAAATAAATGAAGGTTTTATTAGAACAAACAGAAAGAAAGACAATGAAAGTACCTGCGAAGGAAGAGACCTGACGCCACCGGAGGCCACAAAATCCGTCATCCCTGAGTACTGCACTCATCTTACCCCCCATCCCTGAGTACTGCACTCATCTTACCCCCCATCCCTGAGTACTGCACTCATCTTACCCCCCATCCCTGAGTACTGCACTCATCTTACTCCTCATCCCTGAGTACTGCACTCATCTTACCCCCCATCCCTGAGTACTGCACTCATCTTACCCCCATCCCTGAGTACTGCACTCATCTTACCCCCCATCCCTGAGTACTGCACTCATCTTACCCCTCATCCCTGAGTACTGCACTCATCTTACCCCCATCCCTGAGTACTGCACTCATCTTACCCCCATCCCTGAGTACTGCACTCATCTTACCCCCCATCCCTGAGTACTGCACTCATCTTACCCCTCATCCCCGAGTACCGCACTCATCTTACCCCCATCCCTGAGTACTGCACTCATCTTACCCCTCATCCCTGAGTACTGCACTCATCTTACCCCCATCCCTGAGTACTGCACTCATCTTACCCCCATCCCTGAGTACTGCACTCATCTTACCCCCCATCCCTGAGTACTGCACTCATCTTACCCCCCATCCCTGAGTACTGCACTCATCTTACCCCCCATCCCTGAGTACTGCACTCATCTTACCCCTCATCCCTGAGTACTGCACTCATCTTACCCCCCATCCCTGAGTACTGCACTCATCTTACCCCCCCATCCCTGAGTACTGCACTCATCTTACCCCCATCCCTGAGTACTGCACTCATCTTACCCCCCATCCCTGAGTACTGCACTCATCATACCCCCCATCCCTGAGTACTGCACTCATGTTACCCCCCATCCCTGAGTACTGCACTCATCTTACCCCCCATCCCTGAGTACTGCACTCATCTTACCCCCCCATCCCTGAGTACTGCACTCATCTTACCCCCATCCCTGAGTACTGCACTCATCTTACCCCCCCATCCCTGAGTACTGCACTCATCTTACCCCCATCCCTGAGTACTGCACTCATCTTACCCCCCATCCCTGAGTACTGCACTCATCATACCCCCCATCCCTGAGTACTGCACTCATGTTACCCCCCATCCCTGAGTACTGCACTCATCTTACCCCCCATCCCTGAGTACTGCACTCATCTTACCCCCCATCCCTGAGTACTGCACTCATCTTACCCCCATCCCTGAGTACTGCACTCATCTTACCCCCCCATCCCTGAGTACTGCACTCATCTTACCCCCCATCCCTGAGTACTGCACTCATCTTACCCCCCCATCCCTGAGTACTGCACTCATCTTACCCCCCATCCCTGAGTACTGCACTCATCATACCCCCCCATCCCTGAGTACTGCACTCATCTTACCCCCATCCCTGAGTACTGCACTCATTTTACCCCCCATCCCTGAGTACTGCACTCATCTTACCCCCCATCCCTGAGTACTGCACTCATCTTACCCCCCATCCCTGAGTACTGCACTCATCTTACCCCCCATCCCTGAGTACTGCACTCATCTTACCCCCCATCCCTGAGTACTGCACTCATCTTACCCCCCATCCCTGAGTACTGCACTCATCTTACCCCCCCATCCCTGAGTACTGCACTCATCTTACCCCCCATCCCTGAGTACTGCACTCATCTTACCCCCCCATCCCTGAGTACTGCACTCATCTTACCCCCCATCCCTAAATACTGCACTCATCTTACCCCCCATCCCTGAGTACTGCACTCATCTTACCCCCCATCCCTAAATACTGCACTCATCTTACCCCCCATCCCTGAGTACTGCACTCATCTTACCCCCCATCCCTGAGTACTGCACTCATCTTACCCCCCCACCATCCCTGAGTACTGCACTCATCTTACCCCCCATCCCTGAGTACTGCACTCATCTTACCCCCATCCCTGAGTACTGCACTCATCTTACCCCCATCCCTGAGTACTGCACTCATCTTACCCCCCATCCCTGAGTACTGCACTCATCTTACCCCCCCATCCCTGAGTACTGCACTCATCTTACTCCTCATCCCTGAGTACTGCACTCATCTTACCCCCCATCCCTGAGTACTGCACTCATCTTACCCCCCCATCCCTGAGTACTGCACTCATCTTACCCCCCCATCCCTGAGTACTGCACTCATCTTACCCCCCATCCCTGAGTACTGCACTCATCTTACCCCCCATCCCTGAGTACTGCACTCATCTTACCCCCCATCCCTGAGTACTGCACTCATCTTACCCCCATCCCTGAGTACTGCACTCATCTTACCCCCCATCCCTGAGTACTGCACTCATCTTACCCCCCATCCCTGAGTACTGCACTCATCTTACCCCCCATCCCTGAGTACTGCACTCATCTTACCCCCCACCCCGAGTACTGCACTCATCTTACCCCCCCATCCCTGAGTACTGCACTCATCTTACCCCCCATCCCTGAGTACTGCACTCATCTTACCCCCCCCATCCCTGAGTACTGCACTCATCTTACCCCCATCCCTGAGTACTGCACTCATCTTACCCCCCATCCCTGAGTACTGCACTCATCTTACCCCCCCATCCCTGAGTACTGCACTCATCTTACCCCCCCATCCCTGAGTACTGCACTCATCTTACCCCCCATCCCTGAGTACTGCACTCATCTTACCCCCCATCCCTGAGTACTGCACTCATCTTACCCCCATCCCTGAGTACTGCACTCATCTTACCCCCCCCATCCCTGAGTACTGCACTCATCTTACCCCTCATCCCTGAGTACTGCACTCATCTTACCCCCCCATCCCTGAGTACTGCACTCATCTTACCCCTCATCCCTGAGTACTGCACTCATCTTACCCCCCATCCCTGAGTACTGCACTCATCTTACCCCCCATCCCTGAGTACTGCACTCATCTTACCCCCCCATCCCTGAGTACTGCACTCATCTTACCCCCCATCCCTGAGTACTGCACTCATCTTACCCCCCATCCCTGAGTACTGCACTCATCTTACCCCTCATCCCTGAGTACTGCACTCATCTTACCCCCCCCATCCCTGAGTACTGCACTCATCTTACCCCCCATCCCTGAGTACTGCACTCATCTTACCCCCCATCCCTGAGTACTGCACTCATCTTACCCCCCATCCCTGAGTACTGCACTCATCTTACCCCCCATCCCTGAGTACTGCACTCATCTTACCCCCCATCCCTGAGTACTGCACTCATCTTACCCCCCCCCCCCATCCCTGAGTACTGCACTCATCTTACCCCCCATCCCTGAGTACTGCACTCATCTTACCCCCATCCCTGAGTACTGCACTCATCTTACCCCCCATCCCTGAGTACTGCACTCATCTTACTCCTCATCCCTGAGTACTGCACTCATCTTACCCCCCATCCCTGAGTACTGCACTCATCTTACCCCCCCATCCTTGAGTACCTGCACTCATCTTACCCCCCATCCCTGAGTACTGCACTCATCTTACCCCCCCATCCCTGAGTACTGCACTCATCTTACCCCCCCATCCCTGAGTACTGCACTCATCTTACCCCCCATCCCTGAGTACTGCACTCATCTTACCCATCATCCCTGAGTACATCACTCATCTTACCCCCCACCCCGAGTACTGCACTCATCCTACCCCCCATCCCTGAGTACTGCACTCATCTTACCCCCCATCCCTGAGTACTGCACTCATCTTACCCCCCCCCATCCCTGAGTACTGCACTCATCTTACCCCCCCATCCTTGAGTACTGCACTCATCTTACCCCCCATCCCTGAGTACTGCACTCATCTTACCCCCCCATCCTTGAGTACTGCACTCATCTTACCCCCCATCCCTGAGTACTGCACTCATCTTACCCCCCCATCCTTGAGTACTGCACTCATCTTACCCCCCATCCCTGAGTACTGCACTCATCTTACCCCCCCATCCCTGAGTACTGCACTCATCATACCCCCCATCCCGGAGTACATCACTCATCTTACCCCCCACCCCGAGTACTGCACTCATCCTAACCCTCATCCCCACACACTGCACTAGTGACGGATTAAATGTACCCTGGGCCCCGGGCTGTCCACCCGACCTGCCCCCCCACCCCCCCAAGGTCACAGCTGCCTTCCTCCCCTCCCTGCTAAACATAGTGTTTGGTCCCTTGCTGCCACCCCCAGCAAGCATTGTCCACCCCACCTCCACTGCCCCCAATAAACATATTGCCACTTGTTCACCCGCTGTTGCCTCCAATAAACATATTGCCACCTGGTTTCCTGCTTTTGCCCCCCCCCCCCCCCCCCCCCAAGGTCACAGCTGCACAGATGACGTCAGGAGTGGAGGGGGCTGATCTATAGGGGAGGTCACAGCAGCACAGAGGATGGCAGGAGAGGAGGGTGCTGATCCTTTAGGAGAGGACACAGCAGCACAGAGGATGTCAGGAGAGGAGGGTGCTGATCCTTTAGGAGAGGACACAGCAGCACAGAGGATGGCAGGAGAGGAGGGTGCTAATCCTATAGGAGAGGTCCCAGCAGCACACAGGATGTCAGGAGAGGAGGGTGCTGATCTATAGGGGAGGACACAGCAGCACAGAGGATGTCAGGAGAGAAGGGGGCTGATCTTATAGGGGAGGACACAGCAGCACAGAGGATGTCAGGAGAGAAGGGGGCTGATCTTATAGGAGAGGACACAGCAGCACAGAGGATGTCAGGAGAGGAGGGGGCTGATCCTTTAGGAGAGGACACAGCAGCACAGAGGATGTCAGGAGAGGAGGGTGCTAATCCTATAGGAGAGGTCCCAGCAGCACAGAGGATGTCAGGAGAGGAGGGTGCTGATCTATAGGGGAGGGCACAGCAGCACAGAGGATGTCAGGAGAGGAGGGTGCTGATCTATAGGAGAGGTCCGAACAGCAGAGAGGATGTCAGGAGAGGAGGGGGCTAATCTTATAGCTGAGGTCGCAGGGTGCCAGCAGCACAGAGGATGTCAGGAGTGGAGGGGGCTGATCTTATAGGGGAGGTCCCAGCAGCACAGAGGATGTCAGGAGAGGAGGGTGCTGATACTATAGGAGAGGACACAGCAGCACAGAGGATGTAAGGAGAGGAGGGGGCTGATCTTATAGGGGAGGTCCCAGCAGCACAGAGGATGTCAAGAGAGAAGGGGGCTGATCTTATAGGGGAGGTCCCAGCAGCACAGAGGATGTCAAGAGAGGAGGGTGCTGATCTTATAGGGGAGGTCGCAGGGTCCCAGCAGCACAGAGGATGTCAGGAGAGGAGGGTGCTGATCTATAGGGGAGGTCACAAGAGCACAGTCAGCTGGCCCCCTCTTCCCCCCTTATAGATGGTCCCCCTCTGCCCCCCTTATATATTGTCCCCCTCTTTCCTCTGCCCCCCCCACCCTTATAGATGGTCCCCCTCTCCCCCCCCCTTATAGATGGTCCCCCTCTGCCCCCCCTTATAGATGGTCCCCCTCTTGCCCCCCTTATAGATGGTCCCCCTCTTTCCTCTGCCCCCCTTATAGATGGTCCCCCTCCCTATAGATGGTCCCCCTCTGCCCCCCCTTATAGATGCTCCCCCTCTTGCCCCCCTTATAGATGGTCCCCCTCTTTCCTTTGCCCCCTTATAGATGGTCCCCCTCTTTCCTTTGCCCCCTTATAGATGGGCCCCCTCTGCCTTCCCTTATAGATGGGCCCCCTCTGCTCCCCCTTATAGATGGTCCCCCTCTTTCCTTTGCCCCCCCCTTATAGATGGTCCCCACTCTCCCCCCCCTTATAGATGGTCCCCCCTTTCCTTTGCCCCCCTCCTTATAGATGGTCCCCCTCTGCCCCCCCTTATAAATGGTGCCCCTCTTTCCTTTGCCCCCCTTATAGATGGTCCCCCTCTTCCCCCACTTATAGATGGTCCCCCTCTTTCCTTAGCCCCCCCCTTATAGATGGTCCCCCTCTTCCCCCCCTTATAGATGGTCCCCCTCTCCCCCCCCCTTATAGATGTTCCCCCTCTTCCCCCCCTTATAGATGGTCCCCCTCTTCCCCCCTTATAGATGGTCCCCCTCTCCCCCCCCCTTATAGATGTTCCCCCTCTTCCCCCCCTTACAGATGGTCCCCCTCTTTCCTTTGCCCCCTTTATAGATGGTCCCCCTCTCCCCCCCCCTTATAGATGGTCCCCCTCTTCACCCCCTTATAGATGGTCCCCCACTCCCCCCCCCCTTATAGATGGTCCCCACTCTTCCCCCCCTTATAGATGGTCCCCCCCTTTCCTTTGCCCCCCTCCTTATAGATGTTCCCCCTCTTCCCCCCCTTACAGATGGTCCCCCTCTTTCCTTTGCCCCCCTTATAGATGGTCCCCCTCTCCCCCCCCCTTATAGATGGTCTCCCTCTCCCCCCTTATAGATGGTCCCCCTCTTCACCCCCTTATAGATGGTCCCCCACTCCCCCCCCCTTATAGATGGTCCCCACTCTTCCCCCCCTTATAGATGGTCCCCCCCTTTCCTTTGCCCCCCTCCTTATAGATGGTCCCCCTCTGCCCCCCCTTATAAATGGTGCCCCTCTTTCCTTTGCCCCCCTTATAGATGGTCCCCCTCTTCCCCCCCTTATAGATGGTCCCCCTCTTCCCCCCTTATAGATGTTCCCCCTCTTCCCCCCCTTATAGATGTTCCCCCTCTTCCCCCCCTTACAGATGGTCCCCCTCTTTCCTTTGCCCCCCTTATAGATGGTCCCCCTCTCCCCCCCCTTATAGATGGTCTCCCTCTCCCCCCTTATAGATGGTCCCCCTCTTCACCCCCTTATAGATGGTCCCCCACTCCCCCCCCCTTATAGATGGTCCACCTCTTCCTCCCCCTTATAGATGGTCACCCTCTTCCCCCTCTTATAGATGGTCCCCCTCTTCCCCCCCTTATAGATGGTCCCCCTCTTCCCCCCTTATAGATGGTCCCACTCTCCCCCCCTTATAGATGGTCCCCCTCTCCCCCCCTTATAGATGGTCCCGCTCTTCCCCCCTTATAGATGGTCCCCCTCTCCCCCCCTTATAGATGGTCCCCCTCTGCCCCCCCTTATAGATGCTCCCCCTCTTGCCCCCCTTATAGATGGTCCCCCTCTTTCCTTTGCCCCCTTATAGATGGTTCCCCTCTTTCCTTTGCCCCCCCTTATAGATGGCCCCCCTTTTTCCTCTGCCCCCCTATAGATGATCCCCCTTTCCTCTGCCCCCCCCTTATAGATGGTCCCCCTCTTTCCTTTGCCCCCTTATAGATGGTCCCCCTCTTTCCTTTGCCCCCTTATAGATGGGCCCCCTCTGCCTTCCCTTATAGATGGGCCCCCTCTGCTCCCCCTTATAGATGGTCCCCCTCTTTCCTTTGCCCCCCCCCTTATAGATGGTCCCCACTCTTCCCCCCCTTATAGATGGTCCCCCCCTTTCCTTTGCCCCCCTCCTTATAGATGGTCCCCCTCTGCCCCCCCTTATAAATGGTGCCCCTCTTTCCTTTGCCCCCCTTATAGATGGTCCCCCTCTTCCCCCACTTATAGATGGTCCCCCTCTATCCTTAGCCCCCCCTCTTATAGATGGTCCCCCTCTTCCCCCCCTTATAGATGGTCCCCCTCTTCCCCCCTTATAGATGGTCCCCCTCTTCACCCCCTTATAGATGGTCCCCCACTCCCCCCCCCTTATAGATGGTCACCCTCTTCCCCCCCTTATAGATGGTCCCCCTCTTCCCCCCTTATAGATGGTCCCCCTCTCCCCCCTTATAGATGGTCCCCCTCTCCCCCCCTTATAGATGGCCCCCCTCTTCCCCCCCTTATAGATGGTCCCCCTCTCCCCCCCTTATAGATGGTCCCCCTCTCCCCCCCCCCTTATAGATGGTCCCCCTCTCCCCCCCCCTTATAGATGGTCCCCCTCTTCCCTCCCTTATAGATGGTCCCCCTCTCCCCCCCCTTATAGATGGTCCCCCTCTTTCCTTTGCCCCCTTATAGATGGGCCCCCTCTGCCTTCCCTTATAGATGATCCCCCTCTTCCCCCCTTATAGATGTTCCCCCTCTTCCCCCCCCCTTATAGATGTTCCCCCTCTTCCCCCCCTTATAGATGGTCCCCCTCTTTCCTTTGCCCCCCTTATAGATGGTCCCCCTCTCCCCCCCTTATAGATGGTCCCCCTCTCCCCCCTTATAGATGGTCCCCCTCTCCCCCCCCTTATAGATGGTCCCCCTCTTCACCCCCTTATAGATGGTCCCCCACTCCCCCCCCCTTATAGATGGTCCACCTCTTCCCCCCCCCTTATAGATGGTCACCCTCTTCCCCCCCTTATAGATGGTCACCCTCTTCCCCCCCTTATAGATGGTCCCCCTCTTCCCCCTCTTATAGATGGTCCCCCTCTTCCCCCTCTTATAGATGGTCCCCCTCTCCCCCCTTATAGATGGTCCCCCTCTTCCCCCCTTATAGATGGTCCCCCTCTCCCCCCCCTTATAGATGGTCCCCCTCTCCCCCCCCCTTATAGATGGTCCCCCTCTTCCCCCCCTTATAGATGGTCCCCCTCTTCCCCCTTATAGATGGTCCCAGTCTCCCCCCCTTATAGATGGTCCCCCTCTTCCCCCCTTATAGATGGTCCCAGTCTCCCCCTCTATAGATGGTCCCCCCTCTTCCCCCCCTTATAGATGGTCCCCCCTCCCCCCCTTATAGATGGTCCCCCTCTTCCCCCCTTATAGATGGTCCCCCTCTCCCCCCCCTATAGATGGTCCCCCTCTTCCCCCCCTTATAGATGGTCCTCCTCTTCCCCCCCTTATAGATGGTCCCCCTCTTCCCCCCCTTATAGATGGTCCCCCTCTTCCCCCCTTATAGATGGTCCCCCTCTCCCCCCCTTATAGATGGTCCACCTCTTCCCCCCCTTAAAGATGGTCCCCCTCTCCCCCCCCCCTTATAGATGGTCCCCCTCCCCCCCCTTATAGATGGTCCCCCTCCCCCCCCTTATAGATGGTCCCCCTCCCCCCCCCCTTATAGATGGTCCCCCTCCCCCCCCCCTTATAGATGGTCTCCCTCTCCCCCCCCCACACACCCGTGCAGATAACACGAAAAAATCAGCCGGGGGACAGCCGGACTCTTGTGACCGCAAGCAAAACAATGCTTACGGTCACAAGAGAGTCAGTGGCGGATTATAATGTGGGCGGCGTGGCATGGGCCCCCCCGAAGCCTTGGGCCCCGGGCGGCCACCCAAACCGCCCACATTATAATACGCCACTGCGCTGCACTCATCTTACCTGTTATCACTGAGTACTGCACTCATCTTACCCCCATCCCTGAGTACTGCACTCATCTTACCCCCATCCCTGAGTACTGCACTCATCTTACTCCTCATCCCTGAGTACTGCACTCATCTTACTCCTCATCCCTGAGTACTGCACTCATCTTACCCCCCCATCCCTGAGTACTGCACTCATCTTACTCCTCATCCCTGAGTACTGCACTCATCTTACTCCTCATCCCTGAGTACTGCACTCATCTTACTCCTTATCCCTGAGTACTGCACTCATCTTACTCCTCATCCCTGAGTACTGCACTCATTTTACCCCCCATCCCTGAGTACTGCACTCATCTTACCCCTCATCCCCACATACTGCACTCATCTTACCCCCCCACCATCCCTGAGTACTGCACTCATCTTACCCCCCCCCCATCCCTGAGTACTGCACTCATCTTACCCCCCCATCCCTGAGTACTGCACTCATCTTACTCCCCATCCCTGAGTACTGCACTCATCTTACCCCTCATCCCCGCATACTGTACTCATCTTACCCCTCATCCTTGAGTACTGCACTCATCTTACTCCTCATCCCTGAGTACTGCACTCATCTTACCCCCCATCCCTGAGTACTGCACTCATCTTACCCCTCATCCCCGCATACTGTACTCATCTTACCCCTCATCCCCGAGTACTGCACTCATCTTACCCCCATCCCTGAGTACTGCACTCATCTTACCCCTCATCCCTGAGTACTGTACTCATCGTACCCCTCATCCCTGAGTACTGCACTCATCTTACCCCCCACCCCGAGTACTGCACTCATCTTACCCCTCATCCCCGCATACTGTACTCATCTTACCCCCCCATCCCTGAGTACTGCACTCATCTTACCCCTCATCCCTGAGTACTGCACTCATCTTTCCCCTCATCCCTGAGTACTGCACTCATCTTACCCCCATCCCTGAGTACTGCACTCATCTTACCCCCCACCCCGAGTACTGTACTCATCGTACCCCTCATCCCTGAGTACTGCACTCTTCTTACCCCCCATCCCTGAGTACTGCACTCATCTTACCCCTCATCCCTGAGTACTGCACTCATCTTACCCCCCACCCCGAGTACTGTACTCATCGTACCCCTCATCCCTGAGTACTGCACTCTTCTTACCCATCATCCCTGAGTACTGCACTCATCGTACCCCTCATCCCCGCATAATGTACTCATCTTACCCCCCATCCTTGAGTACTGCACTCTTCTTACCCCTCATCCCTGAGTACTGCACTCATCTTACCCCTTATCCCTGAGTACTGCACTCATCTTACCCCTCATCCTTGAGTACTGCACTCATCTTACCCCTCATCCCCGAGTACCGCACTCATCTTATCCCTCATCCCTGAGTACTGCAGTCATTTTACCCTTCTTCCCCAAGTACTGCACTCCTCTTACCCGTTATCCCCGAGTACTGTACTCATCTTACCCCTCATCCCTGAGTACTGTACTCATCTTACCCCTTATCCCTGAGTACTGCACTCATCTTACCCCTCATCCTTGAGTACTGCACTCATCTTACCCCTCATCCCCGAGTACCGCACTCATCTTATCCCTCATCCCTGAGTACTGCAGTCATTTTACCCTTCTTCCCCAAGTACTGAACTCCTCTTACCCGTTATCCCCGAGTACTGAATTTGTAGTGTCCCACTATGTGTTTCTTTGCTTTTTTGCACACCCAGGTACAAGTGTCTCTGTCAGGTACTACAGTTAGTACAGTTGGCTGTTGTACTTTACTCCAACCACTAGGTGTCACATTCCACGGGGCTTAGCTGCAGTTAAAAATTTAAGGTTTAGCCTGTCACACACACTAACTTCCTGTAGTTAAAGAGTTGGTGCCCGGCTCTGGGCCAGAGAGTTTGTGAGTCGTGAATTAGCTATAGGGCAACCGGAAACAAAGGACCCCCCTTGCCTATGCTGTGGATTCTTTCATCAGGACAGTCACTCCCTAAAGAAGGCGAGGAAATTAAGACTGATCCCCAGTAGAGCACAGTGCAAGTTAGCCGCCCTTTACAGAACTTCGCTCGGCTGAGTAGTAAGGAAACTGCTAGTTAGCTCCCCCCAGAGACAGTGGCCTTGGACTCGTACAACCACCAGAGACAGAGCCCTGGAACTTGTACTACCCCCAGAGACAGAGGCCTGGGACTGGTACTACCCCCAGAGACAGTGACCTAGGACTCGTACTACCCCCAGAGACAGAAGCCTGGGACTCGTACTACCCCTGGAGACAGAGGCCTAGAACTTGTACTGCCCCCAGAGACAGAGGCCTGGGACTGGTACTACCCCCAGAGACAGAGCCCTGGAACTCGTACTACCCCCAGAGACAGAGGCCTGGGACTGGTACTACCCCCAGAGACAGTGGCCTGGGACTCGTACTACCCCCAGAGACAGAAGCCTGGGACTCGTACCACCCCTGGAGACAGAGGCCTAGAACTTGTACTACCCCCAGAGACAGTGGCCTGGGACTCGTACTACCCCCAGAGACAGAGGCCTGGGACTCGTACTACCCCTGGAGACAGAGGCCTAGAACTTGTACTACCCCTAGAGACAGTGGCCTGGGACTCGTATTACCCCTAGAGACAGTGGCCTAGGACTTGTACTACCCCCAGAGAACAAGGCCTTGGACTGGTACTACTCCCAGAGACAGAGGCTTGGGACTGGTACTACCCCCAGAGACAGTGGCCTTAGACTCGTACTACCACCAGAGACAGAACCCTGGAATTCGTACTACCCCCAGAGACAGAGGCCTGGGACTCATACTACCCCCAGAGACAGTGGCCTGGGACTCGTACTACCCCCAGAGACAGTGGTCTGGGAATCGTACTATCACCAGAGACAGAGACCTGGGTCTCGTACTACCCCCAGAGACAGTGGCCTGGGAATCGTACTATCCCCAGAGACAGAGGCCTGGGACTCATACTACCCCAGAGACAGAGACCTGGGACTCGTACTACCCCCGGAGACAAAGGCCTAGAACTTGTACTACCCCCAGAGACAGTGGCCTGGGACTTCTACTACCCCCAGAGACCGAGGCCTGGGACTTGTACTACCCCCAGAGACCAAGGCCTGGGACTCGTACTACTCCCAGAAACAGAGGCCTAGAACTTGTACTACCCCCAGAGACAGTGGCCTGGGACTCATACTACTCCCAGAGACAGAGGCCTGGGACTGGTACTACCCCGAGAGACAGTGGCCTTAGACTCATACTACCACCAGAGACAGAACCCTGGAATTCGTACTACCCCCAGAGACAGAGGCCTGGGACTGGTACTACCCCGAGAGACAGTGGCCTTAGACTTATACTACCACCAGAGACAGAGGCCTGGGACTCGTTCTACCCCAGAGACAGAGACCTGGGACTCGTACTACCACTAGAGACAGAACCCTGGAATTCATACTACCCCCAGAGACAGAGGCCTGGGACTCGTACTACCCCCAGAGGCCGAGGCCTGGGACTCGTACTACCCCCAGAGACCGAGGCCTGGGACTTGTACTACCCCCAGAGACAGTGGCCTGGGACTGGTACTACCCCCAGAGACAGTGGCCTTAGACTCATACTACCACCAGAGACAGAACCCTGGAATTCGTACTACCCCCAGAGACAGAGGCCTGGGACTCGTACTACCCCCAGAGACAGTGGCCTTTTTAAGACAATTCACACACTTTACTCACATCCCAACAGAGTACTTAGTAAGGTAGGTGAGGGCCCTCTTATCCGGCCCCTAGCTCCGGTTACAACTTTACTTCTGTTTATTCCTGATATTTTGCACTCAGGACCTGACACTATTATTATTCATATTGCACTGAAGAGAAGTTCCAGTAAAGTTGATTATTGTTGGGACTCTGTCACCTCTGCTGTCGCCCCTGCACTCTGCACCTCACATCAGTTCTACCTAAGGTCTGGTTGCCGTGTCCGGGTGGGGTGGCAGTGTTACCACTCCTGACCACGGTGACAAGTAGCCCCCAAAAAACCAGAGCCCACCAGCAGGCTTAACACCAGTCCCAGCGCCCCAGGCCACGGGCCACGGCAGACCCATCTTACTGTATCATTGGTAAAGTGAGAGCACTCACCATATTACGTGATCTTCTTTCTTTATTTCAACTTTATACATGCATTAAAAGTACTGGACACATCGGGCTTAACGTGAACGCCAGACACCCACCAGATCAGGTTACAGCTGTTTCACGCGCATGCGCGCTTCTACAGACACCGCCCCTCGCCCAAGTCCGGAGCTAAATAGCCTCTTTCCGTGACGTGTGCGAGTAGGCGTTTACAAACAATCAAATTTCCTCTTTGTTTTGGATGTTAGAAATCGTTGTGTATCTCATTCAGTAGTGAGCACCAACCAGTGATCCACCCTCCTATCGTAATCCACCCGTGGGATCCTGCATCAGAAGCCGGGATAGAGCAGTGCCGGTGACTTTGTTTCTCTTTGATTGGTAAAGTGAGATTACTTAGATTTGTTAGAACTTTTAAGCTGTGGGGGTCTAAGTGCTGGGACCCCACTTGTCACAATACTAACAGGCAGCATTGCCCCCTCACTGGCTATAGATGGGATCTATACAAAGTCTATGAGCCATCTACATCCAGGGAGAAGAGTCAGCTGAGCGCTTCTCTTCATTTATTGTAGTAATGGTGGGAGTCTCAGCACCTGGACCCCTCTAAGGACATAAAGGACAGTTACACTTCATGTGTGAGAGTCCGGGCCCAAGAATGAGTGACACCTCCCAGTGACATCCTCTTACTCAAGGTGTTATAGTGTTTGCAACAATTCTTTCAAGTTTCCAGTGTCCAGTCTTGTTTAACTGCAAGAAAAGTTATGCAATGCCTTCTATGGTGAACTGTGATTGGTTACTATGGGAGTTGTGATTGGTTGCTGTGGGAGTTGTGATTGGTTTCTATGGGAGTTGTGATTGGTTGCTATGGGAGCTGTGACTGATTGCTATGGGAGCTATGATTGGTTGCTATGGGAGCTGTGATTGGTTGCTATGGGAGCTATGATTGGTTGCTATGGTAGCTGTGACTGATTGCTTTGGGAGCTGTGATTGGTTGCTATGGTAGCTGTAACTAATTGCTATGGGAGCTGTGATTGGTTACTATTGGAGCTGTGATTGGTTGCTATGGGAGCTGTGATTGGTTGCTATGGTAGCTGTAACTAATTGCTATGGGAGCTGTGATTGGTTGCTATGGGAGTTGTGATTGGTTACTATGGGAGCTGTGATTGGTTGCTATGGGAGCTATGATTGGTTGCTATGGTAGCTGTGACTGATTGCTTTGGGAGCTGTGATTGGTTGCTATGGGAGCTATGATTTGTTGCTATTGACAGTTTACACCAGTTTCTTTTCCCTGATGAAGCCGGGCCTCAGTATTCAGTACAGGAGCGGGAATTCCTGGATTGCAGTCTTGGAGTCCTCACTCGTAAGTCTGTATACACTTTGAATCCAATGGCTAATATGAGCAAGTTAACCCTAAATTAATGCAAAAAAATATTTTTTTCCCCATTCTTTCACTTTCTATATAAAACCTTTGAGGATCAGTCCTAACAGTAAGTGCAGCGCCCAGAAACCTGAGGTTATATTACTCCATTATAGTATATACATATCTATTACTCCATTATAGTCTATACATATCTATTTTTCATTATAGTGTATATATATCTATATTACTCATTACAGTATATACATATCAATTACTTACAGAGGTCTGTGTGGACACATGACATTAGTGGGGAAGGGGTGTGTGCTCAGCATGGACTTTTCAGGAAGTGAGAATCACAGAGCTGTGCAGGAGGACAGTGACAGAAACCTCTATACAGCAGTGTGAATGGCTGAGTATAGCTGAGTGTAAGTGCAGGCACATTATAGCAGCAGTGTGTATAGCTGAGTGTAAGTGCAGGCACATTATAGCAGCAGTGTGTATAGCTGAGTGTGAGTGCATGCACATTATAGCAGCATTGTGTATAGCTGAGTGTGAGTGCAGGCACATTATAGCAGCATTGTGTATATTTGAGTGTAAGTGCAGGCACATTATAGCAGCAGTGTGTATAGCTGAGTGTAAGTGCAGGCACATTATAGCAGCAGTGTGTATAGCTGAGTGTGAGTGCAGGCACATTATAGCAGCATTGTGTATATTTGAGTGTAAGTGCAGGCACATTATAGCAGCAGCGTGTATAGCTGAGTGTAAGTGCAGGCACATTATAGCAGCAGTGTGTATAGCTGAGTGTAAGTGCAGGCACATTGTAGCAGCAGTGTGTATAGCTGAGTGTAAGTGCAGGCACATTATAGTGTGGTGTTGTACTGCTTGTTTCTGCTACTTGTACTACTTAACCGGTGATGGTAGTGTTGTGATGCTAGTGCTAGTCCAGCACACAGGTGTGATATTGCTACCTGGTTTAGTATGGCCAGTCTGTAGTGTTCCCAAAGGGTCGGTAACCTGCCGGGTTGGGATGGGTCCCTTGGGCTCTTGTCACGGTAGTCCTGAGTGGCAATTGACCCACCCGGAGTATCGGTACTACCACCCACAGAAAGTGTGTGGGGGGGGGGGGGGGGGGGGGTAGGGGGGGCAACAAGGTGCGCGGCTAGTGTGTATAGGCAGAGATGTAGCTAGGCTCTCCTGCACCCGGGGGCAAAGATTCAATTTGCCCCCCCCCCCCCCCGCCCATGTTGTCCCTTCACTGCTGGTATATAACATATATATATATATATATATATATATATATATATATATATATATATATTTTTTTTTTTTGTTTGGGTGAGCGATTGGCTCATCTTTACTGGCAGCACTAGTGCGGTGTTCACAATATGGTCATATTTACTGTGTACCTGGAATGTTTTTATGAAGAATGATTATCAGGCAGCTCTGGGCACAATCACCATTTTTTAAAGTACTTCCATTTAAAATTTAAGTACTGGAGGCGCCGTTGTCTCCGTTCCCTGCTGTCTGTACCTGAGGAGGCGCCGTTGTCTCCGCTCCCTGCTGTCTGTACCTGAGGAGGCGCCGTTGTCTCCGCTCCCTGCTGTCTGTACCTGAGGAGGCGCCGTTGTCTCCGCTCCCTGCTGTCTGTACCTGAGGAGGCGCCGTTGTCTCTGCTCCCTGCTGTCTGTACCTGAGGAGGCGCCGTTGTCTCTGCTCCATGCTGTCTGTACCTGAGGAGGCGCTGTTGTCTCCGCTCCCTGCTGTCTGTACCTGAGGAGCCGCCGTTGTCTCCGCTCCCTGCTGTCTGTACCTGAGGAGGCGCCGTTGTCTCTGCTCCCTGCTGTCTGTACCTGAGGAGGGGCCGTTGTCTCCGCTCCCTGTTGTCTGTACCTGAGGAGGCGCCGTTGTCTCCGCTCCCTGCTGTCTGTACCTGAGGAGGCGCCGTTGTCTCTGCTCCCTGCTGTCTGTACCTGAGGAGGATCTGTTGTCTCCGCTCCCTGCTGTCTGTACCTGAGGAGGCGCTGTTGTCTCCGCTCCCTGCTGTCTGTACCTGAGGAGGGGCCGTTGTCTCCGCTCCCTGTTGTCTGTACCTGAGGAGGCGCCGTTGTCTCCGCTCCCTGTTGTCTGTACCTGAGGAGGCGCTGTTGTCTCCGCTCCCTGCTGTCTGTACCTGAGGAGGCGCCATTGTCTCCGCTCCCTGCTGTCTGTACCTGAGGAGGCGCCGTTGTCCCTGCTGTTTGTACCTGAGGAGGCGCCGTTGTCTCCGCTCCCTGCTGTCTGTACCTGAGGAGGGGGCGCTGTTGTCTCCGCTCCCTGCTGTCTGTACCTGAGGAGGCGCTTTTGTCTCCGCTCCCTGTTGTCTGTACCTGAGGAGGCGCCGTTGTCTCCGCTCCCTGTTGTCTGTACCTGAGGAGGCGCGGTTGTCTCCGCTCCCTGCTGTCTGTACCTGAGGAGGCGCCATTGTCTCCGCTCCCTGCTGTCTGTACCTGAGGAGGCGCCGTTGTCCCTGCTGTCTGTACCTGAGGAGGGGCCGTTGTCTCCGCTCCCTGCTGTCTGTACCCGAGGAGGCGCCGTTGTCTCCGCTCCCTGCTGTCTGTACCTGAGGAGGCGCCGTTGTCTCTGCTCCCTGCTGTCTGTACCTGAGGAGGATCTGTTGTCTCCACTCCCTGCTGTCTGTACCTGAGGAGGCGCTGTTGTCTCCGCTCCCTGCTGTCTGTACCTGAGGAGGGGCCGTTGTCTCCGCTCCCTGTTGTCTGTACCTGAGGAGGCGCCGTTGTCTCCGCTCCCTGTTGTCTGTACCTGAGGAGGCGCTGTTGTCTCCGCTCCCTGCTGTCTGTACCTGAGGAGGCGCCATTGTCTCCGCTCCCTGCTGTCTGTACCTGAGGAGGCGCCGTTGTCCCTGCTGTTTGTACCTGAGGAGGCGCCGTTGTCTCCGCTCCCTGCTGTCTGTACCTGAGGAGGGGGCGCTGTTGTCTCCGCTCCCTGCTGTCTGTACCTGAGGAGGCGCTTTTGTCTCCGCTCCCTGGTGTCTGTACCTGAGGAGGCGCCGTTGTCTCCGCTCCCTGCTGTCTGTACCTGAGGAGGCGCTGTTGTCTCCGCTCCCTGCTGTCTGTACCTGAGGAGGCGCCATTGTCTCCGCTCCCTGCTGTCTGTACCTGAGGAGGCGCCGTTGTCCCTGCTGTTTGTACCTGAGGAGGCGCCGTTGTCTCCGCTCCCTGCTGTCTGTACCTGAGGAGGGGGCGCTGTTGTCTCCGCTCCCTGCTGTCTGTACCTGAGGAGGCGCTTTTGTCTCCGCTCCCTGCTGTCTGTACCTGAGGAGGCGCTTTTGTCTCTGCTCCCTGCTGTCTGTACCTGAGGGGGCGCTGTTGTCTCCGCTCCCTGCCTTCTGTACCTGAGGAGGCGCCGTTGTCTCCGCTCCCTGCCTTCTGTACCTGAGGAGGCGCCGTTGTCTCCACTCCCTGCTGTCTGTACCTGAGGAGGCGCTGTTGTCTCCGCTCCCTGCTGTCTGTACCTGAGGAGGCGCTTTTGTCTCTGCTCCCTGCTGTCTGTGAATTAGGAGGCAAAGCTTCCTGATCTATCTCCAGTGTGACACCCAGTGTACGCTCAGCAGTAGAGTTGATCGAACTTCGGGAAATCCTAGGTTTGATCAAACTGGAACATTCACGAACCTGATGCATTAGATTACTGATGCCTTACCAGTCCGTGGGAAAGGAGGAGAGTGCCCAGGTACCGCCTGCAATTCTGGGATTCAGCCTATTACCTAGGATTTCCAAAGGGTTCGATCACCTCCACTCAGCAGCAGAGACAACAGCAGTAGTAATACCTCCAGTAAGGTATGCCGTCACCTCTAGTAAGGTATAACGTCACCTCCGGTAAGGTATTCCGTCACCTCCGGTAAGGTATCCCGTCACCTCCAGTAAGGTATTCCGTCACCTCCAGTAAGGTATCCCGTCACCTCCAGTAAGGTATCCTGTCACCACCAGTAAGGTATCCCGTCACCTCCAGTAAGGTATCCTGTCACCTCCAGTAAGGTATTCCGTCACCTCCAGTAAGGTTTTCTGTCACCTCCAGTAAGGTATTCCGTCACCTCCAGTAAGGTATCCTGTCACCTCCAGTAAGGTATTCCGTCACCTCCAGTAAGGTCCGTCACCTCCAGTAAGGTATCCCGTCACCTCCAGTAAGGTATTCCGTCACCACCAGTAAGGTATCCCGTCACCTCCAGTAAGGTATCCTGTCACCACCAGTAAGGTATCCCGTCACCTCCAGTAAGGTATCCTGTCACCTCCAGTAAGGTATTCCGTCACCTCCAGTAAGGTCCGTCACCTCCAGTAAGGTTTTCCGTCACCTCCAGTAAGGTATCCCCTCACCTCCAGTAAGGTATCCCGTCACCTCCAGTAAGGTGTTCCGTCACCTCCAGTAAGGTATTCCGTCACCTCCAGTAAGGTATTCCGTCACCTCCAGTAAGGTATCCCGTCACCTCCAGTAAGGTATCCTGTCACCACCAGTAAGGTATCCCGTCACCTCCAGTAAGGTATCCTGTCACCTCCAGTAAGGTATTCCGTCACCTCCAGTAAGGTCCGTCACCTCCAGTAAGGTATCCCGTCACCTCCAGTAAGGTATTCCGTCACCACCAGTAAGGTATCCCGTCACCTCCAGTAAGGTATCCTGTCACCACCAGTAAGGTATCCCGTCACCTCCAGTAAGGTATCCTGTCACCTCCAGTAAGGTATCCAGTCACCTCCAGTAAGGTATCCCGTCACCTCCAGTAAGGTATCCTGTCACCTCCAGTAAGGTATTCCGTCACCTCCAGTAAGGTCCGTCACCTCCAGTAAGGTTTTCCGTCACCTCCAGTAAGGTATCCCCTCACCTCCAGTAAGGTATCCCGTCACCTCCAGTAAGGTGTTCCGTCACCTCCAGTAAGGTATTCCGTCACCTCCAGTAAGGTATTCCGTCACCTCCGGTAAGGTATCCCGTCACCACCAGTAAGGTATTCCGTCACCTCCGGTAAGGTATCCCGTCACCTCCAGTAAGGTATCCCGTCACCTCCAGTAAGGTATTCCGTCACCTCCGGTAAGGTATCCCGTCACCTCCAGTAAGGTATTCAGTCACCTCCGGTAAGGTATGCCGTCACCTCCGGTAAGGTATTCCGTCACCTCCGGTAAGGTATCCCGTCACCTCCAGTAAGGTATCCCGTTACCTCCAGTAAGGTGTTCCGTCACCTCCAGTAAGGTTTTCTGTCACCTCCAGTAAGGTTTTCTGTCACCTCCAGTAAGGTATCCCGTCACCTCCGGTAAGGTATGCCGTCACCTCCAGTAAGGTATCCCGTCACCTCCAGTAAGGTATGCCGTCACCTCCAGTAAGGTATTCCGTCACCTCCAGTAAGGTATGCCGTCACCTCCAGTAAGGTATTCCGTCACCTCCAGTAAGGTTTTCTGTCACCTCCAGTAAGGTATGCCGTCACCTCCAGTAAGGTTTTCCGTCACCAAATTCATAATAGAAATAATTTAGAAAAATGACTCTTGTATCATGGTCGCTGTATATACAGGTACAGTTGCTTTATAGATCGGCATAGGGAACTTTGGCTCCCCAGCTGTTGCAAAACTACAACTCCCATCATACATGGACAGTCACAGCTAAAACTTTGGCTGTCCAGACATGATGGGAGTTGTAGTTCTGCAACAGCTGGAGAGCCAAGCTTCCCTACCCCTGCAGATAGTAGGTGAGGTTTATATAAATGTGATATATATTTGGAGAGGGCAGTCAAGTATAAAATAATGTACAATCAGTCCCCCTCCTCACTCCAGACTGGGCACCCTTCACCTTCCTCCCCACACTGGGCACCCTTCACCTTCCTCCCCACACTGGGCACCCTTCACCCTCCTCCCCAGACTGGGCACCCTTCACCCTCCTCCCCAGACTGGGCACCCTTCACCTTCCTCCCCACACTCTTTACACGGACTGTAGTGCTTGAACTGGTTTGTGCTGAGGAGATGCTTGAAGAAGCAGAGTAGAGATAGTTGCAGCAGTGCTTGAAGAGTTGAAAGTAGAGTAGAGTAGCGTAGAGAAGAAGAGTTTGTTGAAGGAATTCTAGACAATGTAGCAATGTACTCTGCCCGAACTCGAGAGAATACTTTAGAGTGAGAAGTACTTGTACCCATGTATAGACTATAGTCTGACCACCTTCTGCCCTACAGTGTCAAATGACTCATCCTCCTAGGGTAATACAAACCCCAGCTATGGTTACCTGCACTACGAGAAATGATACGTAGACCTTCTGGTAGCTTTGTCCTATCCAGGCTAGTTCCTCTTGTATATCAGGATACTGTCCTGCACCTTTTAGACTGGTTCACGGCGTGGTTCAGAAGCGTATAGCACTGCATAATAGATATAGTAGGAATACTGAAAGAACTGGTTGTCTGCTTAGCTGAGTATGAGTGCAGGCACATTATAGCAGCAGTGTGTATAGCTGAGTGTAAGTGCAGGCACATTATAGCAGGAATGGCGAAGATGGGAATTGCAAGCACTGACAGAGATTGCAGGGAGTATGAAGGAATGAGCAGGTCATATATTGGCACAGTCCTGTCCCCTGATGTAAGCCCCAGCCTAAAGTGGATCTTCTATGATTTGGAAGGTGAGGGAGACTTCCTGGGTCAGAGTACAGGGCTGTAGACCCCGCTATGCAAACCCTCCCCCACTCCCCCTCCCACCCAGTACAGGGAGCTCTTACACCAAAGCAATGCTCTTACATCAAGTCACAATTATGAAAAACTGTGAGCTCTTCTTGCAAAACGCTCTTAATCCAAGTTTCTCTTAATATATAGATACATACAAATCTATAACTCATTGTAGTATATATCATGTCTATTACTCTCTGTGCAGTAAATTAGTGATCAGCGAGAATTTGTGCGGATGCGACTGTTCTATAAGGCGATGGCGCTGGTCTCTACGTATCATAACCCGGCTGCAGCTGAGATGGATCACCGCCTTCCCTCCTCTCCTGATCTCCATTCAGGCAAATCCCAATTTGTATTTTCATCTTCACACACGACATATAAGCTGAATCTCATCTAAACCTCCGTGTAGCGCTAATAATACAAGCGCCATCCTTCAGCACAATGCCCTGAAAACATAGACAAGAAAACGCCGCAATAATAGACACTGTATCCATACTGTACGCCAGAAGATTAACCCTAAACAGGCTGGTAAGCTATTGTGTGGATTACGAGCATCCTATCTCCACATACAGGATTTTTCATACACGACTATGCATTAATATATATCTATATATTGTCACGGTCGCTTCTCCTGCTCTTCCCGCTCCCAGTCACCGGTGTCCCCTCGAGCAGGGGTCCAGCACTGCTGCCTCTTTAGCCCCGCAGGATGCCTCACATGTCCGCTCCTGCTTCCTGCCCTCCACGTCCCCACTGTCGGCTCACACGCTCCTGCCCCCTGGGACAAGCCTGTGCCGTTCCTCTGTAATTTAAAGAGGCAGTACACCTTTAATTGGTCCGTGCACCCAAACACCTTCCTGTAAATTCCTGTTTCTTCCTGACCCTGGTGTTGGAGCCTCAGCATGCTTCCTATAGTGTGTGGTCCAGCTCTCCGTGATTCCTGCACGTTTCCTGCTGTTCCTTGTTCCCAACTTGCTTGCCTACATGCCTCCAGCTGCACCTTGCCCACCACCACTAGCAATCCAAGCCAGTATTCAATCCAATATCAATAATGATATTTTCCTCCTCAACGTTTGTGTCAACATCTATCTGGAAGCCATCATGATCTACTCTCCAGATCTGCAGACCCATGTCAGTCATGTGCACCAGGCGCTGCGACAGTTAGGAGCCACCAAGGTGGAGAAATCCGTATTCCATCAGTCCAGCCTGCCCTTTCTTAGCTACATTTTCTCTGACCGTGATCTGCAGATGGGTCCTGCGAAGCTTTCAGCAGTTCTCCAGTGGCTATGCCCCATTGGGCTTAGAACAATACAACAGTTCCTGGAGTTTGTCAACTATTATCATTAGTTCATCCCACATTTCTCCACCCTGGTTCCACCAATCGTGGCCCTTAAAAAAAAAGAAGAATGCAAACCCTAAGCCGCTCAAGGCAGAACAAGGCCTTTACTAGATTGAAGGCTGCCTTTGCTTCTGCTCCGGTTCTGTCTCCAGATCCCGCCAGGCTGTTCTATCTGGAAGTTAGAAACAACCCCCCCCCCCCTTTTAACCCTCACAGGCAGAGGCGTAGCTAATGTCTCCTGGTGCGAGAGGTCAACTTGCCCCCCCCCCCCTTCACAACCAAGTGATGCTATTGGTAGTATATATATATATATATATATATATATATATATATATATATATATATATATATATACACACACACACACACACACACACACACCAAGACATATTACCCATAACACCTTCATATAGGAAGAGAAAGTATTATCACCTTACATATATACATATAACCCCCACACTGTTACTGACCAAATCCTATACACTAAAACCAATATTACCAGTATATAGGAAGGAAATGTTACTGCCACATCACTACCATCACCACCATATTGTTACTGACCAAATCCAGTATACTAAATCCAATAAAACACAGTACCAGATCACAAGTAACAAACATCACCACATACTGACTGATAACACCACCGCTGCTACTGACTAATCCACTGTACACAGATCATTATCACCTCATCCAGTCATATTGAGGTACCCAGCTCTACACAGGCTCTATACACCATATACATCATAGTGCAGTTATATCCAGTGACTCACAGGGGACGTCTTCTCTGATCGGAGTTCTTCCCTTTTCATTATCTTCTCCATCTGTCCTGGGCCGTTATGAGAACTTCTCCGAGCCACGAATCCTCAGAATCTGACAGACAGACATATTAGTCTCCTCACACTGACACCATCCTCATCTCTATACACACTGCGCATCTGTATTGGCCCCTTTACACCCTCATTTAGTGGGTAGGCTGATTCTGTGACCCCCTTATAGTATATGCCCCCCTCTGTGTATCCCATATAGTATATGCCCCCCCCCGTGTATTCCCTCTTATAGATGGCCCCTCTGTGTTGTCCCCCTCATAGAAGCCCCCCCATGTTGTCCCCCTTATAAATGGCCACCTATGTTGTCCCCCCTTATAGATGGCCCCCTCTCTCCCTATAGATGTCCCCCTCTCTCCCTATAGATGTCCCCCTCTCCCCCTATAGATTGCCCCTTCTCTCCTTCCCCTTATAGATAGCCCCCTCTCCCCCCCTCTATAGATGGCCCCCTCTCCCCTCATAGATAGCCCCCTCTCCCCCCCTCTATAGATGCTCCCCTCATAGATAGCCCCCTCTCCCCCCCTCTATAGATGGCCCCCTCTCCCCTCATAGATAGCCCCCTCTCCCCCCCTCTATAGATGGCCCCCTCTCCCCTCATAGATAGCCCCCTCTCCCCCCCTCTATAGATGCTCCCCTCATAGATAGCCCCCTCTCCCCCCCTCTATAGATGGCCCCCTCTCCCCTCATAGATAGCCCCCTCTCCCCCCCTCTATAGATGCTCCCCTCATAGATAGCCCCCTCCTCCCCCTCTCTATAGATGCCCCCCTCTCCCCCCTCTCTATAGATAGCCCCCTCTCCCCCCCTCTATAGATGACCCCCTCTCCCCTCATAGATAGCCCCCTCTCCCCCCTCTCTATAGATGGCCCCCCCTTTATAGATGCCCCTCTCTCCCCCCTCTCTATAGATTGCCCCCTCTCCCCCCTCTCTATAGATGGCCCCCTCTCCCCTCATAGATAGCCCCCTCTCCCTCCTCTATAGATGCTCCCCTCATAGATAGCCCCCTCCTTCCCCTCTCTATAGATGGCCCCCTCTCCCCCCTCTCTATAGATAGCCCCCTCTCCCCCCCCTCTATAGATGCCCCCTCTCCCCTCTATAGATGGCCCCCTCTCCCCTCATAGATAGCCCCCTCTCCCCCCTCTATAGATGCCCCCCTCTCCCCCCTCTCTATAGATAGCCCCCTCTCCCCCCCTCTATAGATGCCCCCCTCTCCCCTCATAGATAGCCCCCTCTCCCCCCCTCTCTATAGATGGCCCCCTCTCTATAGATAGCCCCCCCTCTATAGATGCCCCCCTCTCTATAGATGGCCCCCTCTCCCCCCTCTCTATAGATGGCCCCCTCTCCCCTCATAGATAGCCCCCTCTCCCCCCTCTCTATAGATATCCCCTTTCCCTCCCTCTCTATAAATGGTCCCCTCTCCCCTCATAGATAACCCCTCCCCCCCATAGATGCCCCCCTATAGATAGCCCCCTCCCCCTCTATAGATAGCCCCTTTCCCTCCCTCTCTATAAATGGCCCCCCTCTCCCCCTCTATAGATAACCCCCTCCCCTCATAGATAAGCCCTCTCCCCCCCCCATAGATAGCCCCCTCTCAATAGATGCCCCCCTCTCCCTCTCCCCTCACTGCAGACAGATAAAAAAAAAAAAACACATACAACTCACCTTACAACCCGCTCCCCCGTCCATCCTCGCTTCTCCTGCAGCCTCCGTCTTCCCCCCGGCTAATGAGCGGCTGACGGGGGTGTCCGGTCCTATCCCCGGCAGCGCGCGCATCTGAACTCCCTGTACGCTGGGGCTGGGACTTCCGGCACAGGAAGCGAGACACTCTCTGTACCGGAAGTCAGGGCCCCAGGCGGCACAGGGAGTTCAGATGCGCACGCTGCCGGAGATAGGACCGGACACCCCCGGCAGCCGCTCATTAGCCATGGGGAAGACTGAGTCAGCCTCTTGTGACCACAAGCAAAACAGTGCTTGCGGTCACAAGAGGGATTGACTGGCGGGGGGGGGGGGGGGGGGTCTCGGGGGCCCTGCAGGCCCCGCGGGCCCCCCCTCGTGGTGGTAGTTACGCCACTGCTCACAGGCATCTGGCGTCCTGAGAGAGGAAGATGCTCCGTTCCTCATTATGCCACCTGAAGGTTTATTATGCGTCACCACCTCAGTTCTCTACAACATTCCCCCCAGGAAGACCTAAGTTTGTTCTGCAGTTTGAAGAAGAATTCTGAAATGGTGTCATTCTTATTTCATCACTGGGCATCCTGGAATCCAGAAGACCAGGCAGCTGATCTCCCGTCTCTATTGGTGGCCGATTCTATCCAAGGACGTCAAGGACTTTGTAGATCGCTGCACGACTTGTGCCCAAAATAATTCCTCCTGTCAAAGACCAGTCGGCCCGCTCAGCCTCTGCCCAATCCAGACTAGTGATGAGCGAACATGTTCGTAAATGTTCATATGTGCGTACGAACATGACGCTAATTGTTCATGTTCACTGACCACAAATAATTTGTTAGATTATCTGAATGGTCATAATGATTATTTTCGAATATATTCAAACTTGCGAACATACACAACTGTATAATTTACGCTTTGTGTCTGATAATCTGTACGCATGTGTGTAACTGTAGATCAAAATTTACGCAATTTGTATGCAAATGAATGCAATAAAATGCATACGCAACTGGGTAGATTACGTTTTGCACTTGATAATCTGTACGCATGTGCGGAGACAGAAACGTATGCTTTTACTGTATGTTTGTTATTTGTTCTTGTATGCTCGGCGAACACGAACTGATCACAATCTTTTTTTTTTTTTTATGTTCAGGATCTGAACCAAACATCAGGATATTCACTCTTCACTATTCCAGACCACCCTTGGACACACATATTACCGATCTTCCTCCGATCTTCTTCCCCCCTCTTAGGGTAACACTGTCAGCTGGGTGGTGACAGATTGGTTTTCCAAGATGTCCCATTTTGTACCTCTTCCTGGTTTACCCCTTGCTCCTCGTTTTCGCATTTATGACCTGCCCCAAAATATTGTCTCGGACAGAGGATCGCAGTTTGTGTCCAGGTTTTGGCACACTCTTGGATCCCAGCTCCAGGTCAAGTTGGACTTCTCTTTGGCCTAAAACCCTGAGACCAACAGACTCTTCAGCCCCGCAGGGCAACTCAGGTGTCTGTGCTTCTGCTTCCTGTCCTCCGCGTCCCCGCTGTCGGCTTGCATGCGCCGTTCCTCTGTAATTACTGCCAATCAGTAGGTACTGTGCCATGATTGACCAGACAACTGAGGGCAACAAAGTTCCTGCATTTTTACTAGCAAAGAGCAAAGTTGTGGCCCCATCCCCGAAAGGAAGAAATGGGATATAGTTGTGTCCCGAAAAAATCACCCTGTCACCCTCTTTATCTGTGATATACAATATAACCCTGGGGGGAAGATTTACTAAGGTTGTGACCATGGTGTACGCCTTCTCCCTGATGTACACCAGCCATAACCCCTGCTCCCCTGATGGGTGGGCATGACTAGGGTATAGTCCTTGTCCCCCACCCATAACCCCCCAATAATTTGAGACTGACACCGAGGTGGATTAATTGGCCACAGCAGCGATTTATTTTACAACAAACATGAACAGTATATATAATATGTCACCCCACAACCCCTAATCTGGGGTTCCCCAAACTCAGCCAAATCCCAGGCAGTCCTTGAAGCCCCAATGCTGACGGTCCCCTAGTACAGGCATCCCCACACGGGATTTGCCGGCAGACGCCAATTGGGCTTGCTGGCAGCAATGTTGACCCTCGTGTGTCCAGGATGACCTGCTCCAACTGGGGCAGGAGCCCCTCTCCACAGGTAAATCCCGGACTGTCAGCCCATGCCACACCGTACAGGAAGTCCAGAGACAACCTTGTCTTCCCCCCTGTACATAACCCACCACTAAGCCTATTGTCCACCGACTCTGAGGACCCCCTCCTCTCTCCCAGTCTCCTGGCCGCTGCGACAAAATTAGGCCGCCAGCCAATCACACCACCTCCTCCAACCCTGTAACCCGGCAACCCCCCCCCCCCCCAGCAGTCCCAAAAAAGGGGGAGGGAGGGAGGGTGGGAGCTTGTCCTGCTTAGATCTACCAGAGCTGGAATGAACTACTTATTTCTATTGCCCCCTATATACCCTATGACACCCCTATCCCTCACTTAGTCTGACCCAACCAATACCCTTTCTCTGGCCCCCCCACCTGACCAAAATTTTTACATTTTTCTCTCACAATACTCCCCCTCCCATCTGCCCTCTGAATGACCCAGCTACTGGTCACCCTGTCTCCAGTCCCAACTAACCCAGTCATGCAGGCCTCCCTCTTAGGTTCCCTGTAGTACGGCCTAACTGGAGGGGACACAGCAAGCCTAGGAGGTGGCCAGGGACACAGCAAGCCTAGGAGGTGGCCAGGGACACGGCAAGCCTAGGAGGTGGCCAGGTGCAGGGCAAGCCTAGGAGGTGGCCAGGTACACGGCAAGCCTAGAAGGTGGCCAGGGACACGGCAAGCCTAGGAGGTGGCCAGATACACGGCAAGCCTAGGAGGTGGTCAGGTGCAGGGCAAGCCTAGGAGGTGGCCAGGTGCAGGGCAAGCCTAGGAGGTGGCCAGGTGCAGGGCCAGTCAGCTGTACATCTCTTAGTAAATCCGGTCAGGGAAAGGGGGCGTAGGACTGTGCCTGTCTTGATAAATTTCCCCTTAGATGTTTTTAAATATCTTTTGAGACAGTGAATATGCTTTTTTATATTTCTAATAATAGATGTAGTAAGTAATTTGAGGCTGTGCACTACAGGACTAGAGGGTCTGCAAGCGGAAACCCTGAAAAATCAGCCCCAATAGGACAATGGGTATCGGGCAGGTGACCATTCTGCCATCAATCATCATGTCAACTTCCAGCCAACCCCTCTAATGGATGTTCAGGCAAGGCACGCTGTTTCCTATGTTGCTTTCTTAGTTTATTGTTGCAATACAAGTCTATGGGCGTTCCAGGAATCTTGTAGAGCGCTCATTGTGCTACAGAGTTGCCTCCAGTCTGAATGCATATCCTGCTGCCGCCAGCACAGAGTGGTAGCTGCACCTTTAAGGGACAACTCTTTGTTCTCTTTGCCTTCCCTTGCACTGATGTTTGCACCAACTCGTCCTTATTTCCTAGGAGAGTTATGCACAAACTGGTCAATTCTCAGAATATCTAGTGATTGTCCCATCCGTGACCTTTCATAGAGCTAAATACAATCCGGCCGATGATAGTCGTCAGTCTTTAACCTCCCTCATTGTTTTGGGAAGAATTATCTTTACGTGAGGAGTCAATGGACGGGGATTCGTGCAGAAGGTGTGGGA
Source organism: Dendropsophus ebraccatus (assembly GCA_027789725.1). Lineage (NCBI taxonomy): Eukaryota > Metazoa > Chordata > Amphibia > Anura > Hylidae > Dendropsophus > Dendropsophus ebraccatus. The sequence continues at coordinate 33,297,807 of JAQFWZ010000025.1, forward strand.
TGCTGCCCCTTTCTCCACAAATAAATATTCTACTCAATTTCCTCCCGGGAATGGAAGAAAATACATAAAATATGCAAGATGCCTGGAATGGATGGATCCGGGAGTAAAGTGACATTTATCTGAGCGACAGGAAGATGAAGCGACGTGGCTGTTTGCATTCAGCTGGTTGGGAGTAAGAGTAGGTGACTATTGTGTAAGTGCCATTATAACTACCCCAGTTATAGATAATGAGGTTCTAAGAGCCGGAGTCGACTTTACCCGAGTATATTGCTGGGTAATTTAGCCAGGAGACAGCCATGTAATGGTATTGGATATCAATTAGCGGCTCTGTACTAATAGACGATCATCTTCTCCGCTTCCATCGTAAATCACCCTCACACCCACACAAGTACACCATTGTAGCGGTGGGAAAATGTGCTCCGAGATTACTTCAAGCCTTTTAGTTCATTCAGAGAGATGAAAATCCTTGTAAAACGCCACATTGGGACTTCCCGGAGCCCATCAGCCCCGACCTGCTCCGTCTGAAGTTAGAGGTCAGGTACCTTCTCATATGTACATTGAACTGTTTCTAGGGCGCAGTGGAACAGAATGGGACTTGATGAACGCCATACTTGTATTAGTCTCCAGGTATTTTATGTTACATTTTATGGTGCTATAGAACTAGGGACATAGTTTGGGGGGGGGAGGGTGAAGTATTATTCTGTACCCAGATACCTTAGTAAGCCAAAAGTGACAGCAGCATATAGAGGGATAAAGCCCAGAAGCTCTCCGGTATACAGTATATACAGTATCTATGGATGGATGGAGCCATTGGTGCTCTCGCTGTCCCCCTATAGTACCTCCATACAGCATGATACTATAGAGGGAGATTCTATGGCATCTGATGGAATAGTCTGGCAAACTGAGCGCTGGTAATACCATCCTCCACGCCTCTAGCGATCACCCTAAGCACACAATACAAGCCATACCTGTTGGCGAGTTTACTTGCATCAAGCCTATTTGCTCTGACAATATGGAATTCAAGTCCCAATGCGCACAAGCCTCCATGCGATTGTCACAAAGAGGCTATACTAAGCGTATCATTGACAGGGCACATAACAAAGTATCCAAAAAAACAGAGATAAAAGTAAAAAGCACAATGTGAACACTCATCTTTAACTCCATTAACTGTTTCCACAGCATACTCACCAGAATATGATCAGATACAAGAATCTTGAGACAAGACACCATCCTCTCCGAGAGAGGACACAGATGTGTAGCAAGGAAAGGGAAATCCTTAGGTGACCTTCTATCCCCAAATATGTTGTATCCAGACACCTCATGTTATTCGAAGCCCACGAAAGGATGCTACAAACGGTGTGAACCGCTGCACCACATGCAAATACATAAGAAACAAGAAGGAATATATGGATAGTATGCATAATCAGTCTTTTACTAATAATGAATCCATTAATTGTTCCAGTGACCATGTCATCTCCATTATAGGGTGCACTAGCTGTCATCTCCATTATAGAGTGCACTAGCTGTCATCTCCATTATAGAGTGCACTAGCTGTCATCTCCATTATAGAGTGCACTAGCTGTCATCTCCATTATAGAGTGCACTAGCTGTCATCTCCATTATAGAGTGCACTAGCTGTCATCTCCATTATAGAGTGCACTAGCTGTCATCTCCATTATAGGGTGCACTAGCTGTCATCTCCATTATAGAGTGCACTAGCTGTCATCTCCATTATAGAGTGCACTAGCTGTCATCTCCATTATAGAGTGCACTAGCTGTCATCTCCATTATAGAGTGCACTAGCTGTCATCTCCATTATAGAGTGCACTAGCTGTCATCTCCATTATAGAGTGCACTAGCTGTCATCTCCATTATAGAGTGCACTAGCTGTCATCTCCATTATAGAGTGCACTAGCTGTCATCTCCATTATAGAGTGCACTAGCTGTCATCTCCATTATAGAGTGCACTAGCTGTCATCTCCATTATAGAGTGCACTAGCTGTCATCTCCATTATAGAGTGCACTAGCTGTCATCTCCATTATAGAGTGCACTAGCTGTCATCTCCATTATAGGGTGCACTAGCTGTCATCTCCATTATAGAGTGCACTAGCTGTCATCTCCATTATAGAGTGCACTAGCTGTCATCTCCATTATAGAGTGCACTAGCTGTCATCTCCATTATAGAGTGCACTAGCTGTCATCTCCATTATAGAGTGCACTAGCTGTCATCTCCATTATAGAGTGCACTAGCTGTCATCTCCATTATAGAGTGCACTAGCTGTCATCTCCATTATAGAGTGCACTAGCTGTCATCTCCATTATAGAGTGCACTAGCTGTCATCTCCATTATAGAGTGCACTAGCTGTCATCTCCATTATAGAGTGCACTAGCTGTCATCTCCATTATAGAGTGCACTAGCTGTCATCTCCATTATAGAGTGCACTAGCTGTCATCTCCATTATAGAGTGCACTAGCTGTCATCTCCATTATAGAGTGCACTAGCTGTCATCTCCAGTGTGTAGGCTGCACCATCAGGAAACTTGCATCAGTGAACATATAACCAGTATAAAAAAACAAAATAAAGTTAAAGGGAACCTGTCACCGGTGACGTGGGCACAGAGCCCGACCGACCCCCCAGTGCAGCCCCCGGATACTTACCCTTTCTAGCGAGTCCCACTCCTGGTGCCGTTCCTGGGACGAAGCCATGCGCACGTGCTGCAGACATGAGTCCGATGCCCATGACGGCTCCATTCATTCTCTATGGGCATCGGACTCATCTCTGCAGCACGTGCGCACGTATTCGGGCGCTGATATCTTCGTCTGGCTCCAGGAGTGGGACTCGCCGGAATGGGTAAGTATCCGGGGGCTGCACCGAGGGGTCGGGCTCTGTTCCCGCATCACCGGTGACAGGTTCCCTGACCATGACACCAGGAGTAACCTGTCCTCATCCATACATCATAAGCTCCTTTCAGCCCCGGTTGGGGTGGATGCAGTTGGTTTAGTATGGACACTTGGGTCATAGTTCCCTTTAGTTACTGAAGGTTGTGACTTGTACGACACATAGGACTCTGGCCGTAACCCCTCGACAGTGCAGTTGTCAGGACAGAAGAGGTAGGGACAAGGCATGACAGTGAGCCATGATGCTGAGCCCACCCACTGTTCCTACCTACTTGCCTCAAACAACCCTAGGCAGCCGTGGACAACCACAAAGACGGTCCCTGCACTAGTATAGGTGTTACACGAAACAAGACAGACGAACAAACACAAAGGGAAAGGGCCTGATTTCACGGGCCGACTGCTCTTGTTTGCTCCTCGTTCCCCGCTCACTAATCCAGCGGCGGCAGCGAGCGGGTGAGTGTGGGAGGGGCCGCGGGGGCTGCCTGGGTGATCGCTTGATCGTCCGGGCAGCCCATAGAAGATAGTGGCGGTCTGCTGCCTACTATTCCACAGAGTGACGGCTGCAGATCGCTGCTATATTTGACAGACAAACGACTGCAACGATTAGCTGACATGAACGATGTCGGATGATCATTGCCTTCTGTTCCACAGGACGATTATTGCCCATAATGCCCGATATCGACTGAATACGGCTGATAATCGTTCCGTGGAATAGAGCCTAAAGTCAACAAGCCAAAGTCCAAACCAAACAGGCAACGAGGTACAAATTCAGGTAACAATCGGATAGTCAGAGGTCAGGTGGAAGGTCAGATAACAGGTCAAACAAGCAGAGGGATTAGGTACGGGGATCGCAGGAATAGACAGAGGGAGCTGGGATCAGGGTATGAACCTTAATAGCCAGCGATGAGAGACTGGTTCAGCCTTCTTTATTGAGGATCAAGAGCCCGGTCCGGATCCCCATTGTACAGGCGCTCTGATCCTCCAGGCTTCGGACAGGCAGAGGAATATGTCAATCAAAAAGACTTGCTCAGCTGCGGCAATCAAGGCTAGCAGAGTTCAATGTAACTCTTGCATTGCCGGAAGCTGAGAAGCAATCGGGTGTGTCACACAAAAGCAAAAACCAGGCCCAGTTCACACCAGGCTACTGCACATTCCTGACACCGGCAGATGGCTCCTCTCAGAGAGCTGCAGCAATGGACGCCATCTCAGTGTAGACTTGGACGTGACGTGGTACATGAGGCAATATGGTTTGGCCAAATTATATACTAACTTCTGATGTTGGTTTTAAATGTAGCTGAATAAGCTTTCGTGTCAGCCATGGGTGCGATGTGCAGCCATTTCTGTCTTTTTGGCTTGTGCATATTTTATGTATTCTGTCCCTTTTTTCATTGTGGCTAGCACTCGTGCTGTGTAAGACCCATGTGATCCAAATTAGCGGGAAGCACCTGTGTACATAAGGGGAGGATCTCCTAGTATTCTCCCATTCTACCTGCAGAGGAATGGAGAGAGGTAAGAGCTTGTTCACACTTGTGTTGCTTGGCGTCCACTTTTTCCGCCGATAGCGCCTGCGGGGTTTGGGGTGCCCTTTTGGGTCTGGTCCTGTGACAATGGGGTTGCAGGGCCATTCCGTGGCCCCTCTTCTCTGCTTGCGCACGTTTTGCGGGGATTGTGGTCGCTGACCGGCACAGTGATGAGGTTTGGTTAGGGACTCGTGTATCAGAAGACCTGCACGTGGTACATGAGGCAATATGGTTTGGCCAAATTATATACTAACTTCTGATGTTGGTTTTAAATGTAGCTGAACAAGCTTTCGTGTCAGCCATGGGTGCGATGTGCAGCCATTTCTGTCTTTTTGGCTTGTGCATATCAGTGTAGACTTGGGACAGGTCTTTGATGGCAGAGGGGCAGCAGTGAGCGGGCACTCGGGGGGATTCCGTCCCCTGTATTTATGATTGCTCGGTGTTTCTCTTGTCTCCAAGTGCTGATACTGGTATTACTGACCCTGTAGACAGGTGATGGGTGTTATATGTGACGCTGCCTCCTTAAGAACCTTCTATACATTGGGTATGTAGACGTCGGAGAGGGTCTCAGAATGTACAGGATACAGAAAGATAAATTAGTGATCATGGGGAAGATTTCTGTTTTTCAATCCTTACTGTAATCCTATTAAAACCAGTAGAGTCAGCCTGAAATGCTGCTCTGAAGGAACAAAAGGCTCCACTGCACGGTACATGGAGATAAGGTCGGCTTAGGTGGAAGGTCCATATGATTGGAGGAAGCGGGACGGATAAATAATGGTTCCCCCCACAGAAAGTATTAAGACTCTAGAGCAGTGTACAGAAATTATGATTATAGGAAGAGAGATAGGGACGTGTAGGTGGACGTGTAGAGGGACGTGTAGGGGGACATGTAGAGGGACGTGTAGGGGGAGGTGTAGAGGGACGTGTAGGGGGAGGTGTAGAGGGACGTGTAGGGGGAGGTGTAGAGGGACGTGTAGAGGGACGTGTAGAGGGACATTTAGGGGGAGGTGTAGGGGGACATTTAGGGGGAGGTGTAGGGGGACATTTAGGGGGAGGTGTAGGGGGACATGTAGGTGGACGTGTAGAGGGACGTGTAGGGGGACATTTAGGGGGAGGTGTAGGGGGACATTTAGGGGGAGGTGTAGGGGGACATTTAGGGGGAGGTGTAGGCGGACATTTAGGGGGAGGTGTAGGGGGACGTGTAGGGGGACATGTAGAGGGACGTGTAGGGGGACATTTAGGGGGAGGTGTAGGGGGACATTTAGGGGGAGGTGTAGGGGGACATTTAGGGGGAGGTGTAGGGGGACATGTAGGTGGACGTGTAGAGGGACGTGTAGGGGGACATTTAGGGGGAGGTGTAGGGGGACATTTAGGGGGAGGTGTAGGCGGACATTTAGGGGGAGGTGTAGGGGGACGTGTAGGGGGACATGTAGAGGGACGTGTAGGGGGACATTTAGGAGGGGGTGTAGGGGGACGTGTAGGGGGAGGTGTAGGGGGACGTGTAGAGGGACGTGTAGGAGGAGGTGTAGGGGGACATTTAGGTGGAGGTGTAGGGGGACGTGTAGGGGGACATTTAGGGGAGGTGTAGGGGGAGGTGTAGGGGGAAGTGACGTGTAGGGGGAGGTGTAGAGGGACGTGACGTGTAGGGAGAGGTGTAGGGGGAAATTTAGGGGGAGGTGTAGGGGGATGTGTAGAGGGACGTGAAGAGGGATGTGTAGGGGGACGTGTAGGAGGACGTGTAGGGTGACGTGTAGGGGGACTTGTAGGGAGACGTGGAGAGGGACGTGTAGGGGGATGTGTAGGGGGACGTGTAGAGGGACGTGTAGGGGGATGTGTAGATGGAAGTGTAGGGGGACGTGTAGGGTGATGTGTAGGGGGACGTGAAGAGGGACGTGCAGGGGGATGTGTAGGGGGACGTGTAGGGAGACGTGGAGAGGGACGTGTAGGGGGACGTGTAGGGGGACTGTAGAGGGACGTGTAGGGGGACATTTAGGGGGAGGTGTAGGGGGACGTGACGTGTAGGATGTGTAGAGGGACGTGTAGGGGGACGTGTAGGTGGACGTGCAGGGGGATGTGTAGGGGGACGGGTAGGGGGATGTGTATGGTGATGTGTAGGGGGATGTGAAGAGGGACGTGAAGAGGGACGTGCAGGGGGATGTGTAGGGGGACGTGTAGGGGGACGTGTAGGGGGACGTGTAGGGTGATGTGTAGAGGGACGGGTAGAGGGACGTGTAGGGGGACGTGTAGGGGGACGTGTTGAGGGACGTGTAGGGGGACGTGTAGGTGGACGTGCAGGGGGATGTGCAGGGGGACGGGTAGGTGGATATGTAGGGGGATGTGTAGGGTGATGTGTAGGGGGACGTGAAGAGGGACGTGCAGGGGGATGTGTAGGGTGACGTGTAGGGGGACGGGTAGGAGGACGTGTAGAGGGACGTGTAGGTGGATATGTAGGGGGATGTGTAGGAGGACGTGAAGAGGGACGTGTAGGGGGACGTTGGGAAAGGGAAAGGGAGGACATGATGGAAACCTTTATATATGTTATAGGAGGAAGAAGGGAAAGGGGAGGACATGATGGAAACCTTTATATATGTTACAGGAGGAAGAAGGGAAAGGGAAGACATGATGGAAACCTTTATATATGTTACAGGAGGAAGAAGGGAAAGGGAAGTACATGAGGGAAATCTTTATATATGTTACAGGAGGAAGAAGGGAAAGGAGGGACATGATGGAAACCTTTATATATGTTACAGGAGGGAAGAAGGGAAAGGGGGACATGATGGAAACCTTTATATATGTTACAGGGGGAAGAAGGGAAAGGAGGGACATGATGGAAACCTTTATATATGTTACAGGAGGAAGAAGGGAAAGGGGGACATGATGGAAACCTATATATATGTTACAGGAGGAAGAAGGGAAAGGGGACATCATGGAAACCTTTATATATGTTACAGGAGGAAGAAGGGAAAGGGGGGACATGATGGAAACCTTTATATATGTTACAGGAGGAAGAAGGGAAAGGGAGGACATGATGGAAACCTTTATATATGTTACAGGAGGAAGAAGGGAAAGGGAGGACATGATGGAAACATTTATATATGTTACAGGAGGAAGAAGGGAAAGGGAGGACATGATGGAAACCTTTATATATGTTACAGGAGGAAGAAGGGAAAGGGAGGACATGATGGAAACATTTATATATGTTACAGGAGGAAGAAGGGAAAAGGGTACATTATGGAAACCTTTATATATGTTACAGGAGGAAGAAGGGAAAGGGGGGACATGATGGAAACCTTTATATATGTTACAGGAGGAAGAAGGGAAAGGGAGGACATGATGGAAACCTTTATATATGTTACAGGAGGAAGAAGGGAAAGGAAGGACATGATGAAAACCTTTATATATGTTACAGGAGGAAGAAGGGAAAGGGAGGACATGATGGAAACCTTTATATATGTTACAGGGGGAAGAAGGGAAAGGGGAGGACATGATGGAAACCTTTATATATGTTACAGGAGGAAGAAGGGAAAGGGGGGGGGCATGATGGAAACCTTTATATATGTTACAGGAGGAAGAAGGGAAAGGGGGGGGCATGATGGAAACCTTTATATATGTTACAGGAGGAAGAAGGGAAAGGGGGGACATAATGGAAACCTTTATATATGTTACAGGAGGAAGAAGGGAAAGGAGAGGACATGATGGAAACCTTTATATATGTTACAGGGGGAAGAAGGGAAAGGAGGACATGATGGAAACCTATATATATGTTACAGGAGGAAGAAGGGAAAGGGGACATGATGGAAACCTTTATATATATGTTACAGGAGGAAGAAGGGAAAGGGGGGACATGATGGAAACCTTTATATATGTTACAGGAGGAAGAAGGGAAAGGGAGGACATGATGGAAACCTTTATATATGTTACAGGAGGAAGAAGGGAAAGGGAGGACATGATGGAAACCTATATATATGTTACAGGGGGAACATGATGGAAACCTTTATATATGTTACAGGAGGAAGAAGGGAAAGGGAGGACATGATGGAAATCTTTATATATGTTACAGGAGGAAGAAGGGAAAGGGAGGACATGATGGAAACCTTTATATATGTTACAGGAGGAAGAAGGGAAAGGGAGGACGTGATGGAAACCTTTATATATGTTACAGGAGGAAGAAGGGAAAGGAGGGGACATGATGGAAACCTTTATATATGTTACAGGAGGAAGAAGGGAAAGGGGAGGACATGATGGAAACCTTTATATATGTTACAGGAGGAAGAAGGGAAAGGGAGGACATGATGGAAACCTTTATATATGTTACAGGAGGAAGAAGGGAAAGGAAGGACATGATGGAAACCTTTATATATGTATGGTCCTCGGTATGGTCCTTAGCATAGTCCTAGTATGATCCTGACTAGTGATGAGTGAATAGATATTGGATGGAATAGTGAGATATTCGATATTTGTACGAATATCCCGCGAATATTCGATCGAATATTCGATCCCATTAAGGTCTATGGGAACAAGTATTCGATTAGTGAAAGACATCTATTTGACCATTTGGAGGATGAAACCGGAGGCTGGGGGATTTGAATGCTTAGCGAATAAGTATCGGTCCTCAGTATAGTCCTCAGTATGGTCCTCAGTATTGTCCTTAGTATGGTCCTCAGTATGCTCCTCAGTATAGTCCTCAGTATGGTCCTCAGTATAGTCCTCAGTATAGTCCTCAGTATGGTCCTCAGTATGCTCCTCAGTATAGTCCTCAGTATAGTCCTTAGTATGGTCCTCAGTGTAGTCCTCAGTATGGTCATCAGTATAGTCCTCAGTATTGTCCTTAGTATGGTCCTCAGTATGCTCCTCAGTATAGTCCTCAGTATGGTCCTCAGTATAGTCCTCAGTATAGTCCTCAGTATAGTCCTCAGTATTGTCCTTAGTATGGTCCTCAGTATGCTCCTCAGTATAGTCCTCAGTATGGTCCTCAGTATAGTCCTCAGTATAGTCCTCAGTATGGTCCTCAGTATGCTCCTCAGTATAGTCCTCAGTATAGTCCTTAGTATGGTCCTCAGTGTAGTCCTCAGTATGGTCCTCAGTATTGTCCTTAGTATGGTCCTCAGCATGGTCCTCAGTGTAGTCCCCAGTATAGTCCCCAGTATGGTCCTCAGTATGGTCCTTAGTATGGTCCTCAGTATAGTCCTTAGTATGGTCCTCAGTATAGTCCTTAGTATGGTCCTCAGTATAGTCCTTAGTATGGTCCTCAGTATAGTCCTTAGTATGGTCCTCAGTATGGTCCTTAGTATGGTCCTCAGTATGCTCCTCAGTATAGTCCTCAGTATAGTCCTTAGTATGGTCCTCAGTATGCTCCTCAGTATAGTCCTCAGTATAGTCCTTAGTATGGTCCTCAGTGTAGTCCTCAGTATGGTCCTCAGTATTGTCCTTAGTATGGTCCTCAGTATAGTCCTTAGTATGGTCCTCAGTATGGTCCTTAGTATGGTCCTCAGTATGGTCCCCAGTATCGTCCTTAGTATGGTCCTCAGTATGCTCCTCAGTATAGTCCTCAGTATAGTCCTTAGTATGGTCCTCAGTGTAGTCCTCAGTATAGTCCTCAGTATAGTCCTCAGTATAGTCCTCAGTATAGTCCTTAGTATGGTCCTCAGTATAGTCCTTAGTATGGTCCTCAGTATAGTCCTTAGTATGGTCCTCAGTATAGTCCTTAGTATGGTCCTCAGTATGGTCCTTAGTATGGTCCTCAGTATGGTCCCCAGTATCGTCCTTAGTATGGTCCTCAGTATGCTCCTCAGTATAGTCCTCAGTATAGTCCTTAGTATGGTCCTCAGTGTAGTCCTCAGTATAGTCCTCAGTATAGTCCTCAGTATAGTCCTCAGTATAGTCCTTAGTATGGTCCTCAGTGTAGTCCTCAGTATAGTCCTCAGTATAGTCCTCAGTATAGTCCTTAGTATGGTCCTCAGTGTAGTCCTCAGTATAGTCCTTAGTATGGTCCTCAGTGTAGTCCTCAGTATGGTCCTCAGTATTGTCCTTAGTATGGTCCTCAGCATGGTCCTCAGTGTAGGCCTCAGTATGGTCCTCAGTATTGTCCTTAGTATGGTCCTCAGCATGGTCCCCAGTATGGTCCTCAGTGTAGTCCCCAGTATAGTCCCCAGTATGGTCCTCAGTATGGTCCTCAGTATAGTCCTTAGTATGGTCCTCAGCATGGTCCTCAGTATGGTCCTCAGTATGGTCCTCAGTATAGTCCTTAGTATGGTCCTCATGGTTCCTGATTGGCTGGAGTGAGTTTGCCGGTTGACATGGAGTTGGGGTCGGGTTGTTCAGCGTATACGGACGTTCTTCTGTGATGGATCTCGTGCAGCGTCCGTACCCCCTATCCTGGCGGTATATACTGTTTGTGCTGCAGATATACTTGTTACTATTTGCTCGCACTCTTTGTTCTATCTGACATTGTTGTAGGTTCTCTCTGCAGGGATTTGTCACATAAAGGGTTACCCCGGCATCCAGAATCTTCTGTCATCTCATTGTCTGTGGATCTTTGTCCCTTTGTTTGGAGCTCAGACTGAGCGCAAATAACAAGGTCACGGCCATCGCTGCTGCTGCTGCCATTATTGGGGAGACAATGGTAATGGAGGGAGCCGAGACGCAGCTATCAGGTTAGATCACGGCCGAGGGTCTATACGTGGGAGAACGGCCGCCGGGGGTCTATATGTAGGATGGAACAGCCGCCGGGGATCTATATGTATGAGGGAACGGCCGCCGGGGGTCTATATGTATAAGAGAACGGCCGCCGGGGGTCTATATGTATGAGGCAATGGCTGCCGGGGGTCTATATGTATGAGGGAACGGCCGCTGGGGGTCTATATGTATGAGGCAATGGCTGCCGGGGGTCTATATGTATGAGGCAATGGCTGCCGGGGGTCTATATGTATGAGGGAACGGCCGCCGGGGGTCTATATGTATAAGGGAACGGCCGCTGGGGGTCTATATGTATGAGGCAACGGCCGCCGGGGGTCTATATGTATGAGGCAATGGCTGCCAGGGGTCTATATGTATGAGGGAACGGCCGCCGGGGGTCTATACGTGGGAGAACGGCCGCCGGGGGTCTATATGTATAAGAGAACGGCCACCGGGGGTCTATACGTATGAGGGAACGGCCGCCGGGGGTCTATATGTATAAGAGAACGGCCGCTGGGGGTCTATATGTATGAGGGAACAGCCGCCGGGGGTCTATATGTATGAGGCAATGGCTGCTGGGGGTCTATATGTATGAGGGAACGGCCGCCGGGGGTCTATATGTATAAGGGAACGGCCGCCGGGGGTCTATATGTATAAGGGAACGGCCGCCGGGGGTCTATATGTATGAGGGAACGGCCGCTGGGGGTCTATATGTATGAGGCAATGGCTGCCGGGGGTCTATATGTATGAGGGAACGGCCGCCGGGGGTCTATATGTATAAGGGAACGGCCGCCGGGGGTCTATATGTATGAGGCAACGGCCGCCGGGGGTCTATATGTATGAGGCAATGGCTGCCAGGGGTCTATATGTATGAGGGAACGGCCGCCGGGGGTCTATACGTGGGAGAACGGCCGCCGGGGGTCTATATGTATAAGAGAACGGCCACCGGGGGTCTATACGTATGAGGGAACGGCCGCCGGGGGTCTATATGTATAAGAGAACGGCCGCTGGGGGTCTATATGTATGAGGGAACAGCCGCCGGGGGTCTATATGTATGAGGCAATGGCTGCTGGGGGTCTATATGTATGAGGGAACGGCCGCCGGGGGTCTATATGTATAAGGGAACGGCCACCGGGGGTCTATACGTATGAGGGAACGGCCGCCGGGGGTCTATATGTATAAGAGAACGGCCGCTGGGGGTCTATATGTATGAGGGAACAGCCGCCGGGGGTCTATATGTATGAGGCAATGGCTGCTGGGGGTCTATATGTATGAGGGAACGGCCGCCGGGGGTCTATATGTATAAGGGAACGGCCGCCGGGGGTCTATATGTATAAGGGAACGGCCGCCGGGGGTCTATATGTATGAGGCAATGGCTGCCAGGGGTCTATATGTATGAGGGAACGGCCGCCGGGGGTCTATACGTGGGAGAACGGCCGCCGGGGGTCTATATGTATAAGAGAACGGCCGCTGGGGGTCTATATGTATAAGGGAACGGCCACCGGGGGTCTATACGTATGAGGGAACGGCCGCCGGGGGTCTATATGTATAAGAGAACGGCCGCTGGGGGTCTATATGTATGAGGGAACAGCCGCCGGGGGTCTATATGTATGAGGCAATGGCTGCTGGGGGTCTATATGTATGAGGGAACGGCCGCCGGGGGTCTATATGTATAAGGGAACGGCCGCCGGGGGTCTATATGTATAAGGGAACGGCCGCCGGGGGTCTATATGTATAAGGGAACGGCCGCCGGGGGTCTATATGTATAAGGGAACGGCCGCCGGGGGTCTATATGTATGAGGCAACGGCCGCCGGGGGTCTATATGTATGAGGCAATGGCTGCCAGGGGTCTATATGTATGAGGGAACGGCCGCCGGGGGTCTATACGTGGGAGAACGGCCGCCGGGGGTCTATATGTATAAGAGAACGGCCGCTGGGGGTCTATATGTATGAGGGAACAGCCGCTGGGGGTATAGACGTGAGAAAACGGCTGCCAGGGGTCTATACGTGGGACAATGGACGCCGGGGGTCTATATGTGGGAGAACGGCCGCCGGGGGTCTATATATATAAGAGAACGGCCGCCGGGGGTCTATACATATGAGGGAACAGCTGCTGGGGGTATAGACGTGAGAAAACGGCTGCCGGGGGTCTATATGTATGAGGGAACAGCCGCTGGAGGTATAGACGTGAGAAAACGGCTGCCAGGGGTCTATATGTATAAGAGAACGGCCGCCGGGGGTCTATACATATGAGGGAACAGCTGCTGGGGGTATAGACGCGAGAAAACGGCTGCCAGGGGTCTATACGTGGGACAATGGACGCCGGGGGTCTATATGTGGGAGGACCGACACTGTAGGTCTGTACGAATGGACGCCGGGGGTCTACGGTGTGAATCTTAGGTGTGAGGGTCTTCATGTTTCTTATAATAAATCTGTGAACAGGAATAATATCCCATTTATTTGGATGTATACAAGAAATGACGGTAACTACACCACGAATAAGGGCTATGCAGAGCGATCACTGCTCACCATGTGACCTACTACACAACCTTAGTGTAATTGTATATACATAAAGCAAATATCCAGGAGGGACCCATAAACAATAGATAGGATCCCTCTCTCCCCACACTCAGCTCACTATGCATAAACCCACACTCACATAAATAGTACAAAAACCTAAAAATATATATACAGTCACAATATACCAAAGTGCATGAAGCCAGCAATGTACAAAATACAATATAAGAAATAGATAAATATGTAACAACGCGCCAAACTTAGACAAAAACACACAAAATAGAGTGTGGTCAGCTGAGTGGGGTCCAAAGCACCCTACGCGTTACGTCCCCAACCCGGAACATGGTCAGGACAATATGTATGTACAATTATATGAATAAAGATCATGTTTATATATTTCTTAGAATTGTGTGCCTGCTGATTACATCTGTTTCTTGTATATGAATTTGAAAAATCACCGGCGTATGGGGACCACTTAGGACTAACTAATACTTAACTTTTAATAATTCATTAAAAATTGTAGCAAAAAGGTCCACACTAACAACAAAAAGACATACACTAATGTGCTCTATATACAGTGAGGTAACCTACAGGGCAAATGTAGACATAGGGGAGATATCCCACGTTCCCAAAGGGATGCTAATACTTAGGGACTAATGGCCCGGTGTCAAAACACCTAGGATACAATTAAAGAGTCAGGGAAAAAAGGAGAGGAGAGTAGTGGTGCGCCCTGCTCTCTGCCCTAATAACCTCTTGCCCTGCCTTTTGGGGAACCCACCTCCTTAACAGGGTGGCCCCAACCACGGTGACAGTCCCTTCCTTATTGCACGTGCCCAGTAGGAAACAAGAAGCACAGAAGACAGAAAAGAGTGAAAAAACGGTGTATACTCAAAACCACCTTAAAAACAACCAGCAAGAAATATCATATTATATACACAGTACCTATTATATATAAGCTGTGCTTGTTCCTACACAGCGCCTATATCAAAAGCTGTGTTCGTTCCGACGCGTTTCAGCCATCCCAATTGTGGATGGATTCATCAGGGAACACATATAGCACTCCAAAAGGATGTGCTTAAACCAATTCCTGCTGTGAGGGATATCCTTTCATCATAACAAATACATGGACCTCTTAGGAATGGTACAACACAATATAGTGGTAAATGATTCGTACTCAATATGGTGACAGCAATTAAGGAGATAACAAAGGAGAACAAAAGAATAACCCCAAATAAATAAACGGATGAATATAGCAAATAGTTGTACTTAGCTATACAGATGGACTGAAGTTGTGCTGCCTGCGAAGGTCCATGTTCACCCCACGATGAGAGACATCGTGGGGTGAACATGGACCTTCGCAGGCAGCACAACTTCAGTCCATCTGTATAGCTAAGTACAACTATTTGCTATATTCATCCGTTTATTTATTTGGGGTTATTCTTTTGTTCTCCTTTGTTATCTCCTTAATTGCTGTCACCATATTGAGTACGAATCATTTACCACTATATTGTGTTGTACCATTCCTAAGAGGTCCATGTATTTGTTATGATGAAAGGATATCCCTCACAGCAGGAATTGGTTTAAGCACATCCTTTTGGAGTGCTATATGTGTTCCCTGATGAATCCATCCACAATTGGGATGGCTGAAACGCGTCGGAACGAACACAGCTTTTGATATAGGCGCTGTGTAGGAACAAGCACAGCTTATATATAATAGGTACTGTGTATATAATATGATATTTCTTGCTGGTTGTTTTTAAGGTGGTTTTGAGTATACACCGTTTTTTCACTCTTTTCTGTCTTCTGTGCTTCTTGTTTCCTACTGGGCACGTGCAATAAGGAAGGGACTGTCACCGTGGTTGGGGCCACCCTGTTAAGGAGGTGGGTTCCCCAAAAGGCAGGGCAAGAGGTTATTAGGGCAGAGAGCAGGGCGCACCACTACTCTCCTCTCCTTTTTTCCCTGACTCTTTAATTGTATCCTAGGTGTTTTGACACCGGGCCATTAGTCCCTAAGTATTAGCATCCCTTTGGGAACGTGGGATATCTCCCCTATGTCTACATTTGCCCTGTAGGTTACCTCACTGTATATAGAGCACATTAGTGTATGTCTTTTTGTTGTTAGTGTGGACCTTTTTGCTACAATTTTTAATGAATTATTAAAAGTTAAGTATTAGTTAGTCCTAAGTGGTCCCCATACGCCGGTGATTTTTCTAGTTTGTCTTGACCACTGGACCTTACGCTACTATGGTGTAACGGCACCTGTATTTCCGTTATTTGGATTTTCTTGTATATGAATTTGTAAGAAATGACGGTAAGGCTGCGTTTACTCTCCGCTTTATATTAAAGAGACAGTTCACCAAAAATCTTTTTCTTCCAAATCAACTGGTGCCAGAGATTTGTAATTTACTTCTATTAAAAAAATCTCCAGTCTCCCGGAGTCAGTGATAAACCAGGTGGAGGCTCCCGGAGTCAGTGATAGACCAGGTGGAGGCTCCCGGAGTCAGTGATAGACCAGGTGGAGGCTCCTGGAGTCAGTGATAGACCAGGTGGAGGCTCCTGGAGTCAGTGATAGACCAGGTGGAGGCTCCTGGAGTCAGTGATAGACCAGGTGGAGGCTCCAGGAGTCAGTGATAGACCAGGTGGAGGCTCCCGGAGTCAGTGATAAACCAGGTGGAGGCTCCCGGAGTCAGTGATAGACCAGGTGGAGGCTCCTGGAGTCAGTGATAGACCAGGTGGAGGCTCCAGGAGTCAGTGATAGACAAGGTGGAGGCTCCCGGAGTCAGTGATAAACCAGGTGGAGGCTCCCGGAGTCAGTGATAAACCAGGTGGAGGCTATAGGAGTCAGTGATAGACCAGGCGGAGGCTCCCGGAGTCAGTGATAAACCAGGTGGAGGCTCCTGGAGTCAGTGATAGACCAGGTGGAGGTTCCCGGAGTCAGTGATAGACCAGGTGGAGGCTCCCGGTGTCAGTGATAGACCAGGTGGGGGCTACCGGAGTCAGTGATAAACCAGGTGGAGGCTCCCGGTGTCAGTGATAGACCAGGTGGAGGCTCCTGGAGTCAGTGATAGACAAGGTGGAGGCTCTTGTATTCAGTGATAGACAAGGTGGAGGCTCCCGGAGTCAGTGATAGACCAGGTGGAGGCTCCCGGAGTCAGTGATAGACCAGGTGGAGGCTCCCGGAGTCAGTGATAGACCAGGTGGAGGCTCCCGGAGTCAGTGATTGGCCAGGAGGAGGCTCCAGGAGTCAGTGATAGACCAGGTGGAGGCTCCCGGAGTCAGTGATAGACCAGGTGGAGGCTACCGGAGTCAGTGATAGACCAGGCGGAGGCTCCCGGAGTCAGTGATAGACCAGGTGGAGGCTCCCGGAGTCAGTGATAGACCAGGTGGAGGTTCCTGGAGTCAGTGATGGACCAGGTGGAGGCTCCCGGAGTCAGTGATAGACCAGGTGGAGGCTCCTGGAGTCAGTGATAGACCAGGTGGAGGCTCCCGGAGTCAGTGATAGACCAGGTGGAGGCTACCGGAGTCAGTGATAGACCAGGCGGAGGCTCCCGGAGTCAGTGATAGACCAGGTGGAGGCTCCCGGAGTCAGTGATAGACCAGGTGGAGGCTCCCGGAGTCAGTGATAGACCAGGTGGAGGCTCCCGGAGTCAGTGATAGACCAGGTGGAGGCTCCTGGAGTCAGTGATAGACAAGGTGGGGGCTCTTGTATTCAGTGATAGACCAGGTGGAGGCTCCCGGAGTCAGTGATAGACCAGGTGGAGGCTCCCGGAGTCAGTGATAGACAAGGTGGAGGCTCCCGGAGTCAGTGATAGACCAGGTGGAGGCTCCTGGAGTCAGTGATAGACCAGGTGGAGGTTCCCGGAGTCAGTGATAGACCAGGTGGAGGCTCCCGGAGTCAGTGATAGACCAGGTGGAGGCTCCCGGAGTCAGTGATAGACCAGGTGGAGGCTCCCGGAGTCAGTGATAGACAAGGTGGAGGCTCCTGGAGTCAGTGATAGACCAGGACTCGGTCGTTCCTGTAGGGCGGACTCTCGGCAGTACATGTGATCACACAGCAGATTACAACCTCTCGGCTTCTCCCCTGATGAAGCCGCTGTACGTGTAACCGGCTTATGTGCAGAGAACAGGATTTTGGCTTTTTCCCGGCGTCTTCTATAGAATAAATACATATATGTGACTCTGCCGTAAGAATAAAAAGCCTTACACGTCAGTGCTGGAAGTATTGGATAAGGATAGAAGAAGATTAGAGAGCGGCGAGCACAATGAAGAAGATAAGAAGGGGCTGCAGAAACCTTCCATAAGCCGCCGGGGAGCGAGATGTCTGCGCTCAATTGTAATGTGCCTGGAAACTCTCCATACTCCGAGGACTCGTCAAAAACCGCCCAGCGAGCCGGATCCTCCAACAACAAGGCCGGAATCTAGTGGAGATAAGTAGTCAGTGGCCGCTATGTTCTAGATGGGAAGTTATTAAAATCCTCGGCAGGAATCGGCCTAATGCTCCAATTCAGTAGACAAGGAATCCTCCAGGAAGGCGAGATTACAGGACGCAGCTGGAGACGCACTTTGCAGACGCTTGATTATACGACTCGGCAGGGATAATATTTTTGACTATGGTTCTTAAAACGACATTAGAGGAAATTCCGGTGTAAGAGGCGTCTATTACAGAGAGCTGACGGGCCTCCCATTTACTCATTATAACCTGATTACAGACACATTTCTCCCAGAGCTTCATACAAATCAATCAGAGTTAAAAGGAGGGAGGTGGAATTCTGGGAAATGTCTGTGAACTGGAGTGACCACGATAGACTCTTCACAGGAGAAGTTGTTTCTTAAAAATATTTTCACGCCCCATCAGGTCCTCAGTATTCTCAGGTCCTAGTTCTTCTATCAGGTCCCTCAGTATTCTCGGGTCCTAGTTCTTCTATCAGGTCCTCAGTATTCTCAGGTCCTAGTTCTTCTATCAGGTCCTCAGTATTCTCAGGTCCTAGTTCTTCTGTCAGGTCCCTCAGTATTCTTAGGTCCTAGTTCTTCCATCAGGTCCTCAGTATTCTCAGGTCCTAGTTCTTCCATCAGGTCCTCAGTATGAACAGGTCCTAGTTCTTCTATCAGGTCCTCAGTATTCTCAGGTCCTAGTTCTTCTATCAGGTCCCTCAGTATTCTCGGGTCCTAGTTCTTCTATCAGGTCCTCAGTATTCTCAGGTCCTAGTTCTTCTGTCAGGTCCCTCAGTATTCTTAGGTCCTAGTTCTTCCATCAGGTCCTCAGTATTCTCAGGTCCTAGTTCTTCCATCAGGTCCTCAGTATGAACAGGTCCTAGTTCTTCTATCAGGTCCTCAGTATTCTCAGGTCCTAGTTCTTCCATCAGGTCCTCAGTATGAACAGGTCCTAGTTCTTCCATCAGGTTCTCAGTATTCTCAGGTCCTAGTTCTTCCATCAGGTCCCTTAATATTCTCAGGTCCTAGTTCTTCCATCAGGTCCCTCAGTATTCTCAGGTCCTAGTTCTTCTATCAGGTCCTCAGTATTCTCAGGTCCTAGTTCTTCCATCAGGTCCTCAGTTTTCTCAGGTCCTAGTTCTTCCATCAGGTCCTCAGTATTCTCAGGTCCTAGTTCTTCTATCAGGTCCTCAGTATTCTCAGGTCCTAGTCCTTCTATCAGGTCCTCAGTATTCTCAGGTCCTAGTTCTTCTATCAGGTCCCTCAGTATTCTCAGGTCCTAGTTCTTCCATCAGGTCCCTTAGTATTCTCAGGTCCTAGTTCTTCTATCAGGTCCTCAGTATTCTCAGGTCCTAGTTCTTCCATCAGGTCCTCAGTTTTCTCAGGTCCTAGTTCTTCCATCAGGTCCTCAGTATTCTCAGGTCCTAGTTCTTCTATCAGGTCCTCAGTATTCTCAGGTCCTAGTCCTTCTATCAGGTCCTCAGTATTCTCAGGTCCTAGTCCTTCTATCAGGTCCTCAGTATTCTCAGGTCCTAGTTCTTCTATCAGGTCCCTCAGTATTCTCAGGTCCTAGTTCTTCCATCAGGTCCTCAGTATTCTCAGGTCCTAGTTCTTCCATCAGGTCCTCAGTATTCTCAGGTCCTAGTTCTTCTATCAGGTCCTCAGTATTCTCAGGTCCTAGTTCTTCCATCAGGTCCTCAGTATTCTCAGGTCCTAGTTCTTCCATCAGGTCCCTCAGTATTCTCAGGTCCTAGTTCTTCTATCAGGTCCCTCAG
Source organism: Dendropsophus ebraccatus (assembly GCA_027789725.1). NCBI lineage: Eukaryota > Metazoa > Chordata > Amphibia > Anura > Hylidae > Dendropsophus > Dendropsophus ebraccatus. The sequence goes on from JAQFWZ010000025.1 coordinate 33,317,624, forward strand.
TATTCTCAGGTCCTAGTCCTTCTATCAGGTCCTCAGTATTCTCAGGTCCTAGTTCTTCCATCAGGTCCCTCAGTATTCTCAGGTCCTAGTTCTTCTATCAGGTCCCTCAGTATTCTCAGGTCCTAGTTCTTCTATCAGGTCCTCAGTATTCTCAGGTCCTAGTTCTTCCATCAGGTCCCTCAGTATTCTCAGGTTTTAGTTCTTCCATCAGGTCCCTTAGTATTCTTGGGTCCTAGTTCTTCCATCAGGTCCTCAGTTTTCTCAGGTCCTAGTTCTTCCATCAGGTCCTCAGTATGAACAGGTCCTAGTTCTTCCATCAGGTCCCTCAGTATTCTCAGGTTTTAGTTCTTCCATCAGGTCCCTTAGTATTCTTGGGTCCTAGTTCTTCCATCAGGTCCTCAGTATTCTCAGGTCCTAGTTCTTCTATCAGGTCCCTCAGTATTCTCAGGTCCTAGTTCTTCCATCAGGTCCTCAGTATTCTCAGGTCCTAGTTCTTCCATCAGGTCCCTTAGTATTCTCAGGTCCTAGTTCTTCCATCAGGTCCCTCAGTATTCTCAGGTCATAGTTCTTCTATCAGGTCCTCAGTATTCTCAGGTTTTAGTTCTTCCATCAGGTCCCTTAGTATTCTTGGGTCCTAGTTCTTCCATCAGGTCCCTCAGTATTCTCAGGTCCTAGTTCTTCCATCAGGTCCCTCAGTATTCTCAGGTTTTAGTTCTTCCATCAGGTCCCTTAGTATTCTTGGGTCCTAGTTCTTCCATCAGGTCCCTTAGTATTCTTAGGTCCTAGTTCTTCCATCAGGTCCTCAGTATTCTCAGGTCCTAGTTCTTCTATCAGGTCCTCAGTATTCTTGGGTCCTAGTTCTTCCATCAGGTCCCTCAGTATTCTCAGGTCCTAGTTCTCCCATCAGGTCCTCAGTATTCTCAGGTCCTAGTTCTTCCATCAGGTCCTCAGTATTCTCAGGTCCTAGTTCTTCCATCAGGTCCTCAGTATTCTCAGGTCCTAGTTCTTCTATCAGGTCCCTCAGTATTCTCAGGTCCTAGTTCTTCTATCAGGTCCTCAGTATTCTTGGGTCCTAGTTCTTCCATCAGGTCCCTTAATATTCTCAGGTCCTAGTTCTTCCATCAGGTCCCTCAGTATTCTCAGGTCCTAGTTCTTCCATCAGGTCCCTTAGTATTCTTGGGTCCTAGTTCTTCCATCAGGTCCCTTAGTATTCTTAGGTCCTAGTTCTTCCATCAGGTCCTCAGTTTTCTCAGGTCCTAGTTCTTCCATCAGGTCCTCAGTATTCTCAGGTCCTAGTTCTCCCATCAGGTCATCAGTATTCTCAGGTCCTAGTTCTTCCATCAGGTCCTCAGTATTCTCAGGTCCTAGTTCTTCCATCAGGTCCCTTAGTATTCTCAGGTCCTAGTTCTTCTATCAGGTCCTCAGTATTCTCAGGTCCTAGTTCTTCCATCAGGTCCCTCAGTATTCTCAGGTCCTAGTTCTTCCATCAGGTCCCTCAGTATTCTCAGGTCCTAGTTCTCCCATCAGGTCCTCAGTATTCTCAGGTCTTAGTTCTTCCATCAGGTCCCTCAGTATTCTCAGGTCCTAGTTCTTCCATCAGGTCCCTCAGTATTCTCAGGTTTTAGTTCTTCCATCAGGTCCCTTAGTATTCTTGGGTCCTAGTTCTTCCATCAGGTCCCTTAGTATTCTTAGGTCCTAGTTCTTCCATCAGGTCCTCAGTATTCTCAGGTCCTAGATCTTCTATCAGGTCCTCAGTATTCTCAGGTCCTAGTTCTTCCATCAGGTCCCTCAGTATTCTCAGGTCCTAGTTCTTCCATCAGGTCCTCAGTATTCTCAGGTCTAGTTCTTCCATCAGGTCCCTTAGTATTCTCAGGTCCTAGTTCTTCCATCAGGTCCCTCAGTATTCTCAGGTCCTAGTTCTCCCATCAGGTCCTCAGTATTCTCAGGTCCTAGTTCTTCCATCAGGTCCTCAGTATTCTCAGGTCCTAGTTCTTCCATCAGGTCCTCAGTATTCTCAGGTCCTAGTTCTTCCATCAGGTCCTCAGTTTTCTCAGGTTCAGTTCTCCCATCAGGTCCCTTAGTATTCTCAGGTCCTAGTTCTTCCATCAGGTCCTCAGTATTCTCAGGTCTAGTTCTTCCATCAGGTCCCTCAGTATTCTCAGGTCCTAGTTCTTCTATCAGGTCCTCAGTATTCTCAGGTCCTAGATCTTCCATCAGGTCCTCAGTATTCTCAGGTCTAGTTCTCCCCTGTCAGTATGGTGTTAGAGTAGAGCTGGTGCTGCAGAACCGGCAGCTTTCTGCATAACGCTCCCCTTCTTCTTCATTCTCCAGACTCTTCCATTAGTCTGTGACACCTGTGTGAATCCTTTCTATCTTCTCTCCCAAGGCTGAGCGTCCGCCATTGTGGGCGCTGCGGGGACGGGAAGGTTTTTTACGTGCCCATATTCTGCTCCTTCATAGTGAGGCCATTGTAGCGGTGGATTATATAAGATCCAGCACTAATGGGGCCATTATAGTCAAGCGTTCCCTCATTTTCTGTCCTTATTTACTGTAGTGTCGGCTGGTCCATTATTTGTGTTTCCATCAGGCATTATGCAGCGCTACTGTACGCTCGATGCTTGGAGGAGTCGCATTAGGAGCCAAGGTTACAGCTAGCGAGCGCTGTGTTTGGCCCTTTCGCACCGTGCAGGAGAATAATGTATACAGCTCTTCTGACTGCCGTATAATCTCGCTTTATTCTTCCTAATACGTTTTTGTGATCTGGTAATGGAGGACATCAGGTTTTCTGTATGGAATCGTATGCAAGGAAGCCCCGAGTCCAAGATGAGCCCCGTTCATGTGCAAATGTTCCTGTATGGAGCGGCAGGGGGCTCGTCCAATCAGATGGCGGAAACACGTGCCGTATCCAGGACCCAGACACATGGATGCAAGAGAATCATCCAACCTGCAGTCACTGGGGAAGCCTAGTCCGGGCTTTGCGCCTATTTTCAGGCGAATTATTGGATTTTTCGCCCATTTTTGTTCTAGTTATGAACCAGTATTAGACGGGCGCATATATTATTTATACTGCCTATTTTGAGTATTTACCTAAAAATTTGATTAGTCAAAAAAACTGGTGCAGCCGACGTCTGGTCAGTACCAGGGGAATCACTGTGGCAGATTATAATAACTCACAAGCTGAACCATCCACCAATCCTCATAGGAGGAGTCCCACAGATTAGACTCCTCAGTAACGGCCCCCTATATATCTATATACATCCATACGGCCCCCTATATATCTATATATATCCATACGGCCCCCTATATATCTATATATATCCATACGGCCCCCTATATATCTATATACATCCATACGGCCCCCTATATATCTATATATATCCATACGGCCCCCTATATATCTATATACATCCATACGGCCCCCTATATATCTATATACATCCATACGGCCCCCTATATATCTATATACATCCATACGGCCCCCTATATATCTATATACATCCATACGGCCCCCTATATATCTATATACATCCATACGGCCCCCTATATATCTATATACATCCATACGGCCCCATATATATCTATATACATCCATACGGCCCCCTATATCTATATACATCCATACGGCCCCCTATATATCTATATACATCCATACGGCCCCCTATATATCTATATACATTCATACGGCCCCCTATATATCTATATACATCCATACGGCCCCCTATATATCTATATACATCCATACGGCCCCCTATATATCTATATACATCCATACGGCCCCCTATATCTATATACATCCATACGGCCCCCTATATCTATATACATCCATACGGCCCCCTATATATCTATATACATCCATACAGCCCCCTATATATCTATATACATCCATACGGCCCCCTATATATCTATATACATCCATACGGCCCCCTATATATCTATATATATCCATACGGCCCCCTATATATCTATATACATCCATACGGCCCCCTATATATCTATATACATCCACACGGCCCCCTATATCTATATACATCCACACGGCCCCCTATATATCTATATACATCCATACGGCCCCATATATATCTATATACATCCATACGGCCCCCTATATATCTATATACATCCATACGGCCCCCTATATATCTATATACATCCATACGGCCCCCTATATATCTATATACATCCATACGGCCCCCTATATATCTATATACATCCATACGGCCCCCTATATATCTATATACATCCATACGGCCCCCTATATCTATATACATCCATACGGCCCCCTATATATCTATATACATCCATACGGCCCCCTATATATCTATATACATCCATACGGCCCCCTATATATCTATATACATCCATACGGCCCCCTATATATCTATATACATCCATACGGCCCCTATATATCTATATACATCCATACGGCCCCCTATATATCTATATACATCCATACGGCCCCCTATATATCTATATACATCCATACGGCCCCCTATATCTATATACATCCATACGGCCCCCTATATATCTATATACATCCATACGGCCCCCTATATATCTATATACATCCATACGGCCCCATATATATATATACACCCCCATAAGGTCCCCTATATCTATATATACCCATAAGGCCCCCTATATCTATATATTCCCATACGGCCCCCTATATATCTATATACATCCATACGGCCCCCTATATATCTATATACATCCATATGGCCCCATATACATATATATATATATATATATATATATACCCATAAGGCCCCCTATATCTAAATATATCCATAAGGCCCCCTATATCTATATATATTTATAAGACCCCCTATATATCTATATATATGTATAAGACCCCTATATCTATATATATATATGTATAAGACCCCCTATATCTATCTATATATATATGTATAAGACCCCTATATCTATATATATATATGTATAAGACCCCCTATATCTATCTATATATATATGTATAAGACCCCCTATATCTATCTATATATATATATATGTATAAGACCCCCTATATATCTATATATATGTATAAGGCCCCCTATATATCTATATATATGTATAAGACCCCCTATATCTATCTATATATATATGTATAAGACCCCCTATATCTATCTATATATATATATGTATAAGACCCCCTATATATCTATATATATATATATATATATATGTATAAGGCCCCCTATATCTATATATATATATGTATAAGACCCCCTATATATCTATATATGTATAAGACCCCCTATATATCTATATATATATGTATAAGACCCCCTATATATCTATATATATATGTATAAGACCCCCTATATATCTATATATATATATGTATAAGACCCCCTATATCTATCTATATATATATGTATAAGACCCCCTATATCTATCTATATATATATATGTATAAGACCCCCTATATCTATATATATATATATGTATAAGACCCCCTATATCTATCTATATATATGTATAAGACCCCCTATATCTATATATATATATGTATAAGACCCCCTATATATCTATATATATATGTATAAGACCCCCTATATCTATCTATATATATATGTATAAGACCCCCTATATCTATCTATATATATATATGTATAAGACCCCCTATATCTATCTATCTATATATATATGTATAAGACCCCCTATATCTATCTATATATATATGTATAAGGCCCCCTATATCTATCTATATATATATGTATAAGACCCCCTATATATCTATATATATGTATAAGACCCCCTATATCTATCTATATATATATGTATAAGGCCCCCTATATCTATATATATATATATGTATAAGACCCCCTATATCTATCTATATATATATGTATAAGACCCCCTATATATCTATATATATGTATAAGGCCCCCTATATCCAGTGTCGGACTGGGGTACCTTGGCCCACCAGGGAAATTGATTCTTGGGGCCCACCCAACATATAAAGACATAATCAGCGCCAAACCTTTCACGTTAGTACAGCGACTTTGCATAGAGCTGTGTATGTGACCAGTGATACTAGTGCAGTGCCAGTCACTTATACAGTTGTTACTGATTTATGCAATTGTGGTAAAACTGCACCATTTATGTAGAAACTTTAATGAAATTCCAACAATATTGCTGTAAAAACACATAAAAAATGTCATGTGTGAACACAGCCTCAGAAGATGAAGGGAAAAAATGACCATCTAGTCTGCTCCTCTATTACAATCTCCAGCAAAGGAGACCCATGACTGTTTATTCTAGCCTCACCATAAGGTGTTGGGATAGAATAAGACTTTAAAGGACCATCATGAAAGTCATATCAGTGGTCAGCGTTAAAGGGGTACTCTGGTAAAAAAATATATATTTTTTTTTAAATCTCATGTCAGAAGTTACAGACTAGTAAATTACTTCTAATTAAAAATCTTCAGTATTTCAGTACTTATCAGCTGCTGTATGTCCTGCAGGAAGTGGTGTGTTCTCTCCAGTCTGACACAGTGCTCTCTGCTGCCACCTCTGTCCATGTCAGGAACTGTCCAGAGCAGCAGCAAATCCCCATAGAAAACCTCTCCTGCTCTGGACAGTTCCTGACATGGACAGAGGTGGCAGCAGAGAGCTCTGTGTCAGACTGGAGAGAATACACCACTTCCTACAGGACATACAGCAGTTGAAAAGTACTGGAAGACTGGAGATTTTTAATTAGAAGTAATAAACAAATTCGTATAACTTCCTCACAGCAGTTAGTTTGAAAAAATATTTTTCACCGGAATACCCCTTAGGCTGGGTTCACACACTGTATACTTCAGGCAGTATTTGGTCCTCAAGTCAGGTCCTCATAGCAACCAAAACCAGGAGTGGATTGAAAACCCAGAAAGGCTCTGTTCACACAATGTTGAAATTGAGTGGATGGCCGTCATATAACGGTAAATAACTGCCATTATTTCAATATAACAGCCGTTGTTTTAAAATAACAGCAAAAATTTGCCATTAAATGACGGCCATCCACTCAATTACAACATTGTGTGAACAGAGCCTTTCTGTGTTTTCAATCCACTCCTGGTTTTGGTTGCTATACAGCCTCACAAATACAGCCTCAAATATACATAGTGTGAACCCAGCTTTTAAGGTCAATACAAAATGTCAGACAGATGTGATTAAAAGTTTAATCGGTCTCAGGGGTGAGACACCCAACAATGGCCAGAATGTCACTCAATCCATCATAATGCAAGTGAGGGGCAGAGCACTCATTATAGGAGATGGGTTCCATTATAGTCTATGGAGCCCATTATGTAAAACATGACTGATGGAGTGATGATCTAGCCCCCAGATGAGGTCTCAGCACTGACACCCCGACTGATCAAAACATTTCACATGTCTGCATGATGTCAAAAGTTTTTAGTGGAAGGAAAAGCGTTTTTGTAGTGGAAAGAAAGCAGTAAGCATGGTGTCACACAGCTAGGTTCACACAGTATTTTGGTCATTTTTATGTAACCAAAACCGGGAGTGGATTTGAAACACAAAGGCTCTGTTCACACACTGTTGAAATTTAAAATTATTTGCCATTAAATGGCGGCCATCCACTAAATTTCTACAGTGTGGGAACGTAGCCTTTCTACAGTGTGGGAACATAGCCAGTGTGGGAACCAGTGTGCATCCGCATCCGAATTCACCACTGCACACAATGGAGCGTGTGGCCGAAGCTGCACGCTCCATTGTGTGAACTGCCATGTCTGTACGGCCTATTAGCGGCCGCAGAAAAATGACATGTCAGTTTTTCGTGGGGCTGAAGCATATACTCTGTGTATACGCTCCGTCTGGGATTCCATTCATTCCAATACAACGTATGTTTTGCATAAATCGCGGCTGTTATTGCAAATTGCAACAACTAGATTTATGCAAAACATATGTTGTGTGAACATGGCTTTAAGATGTAATCTGCCATTTTATACTAGTAGAAAAGAGAGAACACCATGCGGCGCACATAGCTTATTACTGCAGAACAAATGTGTGTAAGTGGCTAAACTTGCTGCTCACCTTAGGCAGTCATGCTACAAGCCCAATACCGCCAGTCACCTTAGCGGTGGTTTGCACACCTTGATGCCCTTGCAGCACTTTCAACGGAACCAGGAGACTTGGTACAATAATTCAGCAGCAAAGACAGCACCAAAGTAGTCAAAAATCTTGTGACTTTATTCACTCCCTCTTGTGCAATGTTTTGCCTTACTCAGAGCTAAAACGAAACATCGCGCTAGAGGGTGTGAATAAAATCACAAGAATTTATACTACTTTAGTGCTGCCTCTGCTGCTGCTCCGGAGGGGGTGCAGTCTGGTGAGGGGGCATAATCCTACCTATCACTGATACTACTGCTGCTCCGGAGGGGGTGCAGTCTGGTGAGGGGGGCATAATCCTACCTATCACTGATACTGCTGCTCCGGAGGGGGTGCAGTCTGGTGAGGGGGGCATAATCCTACCTATCACTGATACTACTGCTGCTCCGGAGGGGGTGCAGTCTGGTGAGGGGGTATTATCCTATCTATCACTGATACTGCTGCTGCTCCGGAGGGGGTGCAGTCTGGTGAGGGGGCATAATCCTACCTATCACTGATACTGCTGCTCCGGAGGGGGTGCAGTCTGGTGAGGGGGGCATAATCCTACCTATCACTGATACTGCTGCTCCGGAGGGGTGCAGTCTGGTGAGGGGGTATTATCCTATCTATCACTGATACTGCTGCTGCTCCGGAGGGGGTGCAGTCTGGTGAGGGGGCATAATCCTACCTATCACTGATACTGCTGCTCCGGAGGGGGTGCAGTCTGGTGAGGGGGGCATAATCCTACCTATCACTGATACTGCTGCTCCGGAGGGGTGCAGTCTGGTGAGGGGGTATTATCCTACCTGTCACTGATACTACTGCTTCGGAGGGGGTGCAGTCTGGTGAGGGGGTATTATCCTACCTATCACTGATACTGCTGCTCCGGAGGGGTGCAGTCTGGTGAGGGGGTATTATCCTACCTGTCACTGATACTGCTGCTCCGGAGGGGTGCAGTCTGGTGAGGGGGTATTATCCTACCTGTCACTGATACTACTGCTGCTCTGGAGGGGGTGCAGTCTGGTGAGGGGGGGCATAATCCTGCCTATCACTGATACTGCTGCTCTGGAGGGGGTGCAGTCTGGTGAGAGGGTATTATCCTACCTATCACTGATACTACTGCTGCTCCAGAGGGGGTGCAGTCTGGTGAGGGGGGGCATAATCCTACCTATCACTGATACTGCTGCTCTGGAGGGGGTGCAGTCTGGTGAGAGGGTATTATCCTACCTATCACTGATACTGCTGCTCCGGAGGGGGTGCAGTCTGGTGAGGGGGGGCATAATCCTACCTATCACTGATACTGCTGCTCCGGAGGGGGTGCAGTCTGGTGAGGGGGGGCATAATCCTACCTATCACTGATACTGCTGCTCTGGAGGGGGTGCAGTCTGGTGAGAGGGTATTATCCTACCTATCACTGATACTGCTGCTCCGGAGGGGGTGCAGTCTGGTGAGGGGGGGCATAATCCTACCTATCACTGATACTGCTGCTCCGGAGGGGGTGCAGTCTGGTGAGGGGGGCATTATCCCACTTGTGTCTGTGTCTGCTGCTTATATTTTTATTCTTGAGTCGGTACAATAGTTGAGAAGAAGTTCACACTCTGGAGGTCCAGTTGTGCCGGAGATCCGTGAGGCTTGGGCGCTGATCGGCTGAGTCCGGATTCTCACATCACAGATGATAGGAGTTGTAGTAGTCGTAGGAGTAAGACAAATCAATGTCAAATCAAATCTATTACTGTTATATCTACTACAACTCCTATCATCTTTGATGTGAGAATCCTAGGCTGATCAGAGCCTAAGCCTCACGGATCTCCTGCACAACTGGGCCTCCAAAGTGTGAACTTCTCATCACATACATACAGTATACATATATACACAAATAGACATACTGCAGCCATACACACTGTATACATATATACACAAATAGACATACTGCAGACATACACACTGTATACATATATACACAAATAGACATACTGCAGACATACACACTGTATACATATATACACAAATAGACATACTGCAGACATACATACAGTATACATATATACACAAATAGACATACTGCAGACATACATACTGTATACATATATACTCAAATAGACATACTGCAGACATACATACTGTATACATATATACTCAAATAGACATACTGCAGACATACATACTGTATACATATATACTCAAATATACATACTGCAGACATACATACTGTATACATATATACTCAAATAGACATACTGCTGACATACATACTGTATACATATATACTCAAATAGACATACTGCAGACATACATACTGTATACATATATACTCAAATAGACATACTGCAGACATACATACTGTATACATTACAGATGGTCCGAACCGAGTTCGTACGAACCCGAACCATCCGCAATGATTACCGCTGTCTGCCCGCTCTGTGCAGCGGGTGGATCCAGCGGGAGGAACGCCTGGAAAACTGGGATACAGTCATAGCCATAGGCTGTATCCCAGTTTTCCAGGTGGTCCTCCTGCTGTGTCTGCCCGCTGCACGGAGCGGGCAGACAGCGGTAATCCGATGCCGAGCGTTCGGGTTCAGCCGAACCCGAAACTCGGCGGGTTTGGACCATCCCTAGTATACATATATACACAAATAGACATACTGCAGACATACACACGGTATACATATATACACAAATAGATATACTCCAGACATACACACGGTATACATATATACACAAATAGACATACTGCAGACATACACAAACATGCAGACACAACACACCTTACATATATACATCTAATCATACTATCACACACAGACTCACCAACATAGATACACAGATACAAAAGCATGCAGATTACACATATAAACCATCTATAGAACTACATTACATAATATACACTATATACATGATAGAAAACACACACATATATATCACTCACATGCATAAACACATGACACATGTACAGACACACACTGATGACAGATAGACAAGTATATACACACACACTCACATGTTCAGCAGGGCAGGAAGCTTCAGTCTTCTTGTCTCCATCTTCTCTTCTCCCAGCCCGGCAGCCTCTCCCCATCTCCTGTGCACCGACTGCACACACAGCAACAGGAGAGTCACGTGATTGCAGAGGGGAGGGGGGATGGAGGAGGCTGCTGCTGCTGCTGCTCCCGGCATCTTGTAACAGGCAGGAAGAGGTCAGCGCTGAGGCCCAGAGCTGATGTAAGGAGCCAGGTGAGCAGGGGGGAGGGGAGGGCCAATGATTACAGAGAGAACGGGCCCTGATGCCGTGCTGAACTCACCCCAGCAGTGTGGGAGCCAGCAGGGGGCCCCCTTGAGCTCCCGATACTAGGCAGCTTCCAAACGGGAGGCCCCTCTCTGGCTCAGGGAAGGGCCCTGCAAGAGGGAGGAGGGGGTGGGGCCCACCGGGGGATCCCCCGGCTCCCCGGTGGCCCAGTCCGACCCTGCCTATATCTATATATATATGTATAAGGCCCCCTATATCTATATATATATGTATAAGACCCCCTATATATCTATATATATGTATAAGACCCCCTATATATCTATATATATGTATAAGACCCCCTATATCTATCTATATATATATGTATAAGACCCCCTATATCTATATATATATGTATAAGACCCCCTATATATCTATATATATGTATAAGACCCCCTATATCT